>VIRR01000441.1:0-192500 GCA_008638375.1 Nyssa sinensis
TGATTTAAAGGGAATAGCCGTGAGACAACAACAAAAAGATTATTTTCCTACGAGAGAACAAAATAGGAGCCCACTCACCCTCTTTTTTCTGTGTACGACTTGTATAGAGGGAAAATAGGAGAAGATCTAGAGGAGTGAGAAAAGGAAGATTGCATCAATCTTTTCAAGAAGGCTTCTTCAACATCAAGATTATCAAGAACAAGAAAGATTGCATCAATCTCTTCAAGAAGGTTTCTTTGGAAATCAAGATTATTAAAAACAAGGTAATTCTAACCCTCTTTTCAAGATTGTATGATTCATGAAAGAAAGAGATCCTAATATTTTTTTGAAATCGCTTTCGCTGTGGTTACGAACCTAACAACATTGGTATCAAAGTAACTTTACATAAATCTATCAATTTTGAAGGTTATGTTTACTTTGTTCTAAGCTTATTCATGGATCCCAATAAAAACGGAGGATTGTTTTGGATATATTAAAATGTGATTTTGTGATAATCTGTTGATAGAAAGATTTAATCCTCGTTTGATACCCATAAGGATGGATTAATTAAATAATTTATTTTTTTATATCCATTTTTTTATTATGGATATATAATACCTATGGATAAGCAATCTTGATAGTGATATAAATTATTATTTTAATTAGGTATTAGATATCCAAATTAATTAAATTGTTTAGGTATATGATACCTAATGGCTCAATTTTATTTTTATATATCCATCTTTTTATATTATAGGTATATGATACCCATGGATTGTCACGCCCCGACTTCTGACCGAACCCGAGGCGCGATTGACGAGACAGAAAATAAAATAAATAAAAGGACAAGGTAAATAAATCCACTAAACATGGGTCCATCCCCATTAATACATAAGATAACATGAATACATCGTTCATAGGTCATTCGGGCTTAAGCCCTTACATTACAAAACATAGGTCCCACGGACCAAAATAACAAGTGCCTCCTCCTATCAAAACATCACTGAGTCTCAAATAGCTGGAGGGTCCTCATCTGAAAATGTTGCCCACGAATGGGTCAGCTCAACTGCTGGTATGATGAAGTGCTAATGTAAGAAATAAAGCTAAGGCGTGGCATGTGCAAAGTGTACATTTATCTCTAAATGTCATTCAAAGCATCGAAGGAATATATGAATGGTATGCGTGACGCACCCATGCACAACTCTATGCCACACCCATGTTTCTTTTCCGGGTACTCCCCGATGCAATGGCCAATTTTGGGTTTTTCACCACAGGATCTACACCCTCATAATGCAATGCTCAACCCACACTATGTTCTCAAAGGATTCATCATATGCCAATATGCCAATGCAACCTCAATGAACATAGGTGATCAATAATATAGCGTGCTCGAACAATAACATATAAATCATCAGTCAATTCCATATACAAGCATATCTCATCTTATCAACTTTAAACACATGTCATGATTCACATTCATCATTCACTAAATTTCATAAAGTACAAGTGACATGCAGGCATGTGAGCAATTAACCCTAAATCATCAAATAAGCACATTCCACATAAGCACATAAGTCATTCCAGTCATTCACAAATATTCCTAACTTAACTTCATTCTAACATTAGCAAAACACCATACCTGATGGGTTGGTATCAACCCTAGAAGATCGTGCGCTATATGTAACTGAACCGACGGATGAAAATAGAGGATCAGATCGCCCTCTCCCGTCCTGTCAATGTCCCTAAAAGTAGAAATTACAACTCAGTCTATTGTTACTTGAATCTATGCAATTCATCAAATTTTATGTCTTTAATTCATAAGTTTCTATTCTGCTAAATTAAACTCTACCATTGGTTTTAGAACGTTTAAGAAAATAAGTCTAGGTTCTCGTAGAACTCAATTCGGACACCTGGGTTGAAAAGGGCAAAACAGTCATTTTGCACTTTACACGTGTCCCTACATTTCGTGACCTATTTTCACAAATCGGACTCCACGGTTGAGTCCGGAACGTTCAAGATAATAAAATTTCACTATTTGTTTACCTAATTCGGAATTCGTCTGACAGTGTTTCAAGTTAGGGGCATTTTGGTAATTTTAAGGGTTACTACGGGTCTTTTAATTTTTGGGACCCCGTCTCGTAAACGGACCTCACCATTGGTCTCGGAATGGTCGAGATAGTCAAAATACACTAATGACTTGTCCCATTTTGGACTCCGGGATGTTTTTGAATATTTAATTAATTAAATTAATTTAATTAAATAATTAATTAATTATTTAATTAATATTTTATTAATAATTTAATCAGGTGGTTCAAAGTGTAATTTCTAACAGTTGGGGTCAATTCGTAATTTCTGAAAGTTCAGGGTTAAGGTTCAAATTCAAAAGGTTCAAATTCAAAGGGTTCAAATTCCAAAAAGGTTCAAATTAAACTAGTTTAATTTGTTATTCTAAATCAGGTTAACCAAACAGTGAACAAGGTTAAAACTGGGATAGGATATCCCTATTCCCAACCCAATTTCAATTTTAATTTCTTAATCCTATTGCCAAACGGTCCCAATTCACATTTTTAATTTAAAACCTCGGTGCGACACGTGGCAGGGTGGTTCGGCCCAAGCCCACCCGGACCCGAGACCCGACCCGGTGGCCCTCCCTTCTTCTCCCCGTTTTTTCCGGCGATGACCCGTAGGGTTCCGGCGCCTTCTCCGGCGCCGCGACCGATCTCCGGTGGGTTTTTCAACTTTTCAAAATGCCATTCTTTCCCCCTTTTCACGTAGATCACACCCCAACCCTCCATTTCTCTCAAAACCTCCTCCACCTCCCGAAATAGAGGGTCAAAACCCTCGGTCAACTCTCCGGCCAACCTTTCTTCTTCATTTCCGTGACTGTGTTGGTCACTGTTTGGACTCCCTCTCTAACCCAATGGGTTCCTGCACTCATGGGGATCATCTTCCCAACACCAAACGGGGTTTTAAACCACATTTCTCCTAGCCAACCGATTATCGTCCCTACCTGTCACCCACTTTCCTCCCTCATCTCTCACCCATTATTAGCCCATTCTTGTGGTGTTGTTTCCCATTTTCATGTCCTACAAGACCTAGGAGTTTTATATTAACAGTATGTTACAAAACCGATGGTGCATACACATTAGGTTTCTAGAGAGAGAAAGCAAGTGGGTCGAGGTGCTTACCTCAACAATGGTGCCTCCTTCTTGTCTTGTCTCCGTTTCTCAGCCTCTACTTCTCTTTCTTATCTCCTCAGCCCTTCTTTCCTTTTTCTTTTCTCTCACCGAGACACACCATCATTGCACAAGTTTCACTCTCCCTCTCTCTCTAATCACTTTCTCTCTCTCTCTCTCTCCAAGACCAGCCTTTCTGCATCAGTACTGCCCCTCCCATGCCCTGAATCCTCCTTCTACCTCCACCTGACCCCATACCCCTTTGAGTGTGTAACACTCAAAGTCACACACACCACACAACCGGTACACACACATACACACACTGTTCTACACCCATAGATATATATATATATACACACATTTACAAGTACTTCACACACACACTCACATGTGTACACATATACTAAATTAATTATTTTAAATTTATACATACATATATATATACATATATATATATATACATATACACATACATCCTATAATAATAATAATAATAATAATGAATAATATAATATAATAATTGCAATAATAATAATAATAAAAAAAAAATTTTCCATGTTATAACATGGATAGACAATCTTGAAAATAATATAGATTATTATTTTAATTAGATATTAGATACCCAAAATTAATTAAATTGTTTAGATATATGATACCTATCGGCTCAAATTTTATTTTTTATTTCAATCCTTTTATATATGTATTTGATACCCAAATATGTTAGATTTAAAATTATATAAAATAGAGGTTAATTGAGACTTGACCTATACGAGTTTTTAGATACAAGGATTAAATCTTAATATACTTTTAGATATACATGTATGATGTATATGATAACTCATATGTTCAAATGCTTTTATATTTGAATGATTCATTTATGTGATTGGATGTATCCTATCTTTCATGGTTGGCCATTAAAAATTATGTAATAAATTTGGATTTGAGGTAATTGTATAGGGCAATGGACTTAAAGTATTTTTTCCATGAAAAGGTAAGTTCCATTGGTTTCCCTAGCCTATTTATTTTTAGTTTCTTCTAGATTTGATGTAAACTTGCACATGTGAGCAAAGGTTCTTCATGTAAATAAATAAATTGTTTTTATTTTATTTCAAGAATGAAGAATATACTATAAAGTCAATAACATCAAGAAAATCAAGAAAGGCTCAAATTGTTACCAATTTTAGTTACCTTGTAGGTTTGACCATGAGAGATATGTGATTGTATTTGTTATTATTTTTAGATGTATATGTGTTCTCTTTATGCTTGAGATAATAATGCATGATATTTTATTTTTGCTAATAAATATTAAAAGTGGTCCATGAATAGCTAGATCTCATGTGTTAATAATAATCATTTTATTTTTTTTTAAAAGGAAGCATATTAGGATTATTATTAATACATGAGATATTTATTTATGCATGAAATGCGTAATCAGATAATTATTTATACATGTGTAATGTTATTATTATTAATAATGAAATATTTAATTATACATGATATGTATAATAAGATCCTCAATTTATAAAATCAAGTGCGAGATGGATCCTTTATGAAATGTCCTATGGTCTTCTATCATTGGTACATAGCAAGACAAAAATAGGCACTTTGTGTTATCTTTGAGCTCCATATTGAGAGTGCTTATTTTTGTTGGCTACAAGTATGGATCTCTTAGGATAGAATTGGAAGAGATGGTGTGTGGGTGATATCCCTGCGGAGACACTACTCACAACGGCTGTCTTTTAATTCGAAATGATGGTACACACTTGATCAAAAGGGAATGATATTTTCCCCACGGAGTTTGTCATTTTCTTTTGAAGATTAAAGTATATTGGAAGTTTTGATTTGATTTGACATGAGATATCTAGGTAATAAAATCATATAGGATATGATGATCCTTCTAATCATGTGAATTGCATTGTCATCCCTACAGAGCATGTTATTTATAAGGTTAGGTTCGAATGCATTCATTGATACTGGCTTGAGGATACCACTATATGTTTATGAAAGAAAAAATTATTTTTTGTTTATTATTTTCATCCATGTTAATGTATACTTATATTTGATTCCTAGATGTCTTCATTTAATCCATGTGCTACAACTTAAAAGAAAATAAGTTGACTAGGTCTAATTATGTGGATTAGAAATGGAACTTGAACATTGTACTCACTGCTGAGGGGTTCAAATATGTACTCACTACAGATACCCTAGACCTTCCACGTGCTAATGCACCCCAAGATGATCTTGATCACTATGCTTGGTAGGTCAAGGCTGATGAGATGACACGTTACTATATTTTGGCTTTGATGTCAAATATATTACAGTATTAGCATCAAACTTTTCAGGGTGCTAAGGATATGATCCTTAACCTCAAGAAGATGTTTGGGGATCAGGGGCATCCTGCTAGACAGACTGCCATGAAAGCTCTCATGAACACTAAGATAGTAGAGGGAACTCTAGTAAAAGAACATGTTTTAAAAATGATCAATTTTTTAAATGTATTAGATGTTTTAGAGCCTGAGATTAATGCTAAGTCCCAAGTTGATATTATCCTTGAGTTGCTCCCTGACTCTTTTACTCAGTTTGAACTTAATTTCAATATGAATAAAATGAATTTAACTTTAGTTGAGCTTCTTAGCTCTTTATAGGCAACAAAAGGTATTATCAAAATCCATCCTAGTGCGCATGTGGCTGAGGGTTCTTCTTCCAAGCCTAATCTTAAATGAAAAGGCAAGGAAAAGAATAAAAAGAATCCCAAAAACTCAAAGAGAAATGAGGGTCCTAAATAGGGTATAAGAAAAGAAAAAAATGGGGGGAATTCTAACGCCAAAAGAAAATGTTTCCACTGTGGGGTCATGGGGCACTAGAAGAGGAATTGTCTAGATTTTCTAGGTAAAAAAAATAACTCAGGTATAATCGAATCACTAGTTATTGAAATAAGCTATATAGCGGGTACTTCAGATTCCTGGTGTATTGACTCTGGTGCAACTAATCACATTTGTAATTCGTTGCAGGGGTTTAAGGAAACTAGACCGCTAAGTGATGGTGAGATTATCTTGCACTTGGGAATAAAAGCAAAAGTTGCCGCGGTGTTATTAGGAGTAGTTACTTTATGTTTTTCTTCAAATAAAACATTAGTTCTTTATGATTCTTTATATGTGCCTAGCATTAGAAGGAATTTGTTATCAGTTTCGAATTTAATAAAACAAGCTTATTCAATTTATTTTAATATTCAAATGTTGTTATCAAACGTAATGGTTCATTTATATGTTTTGGCACAATATTTAATGATCTTTATTTGATTACTCCTAAATTGTATGAGATACATGACACCGAAAAGAATGATTTTTCAAAGAGCTTATCACTTAAAAGAAAAGTTTCTTTTACTAATTCAACTTATCTTTGGCATTTGAGGCTAGGTCATATTAATCTAGATAGAATTAATAGACTGGTAAAAGAGGGTATCTTATCTTTCTTGATTATTGAACCATTACTAGTTTGTATATTCTGTTTGAAAGGAAAAATGACCAGGAAATTCTTTTTAGCAAAAAGGTACAAAGCCAAAGAATTATTGGAGTTAGTTCATATAGATGTATGTAGACCCCTGAATGTCAGGACTAGAGTCTAGAGAAGGATATGAGTATTTCATCACCTTCACCGATGACTACTCAAGACATGGTTATGTCTATCTGTTACACCATAAGTTTGAAGTTTTTGAAAAGTTCAAAGTACTTCATGCAAAAGTGGAGAAACAATTAGACAAAAACATTAAATCACTTCGATTAGATCGAGGTGGAGAATATCTCTCTAGTGACTTCAAGCAGTATTTGTTGGATAATGGGATTTTATCCCAATTATCTACACCTAGCATGGCTCAGCAGAATGGTGTAGCTGAAAGAAGAAATGAGATTCTTTTAGATATGGTAAGATCAATGATGAGTTATTCAGACTTACCTATATTCCTCTAGGGATACTTACTGGAAATAACAGTATACTTTTTTAATGTAGTTCCAAATAAGTCTATCCTTAAGACCCTTGTGGAACTTCGGACTAAACGAAAGTCAAATCTGGATAACTATCAGATTTATGAGTGTCCAGCCTATGTGCTGAAGGGAAAGACTGGTAAATTGGAACCAAGATCAGAATTAAGTTATTTTGTGGGCTATCCTACGAGAACAAAGGGTTGGTTATTTCATAATCCTAGAGAGTAGAAAGTAGTCGTTGGCATGAATACTATTTTTCTGGTAAATGATTATATTATAAGCCAGAAGCCCAAGAGAAAGTTTGCCTTGGAGGAGATATAAGATGTGTTTTCAGTTCCTTAGATAGATTTTTCTAGTATTAGATTAAATATTCCTTAGACCACTACTCCAACACCTTTGATTACACAAGAGCTACGTCGTAGTGGGAGAATTGTTAGACCTCTTAGCAGGTACATGTTCTTAGGAGAGTTAGTCTCTGATGAATATGTTTTAAATTCCAATAGCTATGATAAAGTTATCTTTGATAAAGATTCGGGACAAAGGTAAAATAGTATGAAAGATAGTTTCATAGTTAAGGACCAAGTGCATATGGTATGCAAGCTGTATAGGTCTATTTATAGACTTAAGCAAGCTTTCCAAAGATGGCACATCTATTTTGATCAGGCAATCGAGTCTTTTGGTTTTAATCAAAATTCAAATGAACCTTGTGCGTATAAGAAATGTCAAGGAAGCATGGTGGTAGTCCTATTTATACATATGGATGACATCCTACTTATTGGGAATGATGTAAGAGTAGATCTCTAAGATTAATATTTGGTTAGCGAATCAGTTTGATATGAAGGATTTGGGAGAAGCTAGCTATATCTTTTTATGCAAGATCAGAAAATAAGATATTAGGCTTATCTCAAGCTGCATATATAGGTAAGATTCTTGATAAGTTTTGCAATGTAAGACTCCAAAAAAGACATGTTTCCTTTCTGACATAGAGTATTTCTATCCAAGAATTAGTGTCATTAGACATATAAGGAAGAGGAACACATAAAGATGGTTCCTATGCTTCAGCTGTAGGAAGCCTTATGTACGCTATGCTTTGCAGTAGACCAAATATATATATTGCAGTAGGCATGGTCGGCATATATCAATCTAATCTTAGACCAAACTATTAGATAGTTATTAATCATATACTCAAGTACTTGAAAAGCGTTGGTGATTATATGTTGATTTATTGAGATGGTGATCTCATTCCAATAAGATAAACGAATTCTGATAATATGTTAGATTACGACTTTAGAAAGTCAAATTCAGAATATGTGTTTGCTCTTTGTGGTAGAGCTATCAGATGGCAAAGTGTCGAGCAATAGTGTATTGCTGACGCAACCACTAAAGTAGAGTATGTAACTTCTTTAGAAGCAACTAAAGAAGCAGTATGACTCAACAAGTTCCTTTTGGAATTAGAAATAGTACCATAGACACAATTACCTACAGTCATTTATTATGATAATAGTGGGGTTGTAACTTAATCAAAAAAGCCAAAGAACTACAAGAGTGAGAGACACATACAATGCAATTATCATCTCAGTAAAGAGATAATTTTGTACAGAGTCATTATAGTCACCAAGATTGCATCTGTGGATAACCTTGTTAATTATTTTCAAGTTGATATGATAGGACAGGTATCAAGTGTAATGGGATATGGATGTGAACGCAAGTGGGAGTTTGTTAGGATGTGTACTCTCACATTTAAGACATTTTGTTATTATTTAATAAATTTGATTTATTATTATTGAGTTTCATATTATCATGTATGTGAATGTTGTTATTTTATACCATGAGATAATTAGTCCTTGAATTGTTATTTGAAATAGTTCGTGTATATAAATGAGATTTATATATAGGAGATATGAACTTATGATGAAACTGTCACGCCCCGAATTCTGACCGAACCCGAGGCGCGACTGACGAGACAGAAAGTAAAATAAATAAAAGGATAAAAGTAATTAGATTCACTAAATATGCGTCCATCATCATCCATACATAAAATAACATCGAATACATTGTTCATCAGTCATTCGGGCTTAAGCCCTTACATAACAAAATACAAGTCTTACGAATCACAAATACATCACAGGCTTCACCCTATCAGGGCATCACCGAGTCTCTAGTGGCTGGAGGATCCTCATCTGAAAATGTTGCCCACGAATGGGTCAGCACAACTGCTGGTATGATGAAATGCTAATGCCAGAAATAAAGCTAAAGCGTGACATGTGCAAAGTGTACATTTATTTCTAAATGGCATTCAAACATCGCAGTAATATATATATGAATGGTATGCATGACACACCCATGCACAACTCTATGCCACACCCATGTCTCATTTACGGGTACTCCCCGATGGCTCGAAGTACCAATGCAATGGCCAATTTTGGGTTTTTCACCACAGGATCTACACCCTCATAATGCAAAGCACCATGTGCTTACCCACGCCATGTTCTCAAGGAATTCATCATATGCCAATATGCCAATGCAATCTCAATGAACATGAATCTCAATAATATAACATGCTCGGACAATAAGAAATAAATCACTAGTCAGTTTCATATACATGCATATCTCATATGTTCGTACATCATGATTCATGTTCTTCACTTTATTAACTTACAAGTAACACATAACATGTGAACAACCAATTCCAAATAAACAGGTAAACACATTACAGATAAACACATACAGCATTCCAGTCATTCACAAATATTCCTAACTTAACTTCATTTCTAACACTAGCAAAACACCATACCTGATGGGTTGGTATCAACCCTAGAAGATCGTGCACTATATGTAACTGAACCGACGGATGAAAATGTAGAAGATCAGATCGCCCCCTCCTGTCCTGTCAGTGTCCCTAAAAGTAGAAATTACAACTCAGTCTATTGTTATTTGAATTTATGCTATTCATCAAATTTTATGTCTTTAATTCATAAGTTTCTATCCTGCTAAATTAAACTCTACCATTGGTTTTAGAACGTTTAAGAAAGTAAGTCTAGGTTCTCGTAGAACTCAATTCGGACACCGGGGTTCAAAAGGGCAAAACAGTCATTTTGCACTTTACACGTGTCCTTACACTTCGTGACCTCTTTTCACAAATCGGACTCCACGGTTGAGTCCGGAATGTTCGAGATAATAAAATTTCACTATTTGTTTACCTAATTCGGAGTTCGTCTGACAGTGTTTCAAGTTAGGGGCATTTTGGTAATTTTAAGGGTCACTACGGGTCTTTTATTTTTTGGGACCCTGTCTCGTAAAACGGACCTCACCATTGGTCTCGGAATGGTCGAGATAGTCAAAATACACTAATGACTTGTCCCATTTGGACTCCGGGATGTTTTTGAATATTTAATTAATTAAATTAATTAAATTAAATAATTAATTAATTAATTTAATTAATATTTTATTAATAATTTAATCAGGTGGGTCAAAGTGTAATTTCTAACAGTTGGGGGGTCAATTTGTAATTTCCGAAAGTTCAGGGTTAAGGTTCAAATTCAAAAGGTTCAAATTCCCAAAAGGTTCAAATTCCATTTTAATTTAAAACAATGGGCTGACACGTGGCAGGGGCGACCCGCACCCGCCCGAACCGGAGCCGGATCCGACCCGGGACCCGACCCGATCACCCCACCTTCTTCCCCGATTTTCCAGTAGGGCAACAGTGGGTTTCCGGCGCCTTCTCCGGCGCCGGCGACCGGTTTCCGGTGACTTTTCCCCATTTTTAAAATGCCATCCTCTCCCCCTTTTCACGTAGATCACATCCCCAACCCCCATTTCCCTCAAAGCCTTTTTAATCTTCACAAAATAGAGGGTCAAACCCTCGGTCAACTCTCCGGCCACCTATTTTCCCCCCACTTTCCCCCACTGTTTTGAACCCAAATCACTCCCATTCACTTTCTGCACCTCACCCCATGTTTTTCCCCCTTTTTAAACCAAGGTTTACACATAAAATGTCGAATCTAACACCCCATGACCGTGACCTGCAATAGGGAAGTTCTCCCTCTCCCCTTAACCATTTCTTCTCATTCTTTTTGCAAACAAATCCCTACGTTATGCTCTACACGATTCTACAATTTAAATCAATTGAAATGCTTTAAAAAAAATCGAAACAGGAGCAACCCACTTACCAAAACCTTCGGCCGTTTCTCCCTCTAGCCGTGCCCTCTTCCACCTTCTTGCTCCGAGCCCAACCAAGCCTCCACTCTCTTCCTCAGAACTCTATTTCTCTCTCTCACTTTCTGCTTCTTTTCTTTTCTTCTCTTTCCACCCGAGAATGCATCCTTCTTTTTCTCTTCACTTCCTCTCTCTATATCTCTCTCTCTCTCTCTCTCTCTCTCTCTCTCTCTCCCCAAGACCAACTACTCTCTGCCAATTCTGCATCTCCCACTCCCTGAATTCCACTCACACACACAACCCCAACCCACACTTGTTTGAGTGTATTACACTCAAACTCACACACACACACAACCGGTTACACACACACACACCTCACACACGGTTTTATACACATATTTATTTATATACACTTATATAACTTTACACATTTTTATACACATTGAAATGTATATTCATATACACAACAAAAGATTTAAATTATATATATATATATACACATATATATATACACCTACACACATTATCATTACAATAATAATAATAATTATAATAATAATAATAATGATAATAATAATAATTAATATTTGCAAGAATAACTAATAAAACAATAAAATAATAAAAAAAAAAAATTTCATGTTATAACAGAAACAATTATAGAATTGTTCGCAGTTATTAATGAGACTAGGCATCTTTTCTGTTTGACTATAATACACTTGACCTCTATATGATAGGGTGATTTATCTCAACCACTAGAGTAGTAGATTATGGGTTATTGTATTGATGTATTTGGAATACACTGAACTAGATCACTATAAGAAACACGTCATACAAAGCTGTAATCTTTGACATGATTCTTATATTCATTATTCTCAATAAGCTCTTAATCTTGAGAGAATAGCGGACTCAAGTTCTTAATGGTGGTGACTTTGAGTTACCAATGAGTAAGGTCACTTAAATCAACACTTCGGTATCTTAAAAAATCATTGTTTAGACTGTGGGAACACATATTCTCAAGATAGAATCTACACTCTCTAAATTAGAGAAAATGATATCACTAATGTGTTAATTCAATTGATTAATTATTGAAATCTAGATCCGGTCTTTTTAATAAATTGTTTATTGAGATGTTGACCATTTTATAGTGACTGATAATTGGTGAATTAAGTTGTAAAAATAATCGGGAATTGCTTTAACAGTGTATATGCCCAAATAATAGTTATTGATATCCAAGTAAAGGGGCTCACTGTATATATTTAGTAATTATAGATTTTTCTCTATTTCACCAAATGAGAGTAAAATTTTAATTATTTAGTGAAATTAATTAGAATTAATTAGTTATTAATTAATTAAGAGTTAATTATAAATTAATTCACTAATTGGAGCTAATTTGGTGGGACCCTAGATCCATCCTTTTGCCCTAATTTTGCAAACCCCTTTAAATATGTGATTTAAAGAGGATAGCTATAAGACAACAACAAAAAGATTATTTTCCTACGAGAGAGAAAAAGAGGAGCCCACTCTCCTCTCTTGTATAAGACTTGCGTAGAGAGAAAATAGGAGAATACCTAGAGGAGTAAGAGAAGAAAAATTGTATCAATCTCTTTAAGAAGGCTTCTTTAACAATCAAGATTATCGAGAACAAAGAATATTGCATCAATCTCTTCAAGAAGGCTCTTCGTAAATCAAGACTATCAAGAAGAAGGTAATTCTAACCCTCTTTTCAAGATTGCATGATTCATATAAAGAAAAATATCCAAATAAATTTTTAAAATCACTCCCGTTGTGGTTGCAAACTTAATAGTTAGTTTATTGTATAAAGATTCAATAGAGTTCTCAGGCCTTAACATATTAATTGGTCCACCTGAACATTGATAAAAGTGGGGAAAAATATACCTACACACTACCCTTAGTTTTGCTATTCGTTATCTCTTGTGCTCATCTATTTTAAGTGAGATTCACTTATAAATATCATAGATGGTAAGTCCCACCCATAGACACAAGATAGGCATTCAAACATAAATAATACTTAGCTTCAAACTCGGTAGGAGGAACATTCTCCTACTTGTATACGTGTCTTAATCACAATTTGTCACATGTGTAATGCACATGTATTTTTTTATTTTATTTAATTTTTTTTTTTAGTTAAAACTAAATAGTCACGTGATATACATGTGATTACATACGTGACATATTAAGATTGTGACACATGCATATGTGAATTGGAGGAGATTCCTCCTACCTAGTTTGAAACCAAGAATTTTCCTTCAAACATTGTCCTATAAGAAAAACAAGGACTCTACTTGTCCCTACAAGAATAAGCAACTTTGGCTACACAAATTCATGTTTGAAAACAAATACTTTGTATAAATAATTCCAATTTTAGGTTTATCTCTAGTCACTACTTTAACACTACATATGTGGGATTAACATTGAGTAATGACTTTCATTTTTAATTTTATTTTTTAAGAAACAAGGGTATGACCATGTTTTCTATAATTTTTAGATTATTGTATCTGGCTTTTATGTAAAAATAAGCACAAAGTATATGCATTTTTCTGGAAATTAGAATTCATGAAAGATAGCTTAACATATATTAGATAAAAAAAAACTTTTAATTATCAGATATATTATAAGTGGGTATTGATGTTGCACTTTCTGATCAGTGGGGCTTCCGCTCTTCGTTGCTTGTCAAGAACTCACAAAGGGAGATCAGAGGGCCACTGGGTTGGTTCCGATGGTAGCTTTTACGATGATGAAGTCAGTAAAAATAAAAAAGAGACTGAACTTGAAAGAGAATAATTGACTATAATTAAAAAGTGCACCATAGGGTTGTATTGATAGGCTGTGGATCTCCTAAGTTGATTAGGATTTGGAGTCGTAAAGATCAGAATTTGATGATATTTGAATATAACAGTTGTCATATTGGACTCTTATCTCCGAAAAAGTAAGGATCGAAAGATATCCGAGAATGGCAGTTTCCATGTTGTATTATGTTTCCTTATTCTGAGGTCGGTAGGGTAAGTAAGGCGCTGATCAGCCTAGTACCTCTTTAGACACATACTCCGAGCTCGCTGTTCGGGAGGGAAGGTCCATACCCTTCTGATTAAACAATGTCTGTCAGATCTGAATAACTTTGTGTCACTTCCTGACCTGCACATAAAAGAGCTCAAACATGTGTCAAGTTTGGGTTGGGCTGTCATTTTATGATACATCAACTACTCCTCCCCTGAGCTTTAGTTCTGTGGGACCCATACAGAATTGAGGTTAGGGTTTATGAAGGGTCACGCGTATTCTCATTAATGTGTCGTTCTGTATTCTGAGAAAAATAGTTGTTAATGGAGCAGTTATGGCGCAATCATTACTTAAGCCACCGATTCGATAATCGAGGTTATCATTATCCAACCGTTGTTTGGGATTTGGGGCATTTAATGATGCCCTTAGAGTTTTATAAATAGTTGTAATCCTCATTTTGGATTTCTTTACAAAGCCTACACTGTTTTGAAGCTATTAAGAAAAGAGAAGAGACTGTGCAATTTTCGGTACTCCTAAGAAGTCCTCTGTTACCTGAACTTCCTTCTCTAACAAGTGGTAACCTTCAACTCTTTAATTTATGTTCTATTTCTCCTCGTTCTTCTTCTACTTTCTCATTTTTTCAATATTTTCATTCCCTTCTATTTTTTACCGTAATGTCGTCCTCCAACACACATTCCGGTAGTGCAGGAAATAGGGAAATTGTTAAAGTAGGTAGTGGTAGGGCATCTCTCATTGAGGAAATTAATGATTCCTCAAGTAGTGATTCAGAGGTGCTACTTCTTGAAGTGCACCTCGAATCTAAGAATAGGGAGGTCGGCACATCGGGTCGATCTCAGAGGGAGGAAGGTGAGAGTGCTATGACTAAGGGCATGCTAGATGCCCTCAAGAAGCACTTTGATTTTCCTAAAAATGTGATCTGTAGAGTCCCTAAGAAATAAGACCGCCCTTCAAACATAGAGAGGGGGAAAATCTGCCCTTACCTTGAATGATTCGAGGTCAATGTGCATTTCTCTTTACACCCCCTTTTAAACGAGTTCTTTTGCTGTTTAAGATCTACCTTGCCGACCTGAATATCAACAGCTGGAGACAACTGATGGTGTTTTTAGTCCTAGGTCATCAGAATGGGGTTGAGGTAAATCTGGACCTCATACGGAACAATATGGACATGAAGTACCTCAAGTCGGAGGGGTTATACTACATGTCCTTTTATAAGAGGTTTAAGCCCCTGACTTCGGTACCCACTTCCAACAAGACGTGAAAAAAGTGGTACTTCTTTGTCAATGAAAGCTGAGAACATGAAAACAATGAGGACCAAACGAGTTTTTTCCCTCGGCACACCGACTTCAAAGGTAAGCCTACAGACTTTTGGTTACTAACTTTTTTCTTTTATTTTTATTTTTTCTAACTCTACATTGTTTTCTATTTTGTGTTATAGATAAGAAGGCTTGGAGGAGGTCAGTCTTCACTCTAGAGCTCCAAGAGAAGTACCGGCGACTTCTAAATCCCCTAGACCGACCTCATGACTGGATATTGACCCTTCAAAACTTCATGGAGGCAAATCTAGTGAAGAACAAATCAGTCATGCTAAAGAAGTCGGTGCTGGCAAACTGGAAGCCCGACCTCAAGAAGGTTGGAAAAACATCCAGCCCTACTGTTCTTCTGCCTCCTCAGAAGAAGAAGAGGACTGGAATGGGGGCCTCCAGCTCCCCGGAGCGCACAGTCTCTGAAGAATTGGCGACACTAGTTACCGGTGATGAGCTGTTGCCACCTCCAGCTCTGCTTGCAAATTCGACCCCCCGCGACAAGGGGAAGCTGAGCTTGGTCCCCCCAGCATTATTTCGACTAGGAAAGGGGAGGCCATTTGTAACACCCTGACCCAAATTGAAACTGAGCACACCGTGAAACCCGAGCCGTAAGGACTTCCTGTTTTAAATCTTAAATACAACGGGCGGTTTGGAAACTCAAAAGTTTGAAAGTAAGGATAATGCCTAGGCGACGCCCGAGCAAGCCATGAACGGATACCGAAATAAAAATAAGAATTAGAAAAGAAAAATAAATTAAGAAATAAATTAAGAAATAAATATAAAAAAAAAGGATATTGGACAATATGCAAATGTGTATGTATAGGTATAAAAATATATAAATATATGTGAAGGTGTGATGGTGTTGATATATCAGTAACTGAAGAATTAGAACAGAGGAAAACGGGTGAGAATCATGTGCAGAAATGAAAGGGCGCAAGGCATGGATCAGATTTGATTTCAAACAAAAGAAATACACATAAGGACTGGAATAAAAGAAAATATTTGAGAGAGAGAAGTTGGGCGTTAAAATGGGGAGGGGTTTATGGCGCACAGCAAATGAAGGGGCGGTGGGGCGGTGGTTACAGTAAAAGAGAGAGGAGGAAAGAAAAAGAAAGAGAATGTGGGGGATGGAGAAAGGAGAAGATGAACGTTTCTCCAGGCACATCTCTCTCTAGATTTCTCATTCTCTCACCTAATTGAAACATCCAATTCTCAGTAAATCCAACCCCTCTCACTCCATGGATCTGACCATCTCTCACGTATCGCAGTCAATACCGTGGCCTTGGTGTCCATATCAGCTTCATCCGATCCATCACCATGGACTTGTGGTCGGAGATCTAGCTCAAGAAAATGGAGGCCGATGACAAAAAACAACTCAACCGCACCATCAAATTGTCCAGATCACGGCCAAACTCCCTAGACTGTTGTCCGTTCTAATCGGATCAGCGACCTTGCCACCACCACGAACGGCAGAACGTTGGAACAAGGTAACTAAGGCGATTTTTTTTTATGGAAGCATGAATTATAGATTTGATTTTTAGATGTAATTAAGCATGGAAATTGGTTGTACTCAAATTGAATCAAGGAAAACAAGGAAAAAAAAAATGAACAGAGCTGAACGTGGGGAAACAGTGAAAAACAGAGGAGAAAAAAAAATAGATCGGGTGGGGTGATTTTGTTGCGATCAATTGGTTTAGATCATGTGTAATTGATTCTCTTGGGTGTAGGTAAATTTTAGAATCAATTGGGATTGAAACCGTAGGAGAAAAATAGAGAAAAACGGAAGGGAAAGGGGCTGCCGGAAAACCGCACAGCCTCTGTTGCGCTACTGTTCCGGTCATTTTGGGAGTGCTCCGGCACTCCGATTTGAAATCCGACGGTAGATTTGAGTTGCCCAAAACTCGTAGGTGTTAACCCCGCTGAAAAACGCAAGAAACCCGTCACCGGCGAGTCGCCGTTGACGAAGAAGACAACCTGTACGCTGGAAATGGCTGCTGTGCGGCTGCTGTTTTCCGATTTTATTTTGGCCAAACCGGGTCGGGTCTGACCCGACCCACCCATTCAGATGACTGCCCAACACTTGTACTTCATGGGTAAATTTTTAAATTCGAGTTTAGATAGTGTTTGGTTAGAAAGGAGAGCTATCCAATGGTTGGCTTAAACTTAACAGGAAATGAAAAAAAAAAAATGAAAAATGTATTAACAGAAAATGAAAAAAAGGTATGGGCAGCGAATTGAACTTGTGACCAAAGGGGAAAAGGGTGAGAAGCTTAGCCACTGTGCCACCAAGGCACATGTGGTCTGTTTGGGTTCAAATACGATATGTATTATCCGGATTAATTAATTTAAATAAATGATTTAAATTAATAAATTTAAATTTAATTTCGCCGCTTAAATTAGTAGAACGAATAATGAAAACTTACTATTTTGGACCCTCTGAATATAATAGTGAGGTCCGTTTTACGAGACAGAGTCCCGAAAAAATAAAATAGCCGTAGAATGCCAAAATGACCAAAATGCCCCTACGTCAAAGGTGAGTCAAACGGTCTCCGATTTAGTTAAGTAAATAGTGAATTTTTATTAATTCAAACCTACTGGACTCAATAGTGAAGTCCAAATTATGAAAACAGAACCCAAAAAGTAGAGACACGTAAATGACCATTTTGCCCTTGGGTAAATTAAGTTTAAAATGGAAATCGTAAAGCATAAATTAGTAAGGGAGGTATTTAGAGTAACGAGGCATAAATTCGATAAATAATATGAAAGCTGAAACGTGTTTATTGATTTATAGGCAAGTCAAAAGGAAAGGAGAAAGTCACGGGATATTAAGACGTTGATAAGGTAAGTGGATTCCTATCTTTGATACGTGGTTTCCAAGCCACGTTCTTTCCATTACTGCCAATCTTGTACTCATATATGTATTCACTGTCATTGTTTCCCACCATGGATATTGTTCTACCTGGTGGATGCCTATTGGTTAATATTGCATGACTGATTCATTTCATTGATAGCCATTTACTGTATGTTATGATGTTCCATGTTTTATACATTCATATGGAATACTATAGAATCTTAATTTATGTTAAGTGCCGGGTTTTGTGCTCAGTCACACTACCTATCTGATGCTATCTGATTGACTGGGACCTACGGGTCAATTTATGGGACCTACGGGTCAAAAAGGACATATGGCAATTATGGCGTTTTTACGCATTAAGGAAAATGGGCATTTTATATGCATTTATGTTAATGGGGGTATGCCGGGCCCCAAAAGACCGAGGGTCTGCCAAACCTTGAACAGAGTAAAGGCATCATCCATGTTAATTGATATTGTTCTATGTTGATTGGTTTGCTTCATTGGACTTGACTGTGACCGTTTCATTGTGGCAGTATTTATGTTGATTGTGTTCATCGAGCCTATTCTACATTCATGCTACACTGTTACTCTTTACGGTTATTGTACGTTGTCATTCATTGGTTACTCTTGACTGTTATTGTACCTTGTCGCTCATTGGCCATTGTGGCATTTTACAGTTGACTGGAATCGTTATCATGACTGGCTATCATGTTACTTTGACTTGTATTCATTTATGTCATCCCCACCCGTATTGGGGATAGGCTTCTACTTACTGAGTTTGTAGCTCACCCCTTACTAAATTTTTTTCAGGTGAGAATGTTACAGAACCACAGTAGGAGATCAGGAGATTACGGAGACAATTGAGGAACATAATAGTAATGAATGAAGTCTCTCCCATGTACTCACCACCTAAGAGTGGTTTAGGATCAGTTTATTGTTAGTTTGAAGTTTAGTCTTTGAACAATAATTGTAATAAAGCTTCCGCAGTTTAATGTCATGTCTATATTATTTACTGTTATCATTGGTAAAAGAATGGAAAAAGTAGGGACGGCCATTGGGTCGGCCCCACGATACGAGATCCGCATAGGGTGGGTTTCGGGTCGTGACACCATTATCAAGAGGGCCTATGAGGAGGCATGGGTTTCCACCTCGAAACGCTTCAAAGACGTGAAACCTCGCAGGATTGCCAAAGACCTTTTGGTCTCCCACATAAAGGTAAGAATTTCTTCACTTTGGATTTTTTTTTTTTTAAACTTCTGTTTTGACTGGTTTGAACTTTATTTCTTGTAGGTCATTCATGCCATGGCCGCAATCATGGACTTTTTCAAGGAGTCCGAGAGGGAGGATAAGCACCAAGCCGAGCTGGATGAAGCTTAACTCCAGCTCGAGACTGCTCGTTCTGCCTCCCACTCCTTCAAGGAGAAATTTAAAGAGACTTTGAATAATGTGGCCATTCTAGAGTCATAGAAGAATGCTTTGGCTTTCGAACTGGAGGCCCTGAAAAAGGACAAGGAAGCGGCAAAGGTCGCGACGGCTCTGAAGCTGGCCTTTAACATCCAAGCTACTAAGGAGGCGGCTAAGGAAGAAACTGAGAAAAACCTCAAAGAAGAACTGAACCAGCTCGACGGTGAGTTCTTAGATCATGGGTACGAGCTATTTCGTAAGAAGATCCAGAAGCTCTACCCTAACTTGGACATATCTGGGGTAGACGAAGTTCAGCTGGATGATCTAGAACTGAGTCCCTCTGAAGTCGCCCTAGCTGAACCTGCTGAAGAAGTCGCTCCCGCCGCTGAAAACCCTGGACTAGAGTGTTTTTCTTTTGTCTTGTTTTATTTATTTATTTTTTTTTTGTAAAATTTTACTCTTCCACCCTTCTAGGCTTATCAATGAAAGACTTTTATTTATCTCTATTACTTGTGATTAATTTTGAGAGCATTCAGACTTGAATCACTTGTAATCAAATCAATGTGAAGCTTTCAGAGCTGAAATACTTGCAATTAAGTCAAGACATAATATTCAGACCTGAATTACTTGCAGTTAAGTCAAGATAAATCCTCAGACCTAAAACACTTGTTGCAAAATCAATGTTAAAACTTCATATCTAAAAAACCCGTAATTAAGTCAAGATAAAATCTTCAGACCTGAAATATTTACAGTTAAGTCAAGATAACATAATACTTAATAATTGAGTTAGGATAAAACCTTTAAACTTGAAACACTTGCAGTTAAGTCAAGATAACTTCTTCAGACCTGAAATACTTGCGATTGAATTATTGTGAAGATTTCAGACCTAAAACACTTGTAGTTAAGTCTAGATATAATATTCAGACCTAATACGTGACTGAGTTAAGATCAAACCTTCATACCTCGAGGTCTGTGCATTAAGATGAACCAGACTTAGGGTTTGTGCATTAAAATAGACCATGCCTATTACACTTGTAATGGATACAAGGCTTTTAGGAGTCACTGAAATGGACCAGACCTGGGGTCTGTGCATTGAGATGGACCAAGCTTATAGCACTTGTAATGGATACAAGGTTTTTTAGGGTTTATGCATTGAGATGGACCAGACCTGGGGTCTGTGCATTGAGATGGACCAAGCCTATAGCAATTGTAATGGATACAAGGCTTTTAGGGGTCATTAAAATGGACCGGACCTGGGGTCTGTGCATTGAGATGGACCAAGCCTATAGCACTTGTAATGGGTACAAGGCTTTTAGGGGTCATTGAAATGGACTAGACCTGGGGTTTGTGCATTGAGATGGACCAAACCTATAACACTTGTAATAGATACAAGGCTTTTAGGGGTCATTGAAATAGACTAGACCTGGGGTCTATGCATTGAGATGGACCAGACCTAGGGTCTGTGCGTTAAGGTGGAAGCACTTAAAAAAGAGAAAGAAGCCTTTTATTAATAATACTTTTGTAAGTGGTCAACATTCCAGGGCCTGGTTATAGGCTTCCCAGTTACATCCTCCAAAAAGTAAGTTGTGGGCCTAATGATTTGGTAATTCTATAGGGCCTCCCAATTAGGGGAGAGCTTTCCCATGGTAGGATCTTTGGTGTTCGGGAATACCCTTCTTAGGCCGAGGTTCTCGAGCTGGAAGTTGACAGGTCTTAACCATTGACTGAAACTGTTGGCCATTCTCTGTTGGTATGCTTCAGTCTTGATCCTGGCTTGCTCACGTCTTTCTTCAAGTAGATCTAGATTTTCTGCAAGTTTTTGGTCGTTGGTTTCTTGGTCAGAGGCATCCGTCCTTAGGGTTGGCATATCGATCTCGACAGGAGTGACCGCTTCGGTACCGTATGCAAGTGAGAACGGTGTCTCTGCGGTCGATTTTTTTTGGTAGTTCGGTAGGCCCAGAGCACTTTGAGGAGCTCTTCAACCCATTTTCCTTTGGCATCGTCCAACTTTTTCTTACTGGCATCAAAAATTATGCGGTTGGTGACCTTTGCTTGTCTATTAGCTTAAGGATGCCCTGGTAAGGAGAAATGATGATTGATGTGCAAATTTTCACAAAACTTCTCGAACACCTTTCCAAAAAATTGCGTACCATTACCAGAGATGATGATGCGGGGTATGTCGAACCTGCAGACTATGTTCTTCCATGTGAAGTTTTTTACCTCCGTTTCAGTAATGTGAGTTAAGGGCTCAACTTCTACCCATTTGAAGAAATAGTCTATGGCAACGAGTAAGTATCTTCTGTTCTGTAGGGCTTTTAGCAGTGGTCCCATAATGTCCATCCCTCATTAAGTGAAGGGCTACGGACTGGCAATAGGGATGAGCTTTTACCCATTTGGAGAAATAGTCTATGGCAACGAGCAGGTATCTTTTGTTCTGTGGGACTTTTAGTAGTGGTCCCACAATGTCCATCCCCTATTGAGTGAAGGGCTAACGACTGACAATAGGGATGAGCTTGTGATGGGGTTGGTACTTGTATGAGTCGAAACGTTAGCACTTGTCGCACCTCTAAGCATATTCTTTAGCCTGCTTCAGCATACTTGGCCTCTCAGTCAAAGCTTAGTGGCTATAGTCCTGCCACCGTTATGGTTTCCGCAGATTCCTTCATGTATTTTAGCTAGGACATATTGGGATTCCTCTAGGGATAGGCACCTCAGGAGAAGTTGGGTATAGGATCTTAATTTAAGCTTCTCGTTCAAGATCAGATACCAAGCTGCCCTGATTTGAATCCTTTGGGCTTGGCTCTTATCTTCTGGAAGTAGTCCTTCCTTTATATACTGGATGATGGGAGTCATTCAGTTCTGGGTTTGCTCCAAGATTTGGGTGGATTGTAATTCCTTGATGCTCGGCTTCGGTTGGTAAGAAACCTTCATCGTTGAATCACTTTCTAACTTAAGATGGGAAGCCATGTTTGCTAAAGCATTAGCTCTAGAGTTGTAGTCTCTTTCAATTTTTTAGATGGTGAATTTTTAGAAGGAGGTTTTCAACAAGTCCACCAGTTCTAAATATTGGACCATTTGATCATCCTTAGTGGAAAATTCCCCTAAGACCTCGCTTACCACAAGTTGGGAGTCAGAAAACACTTCAAGGTTCTTGGCTTCACACTTTAGGACCAGTTTTATCCCGAGGACAAGCACTTCATACTCGACTTCCTTGTTAGAAGCTCTGAATCCTAAGCTAACTGTTTTTTCAATAATGATGCCATTAGGGGACTAGAACACGATGCCCACACCTGAGCCTTTGTCAGTAGATGACCTATCAGCGTAAAGTCACCATATTGTAGTGTCCATATTGATTTGAACTTTATCATGCAATGCTAGAGTAAGTTCCTGCGACAAAGTCCGATGAATGCCTTCTTACATTCAGGGGTCCATTCAAGGGCCTTACTCCCCCTTAAGGCTCTAAAGAATGGGAGGCACTGGTCTGTAGATCTGGAGATGAATCGGTTCAGAGCTGCTATCCTTTCGGTCAGGCTCTGAAAGTCTTTTTTGGTCTTCGGTGACTTGATGAGTACGCGAAAGTGCACTCTAAATGCCTTATTATTATATTAAAATGCTAAAATATGAATAGAAATGTTGGGATATAATTGATATTATTAAATTTAATTTTTATTCACAGTGAGATATGTTTTAGCATTATTTTATAATATTTTAAATCTCATATATTGCATTAATTGTTAGTGAGAGATAGTTTGTAATTGTTCTTCACACTTAACATTTTTGGAATATTTTCTGGTTGATTTTAGGCTTCATTTTCATTATTTACATTTTATTTCAGATTTGAAGAAATTGAAGCAGCCTATCGTCTATGGACTACTTGGGCTAGACAACCTGTTCATTAGGCCTGTGAGCTCGATCCATGGTAGCTGATTCCCATATTTTATGTCTAGTTAGTTACAGCCCATTAAGTTAAATGGGCTAAGAGCTGAACGATTGAAGAAAGGAAAGCAACCAAAGGAAAAGAAGAAAAAGATGCGGCTGGAAAGTCAAGGGAAGAAAAATAAATAAAAAAAAAAAAGTAAAGAAAAAGTCAAAAAGGTGCTTGGAAAGAAAAACAGGAAAGAGAAAAGTAAAGAAAAGAAAAGCAATGGGCTTAGGCGTGCGGCGCATCAAAGGGGCAGTTGTGAAAGAAAGAGAAGTGGGGTCCAGCGGAGGAAAACGGAACCAGTGTGCAGCGCAAGGGATAGAATGAAAAAGTGGAAGAAAGAAAATGAAAAGAAGAAGAAAAAAAAGGCGTAGGGTTATAATGAGGCATGGAATGGACTTGGTCCAGGCGCAAGGCCAAGTAAAAGGAAAAAAAAAAAAGAAAAAAACTGAAAAGGAGGTGCGGCGCTTGAAGGGGAGCGTCTAACCAAAACCTGTAAAAGTGCGTGCAGCGCTGTTTTTGAGAGGAGAAAAAGAATGGTGTGGCTGCTGAGATTTATGTTGTCCGTCTGTATGGGTAACTAAATTCCCAAGTAGGGCTAGGGATGAACTTGCACACTAGATGGTATTTTTAATTTATTTTTGATTTATGTACTGGATCTTAATTTATTAAAATTCTTTGTTTTATCATTCTCAATTTATTGTTTGTGTTTTCTTCTTCGAATAATCATTGAGTTTATTCCGTCAATAGATTCAGTCATGCTTTTTCTATTGAATGGATTAGTTCTTTTATTATGTTTGGATCAATTGATTATTTATATTGATTTAATTATTTGCTGCAATATTACTCTCTGGGTATATTGTCGTTATTGGGTTCTCTCAATGTAGATAACAATTTGGTGATTTAAAAGTGATGAATGATTTTTCAAAAGGTTACGTTTGGTTTAATTTTGGTTTATAATTTTACATTTCCGATTGGGATTTTTGGAATTAGATTCTCAATTGAGTTTTCAGTGAATTAAAAATAATTAAAATACCGTATATGTGCAAGGGATTCCTGACGCTCTGCTGTTCGTTAATTTGAATACTTTTTTCGTTAATCACTTTGTTTAATTTTAATTTGCATTTAAAATCACTTTTTATTTTCTCGTTAATCATTTAATATTTTCTTCAACTTCTTTATTTTGTCTATTATTCTTTTAATATGTCTCCCTGTAGAATCGACACCCCAAAGCTACACTACAACTACCGCGTTATTCTTTGGGCGTAATCAAATTTGGCGTCGTTGCCGGGGAGACAGTAAAAGAATCATTAGATAGTTTTTCTTTTCAGCAGTTTGTAAAGGCGGTAACTTCGTTCCCTCTTTTTACTTGTTGCATTATTATTTTATTTTATTTTATTTTATATTTTTTATATTTTTTATTTGTTATCTTGCATGCATAATAGGTATAAGGATGCATTAGGTCGATTTGCTTGTAGGCCTGTGTTAGAGCCAGATTTAGAGTCTAATTTTTCTAATTTTTCTAATTTTTTGTTTGATAATTCTTCTAGTTCTGAAAGTACGAGTGAACACGAGGATCAACCTATAAGGACCCTTCAAGATTACCTCCACCCTACACGCACAGCCACACCATCATGCATCATGTTTCCACCCAATACTCGTCAACTTGTTGTTAAAACGGGGGTGATAAAGTTACTCCCTACATTTCATGGTTTGAAAAATGAAAATCTATATGTGCACATTAGGGAGTTTGAAGAGGTAGTTGTGACTTTTCATAGTCAAAACGCACCAAATCACATTGCGAGACTTAAGTTCTTTCCTTTCTCTTTGAAGGATAGAGCTAAGAGTTGGCTATACTCACTGAGACCACGATCGATTGGATCGTGGAATGAGATGACTCAAGTTTTCTTTATTAAATACTTTCCCCAACATAAGACCAATGCTTTAAAAAGACAGATCTCCACCTTTGCACAAAAAGACAGTGAGACTCTGTATCAGTCCTGGAAGAGATTTAAGGAATTATTGAGTATGTGCCCTCACCATGGGTATGAGAGTTGGCATCTAGTGAGTTACTTCTATGAGGGACTTACACCTAGAAAGCGCCAATTTGTAGAGATGATGTGTAATGGTGAGTTTTTGCAGAAAGATCTTGATGAGGCCATAAAGTACCTTAATGAGCTTGCTGAAAAAGCTCACACTTGGACAGGACCTAGTGCTCTTGAGAGCACAAATAGGTCACGACCTACAAGGAACCAAAATGGTGGTGGAATTTACCATCTCAGGGAGGAGGACAACTTGAAGGCTAAGGTACTGATACTCACTAGGGAGTTAGAGGTGTTAAAGGCTAGGGACTTAAAGCTAACACACTTGGCTAATCATGCAGAGTCTTTTAGACCATGTTTGGTGTGTGGCAGGGTGGATCACCTCACCCAAGAGCGTCCCACACTTGCTGAGATGAGAGAGATGTATGAGGAACAATGTAATACCTTAAGTATGTATAAGAAGCCTTTCACACCTTTCTCTGAGACTTACAATTCGGGGTGGCACAATCACCCCAATTTTAGCTAGAAGTCTGAAAACTAGCCACCTGCACAGCCTCCTAGATCATACCCTACACCATATCATACACCTTCATCTTCTAGGAATTCTTTAGAAGATACTTTGCATGCTTTTATTGAAGCACAAGGTAAGACTAATGAAAAGTTTGAATCTTTGATTACGCAGGTTGTGAAAGAAAACAAGGAGATAAAGAGCCAAGTGTCCAAATTGATGAGCTCTTTGAGTGTATATGAGCGAGGTAGATTCCCTTCCCAAGCTCAGTCCACTTTTCATGGTCAACAAATGGCGCAAGAGAATTTGAAGGATGCGAACGCCAATGTGACTCAAAGTGGTAAGTCATTACACATCCCAACAATAGACAAATCGGGGAATGTGGAAAAGGATCAAGATAGTAGTAATGCCGAGCTGTCCAAGGAACTAGAGGTGACAAAGAGCCCTGTTAAGGTACCATTCCCACAAGCTTTAAAATCAAGCAAGTGAACTTTGGATCCTAACAATGAAATCCTAGAGAATCTCAAGCAAGTAAAAATCAGTCTTCCTCTTTTGCATGTGATTAAACAAGTTCCTACTTATGTAAAAGTTCTTAAAGATTTGTGTACAGTTAAGAGGAAGCACTATGTAAAGAAGACAACGCTCCTGACAGAGCAAGTTAGTGCTCTAATTGAGCAGAGGATTCCTCCCAAGTACAAGGGTTCTGGTTGTCCAACCATTGCATGCAACATTGGAAATCATGAGTTTGGGCAAGTTTTGCTTGATTTAGGAGCTAGTGTGAATTTAATGCCTTATTTTATTTATTTACAGATAGGGTTAGGAGAGATCAAACCAACTTTTATGGTATTGCAATTGGCTAACGGTTCAGTCAGAGCGCCACGGGATGTGGTAGAGGATGTTCTGATTTAAGTTGATAAATTTTATTATCCTGTTGATTTCATAATCCTTGACACTAGCTCTGTTGTTAACTCTACTTTAAAATTCCTTTGATTTTAGGAAGCCTTTCCTTGCCATTGCTAATGCTCTTATTAATTACAGGAATAGGCTCATGAAGCTATATTTTGGAAACATGACTCTCGAGGTGAATATATTTCATATTGTAAAACAGTCAGAAAAGAATGACGAGGACTGCCAAACATACATGATTGATTCACTCATGGATAGAGGAGTTCCTGCGACTCATGATTTTGATCTCCTTGAGCATTTTTTTGTTAATTCTGAGTTTGATTATATTATTGATCCATCTGATGTGGTTGATATTTGTGTTATTTTTGACAAAACTCAGGATTATGGAGTACGGGCGTGGCAACCGAAGTTTGAGGAGTTGCTTAAAAAAAGTGAAGAGCAGATTCCTTCAAGTGTGGAAGCACCCAAAGTTGAATTGAAGCCTTTACCCAAGGGCTTAAAGCATGCCTTCCTTGGTCCAGGTGATACTTTTCCTGTTATTATCTCATTTGAATTGTTTGAGTCTCAAGATGAGAAATTAATTCAGACCCTAAGAAAGCATAGGTCAACCATAGTTTGGAGCATTGCTGATGTAATATCCCGACCCGGGATACGTCACGTATACCGAGGTAGGTCGGTTAAAACATGTAACTTAAACGGTAAGATATGTATATCTTAGTATTTTTATAGAAATGAATGACTAGAATGATAGGAATAAATGATCAAGGCTGGGTGACACCCTAGCATCACAGGGCATTGCATCGAAATGCGAGCATGCACGTACTTCCATGCATGCATACGTGAACATAGATACATAGCTTAATTAAAATTAGTGTATGTGTATACGATTAAAAATGGGATTGTACCCCTACATACACCTGTATATCTATGTATAAAAGAGGTATTTTATGTGTATATATTTATGTATATAATATAATGTATTATACATGCATTATGTATATATGTATACATGAACATGTATAAGGAATAAAAGAAAAAGAAAAAGAAAAAGGGGAACTGCCCTTAGGCAGTATACAGGTGTGATGCATGTGGGGAGTGTGTGTGTGTCGGCTAGGTGTGAAGTGTGTGTGTGTTATATATATATAATATGATATATATATATATATATACATGAGTGCACAACAAGTCTCCCCAACCATTTAATGCAAAGGTTGCATTTGGCAGAGGGAGCACAGGTCCTAGGTCAAGGAAAGGGGCCATAGAAGGGGGAGGAACCGAGAGAGAGAGAGAGAGAGAGAGAGAAAAGAGAGTGAGGCGGTGGAAACTTCTCTCTACATATATGAACCTACGGGTGTGGGTTTAAAGGCAAAAAAGAGACCAAGGTTGAAAGAACACTTTGGCAAAGAGCTCAGGAGCAGAAATAAGGAAGTTTGGAGGGTCATAGTGGGCTGAAATCCGAAACCCAAGTAAGTAAATTAAGTTCTATTTTTGAGATTTTAAGCATGTATGTTTGATCTAAATTCAGGGTCTTAATAAGCATGCTTCTAGCTTTTAAATGCAAGAAAAATGATAGAAAAAGGTTTAGAAACCATAGAGATATCCCAAGTTGCAGGTTTCATGGATAATTTCGGGTCCCATGAATATTATGCTTAAAACTTTGATATTTGTTTATGAAAATGATCCTTAGAGGTGCAGAAATCCATTTGAAATGGATTAGGGCCAAAACAGTACTCAAAGAGTCACGAAATAGGAAAAATACAGGTCACCGGAAAGTCGGCCGGAGATATTTAGGCTCTATTTCGTGAATATGGGGAAGGATCCAAGGGAAACCGAAAGTGGATTTGAAATCCTTGGGAAAAGGGGAAAAGAATGGCATTCGAAATGGGGGGAAAAACCACCGAAAACCGGTGACCGTCGCCGGAGAAGGTCACTGTGCACGTCGGAACCCTACCGGAGCAGTAGGGAAGATGACCGGAAAAGCGTGGGGACTATCGGGTCAAAACTAGACCGGATCCGGGTTCGGATCGGGTCGGTACCCGACCGAAAATAAATGGAACCAAAGCTGTGTCGTTTTGGGTTTTTAATTTAAATGGGATTGGGCTTGTTTGGTTGCATGGATAGTGAATTGGAATTGGGTTTGGGCTTATCCAGACCAAGGATGGGATAGGAAATCAGGGTTATTGAAATCCGGTTTTCTGAATGGACTGAACCGTTTGGTTCAGTGAAGGGGCAGACCGGTTTAGGGTTTTTAGGTCTGAACCAACTGGTTCAGACCGCAGCTTTTAGAAATTGTGAACCGGCCCCAAATGTTTTGAAAAATTACACTAAGGCCCAAACAGAAAATTAATTAAATATTAATTTTTACAATAATGCCCTTATTTCAAAATTGGGTCAAACGAAGTCCAAACGATACAAATGAATAGTCAAAACCTATTATCTCGGACGTTCTGAGTCCAATGGTGGGGTCCATTTTATATGATGAGACCCCGAAGGATAAAATACCGTAAAAGTGCAAAATGACCATTTTGCCCTTTTTAGTACAAAAGTCCAAATGGAATTCCGCGAAAGCCTAAACCGACTTTCTTCGGCATTCCGGACTCAATGGTAAAGTCTAAAATAGTATTTGAAATACTTGTGATAGAAAGGCATAAAATTTGATGAATAGAATCTATTCTAAAACGTATTCACTGTTATATAGGAAACTCGAAAGGCAAGGGTATACTCACGGATTTCTGAGATAGAATCACGATAGAGGTAAGTGGATCACTTTCTCTTACATGTGGTGTTTCCACAAGCCAAGTTTATTCTTTTACTGCCAAACTTGTACTCTTGAAAGTATTGATATCCTTGTGTTCCACATTTCGATATTTTCTATCTTGTGGACATATCATTGACTGATGTATCACTGTTATCATGTTTCACTGTGCTTTGAAAGCACATATGTTATTGCTATCCACTTTGTGATATTGTTCTATCTCGTGGACATTGCTTGACTGCTATATTCATTATTATCATGTTGAACCATGCCTTGAAAGGCCTACTGTTGTATCCTTATTGAATGAAAGATATTCCATTTTTATACTCTATGGAATTACTATGATCATGACATGTTTATGGACACGGGAGTTGTGCTCAGTCACAACACCCATCTGATGCTATCTGATTAAATGGGACCTACGGGTCAAGTCCGTGAACGGACAAATGGCAATTTACTGGAATTGACTGGGGGGTATGCCGGGCCCTAAAAGATCGAGGGTCTGCCGAGCCCTGAAACAGAATAATAGCATCTCTTATGATTAACAGAACTTGATTGTTGAATGGCATTATTCCTTATAATTCTTCAAGTCTCGAAAGACTTGCATTGATTGATTTGATTGTGATCGGTTCATTGTGGCAGTACTTCATTGTTGTTATATTTTCATTTTACACTATTACTTCTGATTGTGTATTGTGATTACTTTTCATTGGCCCTTGTGGCAATTGTTTCCATTGGCCCTCGTGGCAATTATGTTCATTGGCTATCACAGCATCTCCTTCCTTATGATTGGCTATCATTATCTTATTCATGGATTCACATTGATCATCGACACCAGTGTTGGAGATCTGTTTTACTTACTGAGCTTTGTAGCTCATTCCACCCCATTTACCCCCATTTCAGGTGATGACGCTGCGAGACCCCAGTAGGAGTCTGAGAGCGTAGGGGGACATTTTGAAGTATTGTATCAGTCTATGTTAGTTCTCCCATGTATTCACCACCCCCGGGTGCTGGTTACGGTTTAGTTCTCATTTTGAATTTTGTAGAACTATGTCATGTATTTAATAGATTTTCGCTGTTAAATTTATTTTATAGACTTCCGCTGGATTACTGTAACTGATAAATGACTTCCGCTGTTTATTGTTTTAAATTTTTAGTACATTGCATATTAGTACTATGATACAGGAATGGAAAAAGTAGGGACAGCCTTCGGGTCGGCCCCGCGACACGAGATCCGCATAGGGTGGGTTTCGGGTCGTGACAGCTGATATAAAAGGTGTTAGTCCCCTGGTCTGTTCTCATAAAATCAATTTGGAGGAAAAAACTAGCCCTCGTAGAGACCCCCAGCGTAGGCTTAATCCCACTATGAAAGAAATGGTGAAAAATGAAGTTTTGAAACTATTAGATGCAGGAATCATATATCCTATTGCTGATAGTAAATAGGTTAGTCCTACACAGGTTGTCCCTAAAAAGTCAGGTGTTACTGTGGTGAAAAATGACCTAGGAGAGTTAGTCCCTACAAAACTTGTGACTGGATGGCGGATGTGCATTGATTATAGAAAATTGAATGCTATCACCCGGAAAGACCATTTTCCTCTCCCTTTTATTGATCAAATTCTTGAGCGTGCGGCTGGTCATCCTTTTTATTGTATCTTAGATGGTTATTCTGGTTATTATCAAATTGAAACTGCCTTAGAAGACCAGGATAAAACCACTTTCACTTGTTCTTTTGGTACTTATGCTTTTCGTAGAATGCCATTTGGATTGTGTAATGTACCTGCTACTTTTCAACGTTGCATGATGAGTATTTTTAGTGATATGGTTGAAAATTGCATGAAAGTTTTTATGGATGACGTGACTATTTTTGGATCTTCTTTTGATGCATGCCTATTGAATTTAGAGAGAGTGTTGACTCATTGTGAGGAGAAGGACTTGGTTTTGAATTGGGAAAATGTCATTTTATGGTACCTTCAGGTATTGTCTTAAGGCATATTATTTCTTCTAGGGAGATAGAGGTTGATCAATCTAAGATTGAATTAATCTTTAAATTGCCTACACCTAGGACTGTAAAGGATGTGAGATCCTTTCTTGGTCATGCGGGCTTTTATAGGAGGTTCATACAAAATTTTTTCACCATATCTAGACCAATATGTGACCTCCTAGCTAAAGATGCCCCATTTGAGTGGACAACAGCTTGTCAAGAGGCCTTTAAAACGCTAATTGGAAAGCTTACCTCAACGCCCATAATGCAATCACCTGATTGGACTTTGCCTTTTGAGATTATGTGTGATGCCAGTGATTATGTTGTAGGTGTTGTTCTTGGATAGTGAAGGGAGGGAAGCCCTTTGTCATTTACTATGCTAGTAGAACTTTAAGTAGTGCTCAGATGAATTACTCTACTACTGAAAAAGAGTTGCCAACTATAGTATTTACTTTGGATAAGTTTCGTGCTTATTTAATTGGTTCTCCTATTCTTATTTTCACAGATCATGCAGCCCTTAAGTACCTTCTCACAAAGAAGGATGCTAAGGCGCAACTAATACGGTGGATTTTACTTTTGTAGGAATTTGACATCGCCATCAAAGACAAGAAAGGAGCGGAGAATGTAGTGATTGACCATCTCTCAATGCTCACATTTGAGGACACCTCTGACCACTTGCCAATCAGGGATGATTTTCCCGATAAGCATTTACTTTCAATTACTTCTCTACCATGGTTTGCTCATATTGTGAATTATTTGGTTGCAGGTGAAATACCGGTGGATTGGAGCGCTCAGGATAAGAGGAAGTTTATGACTGAGGTACGTAATTTCTATAGGTAAGTTCTGGAAGTGGAAGACATTCCACTTATGGACCCGGTCTATTAACCTTGATCACGCCATGCAGGTCTGTTTTCTTTCTTTATTTTATTTGTTTTATTTTGTTTTTGTTCTCTTTTATTTTCGTTCTTTTTCTTTTTGTTTGCTTGTTTTTATTGGCATGTTCATTTCATTTTGTTAGTTTAGGTTGCCATCTTTGGTGCTTAGCGAGCTGCCCACGTCACACATCAGGTGTATTCTCCCCTTTTCAGTACGCTCCATTCAATTTTGATTGTTAAACATTGAGGACAATGTTTCATTTAAGTTGGGGGGTGGTGGTGCAAATTCAACATTTAAACTGCATGTTGGAATTCTGTGACACATGAAATTTTTTAAAAAAAATTTGCATCACACGTGCATCTTTTTCACATAAGTATTCATTCTCATTCATAGCCATCTTCATGAATTCACCGAATCCACCATAATCATTCTGCTGAGGCATTCACAGAACTTTTAATTCACTTATCCAAACTTTGTAGTAAGATGGTGGTTTGACACATGTAACTAGAGAACTCTTTTGTTTAAGTATTCATGTGAGCTTTGGAAAGAATTGAGAGCCTACAAATGCTGGAAATTATGATAAGCATTCATTGATCTGTTGAATTGGGCACTTCTTTTGAGAATATCATTACATGGTTGGTGGTATGATAGCGGATATACTTGGGATATGATGAAAGTCAACTTAGGATTAACGTTTGAGCCTTTCAAGCTAACCCTTCTCATTATAGACCCTTAATAACCAACTTTGAGCCAACAAACACATAGTTTTTTTTTTCTTTTCATGTGCCCACATCATCCATACCTCTCTACATTGGAGTAGAGCCTATACCCTGATTTTTCTATCCTTTTTGCTTCCAAGTGTGTACTAGGTGTGGAATTTGCATGTCTTGTCTTTTGTGTTGAATTGGAAAAAGAAGAAAAAAAAAAAAAGGGAAATAGTACAATTGTAGAGTGAACAATTGAGTGAGCATCAAAATAAAAAAACAAAAACAAAAAAAGGGAAGGGAAAAAAGAAGGAGAAGTATTGTTATTCAGTGATCAGAAAAGTTGAAGAGTACATCAAGTGAGAAGTTTGGTTTGCTATGATTCTTAATAAAATTCTCTTAGTATGTACTTGGAAGTTTTTGAATCATTTTTATCCTTTTCTTCATATAGCCCCTAACCTGAGCCACGTTACAACCTTTTTATGTTGATCGTTCTGATCCTAAGTAAGCCTGTGGAAAGAGTGGTGGAAGTCTCATTTGTTAGTGCTCCTATCATAAGATCAATGTTTGCTTGTTGCTTGCACATAATTGCCTAATTCTTTATTGAGTGTGTACACCCCTTGTCAACTCCATAGAGAAAACCCCTATATGAAACACTTTTATACCCGTGAGATATGGAGTTGAACCTTTTGCTTGAGATGTTCTTGATGTTGCATGTGTCATGGTTTGTGATTAGATGGATATGGTTTGGAGCACACACACACTCTGCGAATTGCTATAAGTGGATTGATTGCTATAGGATTATTGAATTCCTGAAATTTCTTTGATATGCAAATCTGAAAAGTGTGATTAGATGCCTTCTGTGTGTGATCTTTTTTAGTCTCTTTTGCCAGTTTTGCATTGAAATTGCTAGGGACTAGCAATGAGCAAGTTGGGGGGTGTGCTGAGTGCGCGAAAGTACACTCTAAATACCTTATTATTAGATTAAAATGCTAAAATGTGAATAGAAATGTTGGGATATAATTGATATTATTAAATTTAATTTTTATTCGCAGTGAGATATGTTTTAGCATTATTTTATAATATTTTAAATCTCAAATATTGCATTAATTGTTGGTGAGAGATAGTTTGTAATTGTTCTTCACACTTAACATTTTTGGAATATTTTCTGGTTGATTTTAGGCTTCATTGTCATTATTTACATTTTATTTCAGATTTGAAGAAATTGGAGCAGCCCATTGTCTATGGACTACTTGGGCCAGACAACCTGTTCATTAGGCCTGTGAGCTCGATCCATTATAGCTAATTCCCATATTTTATGTCCAGTTAGTTACAACCCATTAAGTTAAATGGGCTAAGGGCTGAATGATTGAAGAAAGGAAAGCAACCAAAGGAAAAGAAGAAAAAGATACGACTGGAAAATCAAGGGAAGAAAAAGAAAAAAAAAAAAAAGAAAAGTAAAGAAAAATTCAAAAAAGGTGCTTGGAAAGAAAAGCAAGAAAGAGAAAAGTAAAGAATAAAAAAAAAAGAAAAGAAAAGCAGTGGGCTTAGGCGTGCGGCGCATCAAAGGAGCAGCTGTGAAAGAAAGAAAAGTGGGGTCCAGTAGAGGAAAACGGAACCAGCGTGTGGCGCAAGGGATAGAATGAAAAAGCGGAAGAAAGAAAAAGAAAAGCGGAAGAAAAAAAGGCATAGGGTTATAGTGAGGTGCGGAATGGGCTGGGTCCAGTCACAAGGCCAAGTAAAAAGAAAAAAAAAAAAGAAGAAAAAAGCTGAAAAGAAGGTGCGGCGCTTAAAAGGGAGCGTCCAACCAAAACCTATAAAAGTGCGTGCGGCGCTGTTTTTTAGAGGAGAAAAAGAATGGTGTGGCTGTTGAGATTTATGTTGTCCGTTTGTATGGGTAACTAAATTCCCAAGTAGGGCTAAGGATGAACTTACACACTAGATGGTATTTTTGATTTATGTACTGGATTTTCATTTATTAAAATTCTTTGTTTTATCATTCTCAATTTATTGTTGGTGTTTTCTTCTCCGAATAATCATTGAGTTTATTCTGTTTATAGATTCAGTCATGCTTTTTTCTATTGAATGGATTAGTTCTTTGATTATATTTGGATCAATTGATTATTTATATTGATTTAATTCTTTACTGCAATATTGCTCCTTGGGTATATTGTCGTCGTTGGGTTCTCTCAATGTGGATGACAATTTGGTGATTTAAAAGTGATGAATGATTTTTCAAAAGGTTACGTTCAGTTTAATTTTAGTTTATAATTTTACATCTTCCGATTAGGATTTTTGGAATTAAATTCTCAATTGAGTTATTAGTGAATTAAAAATAATTAAAATACCGTATATGTGCAAGTGATTCCCGATACTCTACTGTTCGTTAATTTGAGTACATTTTTCGTTAATCACTTTATTTAGTTTTAATTTGCATTTAAAATCACTTTTTATTTTCTCGTTAATCATTTAATATTTTCTTCAGCTGCTTTATTCTGTCTGTTATTCTTTTAATTTGTCTTCTGGTGGAATCGACGCCCCAAAGCTGCACTACAATTACCGCATTTTTCTTTGGGCGTAATCATGACTCTAACTCGATCAGAGCTTTAATCTGTGAGGGGTTTGCCTCAATTTGAGAGACCAGAAAACCCCAAGAACTTCCTTTAATGATCCCAAAGGTACACTTTGAGGGATTCAACTTCAACTTGTGCTGCTTTAGGATGTTGAACGTTCGGCTCAGGTGCTGGATATGATCGTTCTTCCTCATGCTCTTGACCAGCATGTCATCTATGTACACCTCCATTGTGCTGCCAATTAAGGAGCTAAACATTTTATTCACCAGCCGCTAGTATGTGATTCTAGCATTCTTCAGAATGAAAGACAGCACTCTATAGCAATAGAGACCTCATTCAGATAAGAAAGTTGTCTTTTCTTGGTCTGGAGGCTATATCTGAATTTGGTTGTAACCTGAATATGTGTCCATGAAGCTCATAATCTCATGCCCTACAGTTGCATCAACCAACTAATCGATCCTCGGAAGAGGAAAGCTGTCTTTAGGACAGGCTTTGTTGAGGTCTGTGTAGTCAACGCAAACCCGCCATTTACCGTTCTTCTTCTTGGCAAGAACTATATTAGCGAGCCATTCTAGACAGAATACCTCCTTTATCACTCTGGCATCTAGCAGCCTCTAGACCTCTTCGTTGATGATCTTATGGCGTTTAGGGGCGAAGGTCCTTCTCTTTTGTCTTACTGAAGGGTAGTCTGGTCAGTCATTAGCTTGTGGGAGATGAAGTTAGGATCTATCCCTTCCATGTCTTTGGTCTCCCATGCGAATATCGAAAGATTGTCTTTCAGGAACCCAACAATCTTTTACTGCTCTAAGGGGGACAGATCTGATCCCACTTGTAAGTACCGACGTCTCCCTTCAGAACTGACGAGTATTTTGATAAGATCTTCTTTGGGCCTGGCCATGCTGTCCCTTCCCCTAGCGCTTAATAGCTCTTCAATTTCAAAAAGACACTCATCTGTCTCATGAAGTTCGGAATGTGTAGGACTTTTTTCTTCATGAAAGTGTTGTGATTGCTATTTGAGGGCTTTTTCTGTTAGTGCCAGAGTGTGGCACTCTCGGGCGGTTGGCTGACAACCCCTAATAGAGTAGACCTTATCATTTTTGGCGTACTTCAGGCATTGATGGAGGGTCGAGCTGATCGCTCCCATTTGATGGAGCCAAGGCCTTCCGATGATGACATTGTAGGGAAACTTGGAGTCCAGGACCATATATTCATAGATTAATGTCTTTTGAGCGTCTGCCTCTCCTGTTGTGGTGGGAGGTCTATCTTGCCTAGCGGGGTGCTGAGGTTCCCATCAAACCTCGCCATTACAGCTGTGGTGGCCTTGATGTCATTGATGTTGAGCCTCATGTGCTTAAAGGGCTTATAAAACAACATGTTGGTGGAACTTTTAATGTCCACCAGAACCCTTCTGATCTCAAAATTTACAATCTTGAGCGAGATGACGAGGGCATCACTATGGGGGCAGTGTACCCAACGAGATCCAGCTCTGAGAACTGGATTTGTGGTGCAGGCCTTAGCCTTTTTTCGATGGTAGAAATCTGAAGGATGCTTGGTTCGGCCCTTACCTCCCCAGTGTAGCACTTCTTGGCTCTATTGGATATTCCTGTCATCGCGTTCTCGGCATAGAGGACGAAGATGACCTGATTATTCTGGCGCAGCTGTTCATTTCCAAGCCTCCCTTTGTTCAGGCCTCTACTCTTGTCTCATTTGTTGTGGCCTGTCATTATGGGGGTTTTGCCTCCCGTCCTGACGGATGAACTCCCGCAGATGCCTTCTTTTGATGAGATTTTCAATTTTATGTTTGAGGGGTTTGCATTCATCGGTGGTATGTCCATGGTCTTTGTGGAAGTCGCAATATTTGCTTTGATCCCTAAAGTCAGGACTGCTCTTCAATGGTTCCAGCCACCTTAAATCCTCACACATCTGAACCTGCTGGAGTATATGAGTAAGTGACGCATTCAAAGGTGTGAATGTTTCATACCTTCCAAAGTTGGGGTTGCTCTGAATAAGTGAGGCATTTAGAGGTATGAACGTTTCGTACCTTCCAAAGTTGGGGTTGCTCTGAGTTCTGGGTGCCGTCCTCTTGTCAGGACTTTTGTTCTTCTTCTTGGTTGCGCTGGAGTCCTTCTTCTAGGTGTGGTCACCCTTCTAAGCCTGCTCTTTAGCCTTTCGAAAGGACATCTTCGTATCCTTCAGGTTTATGTACATTCGTGCTCGTTCTATAAATGCAACCATGTCAACGGAGGGATTATTTGTCAAAGAGTCTTGAAAACGTCCAGGCCCCAAACCAAAGGTGAGGGCTGCCACAAGGAAGTTGAGACTGTAGTCTATTATCTGTGTGAGCTCTGTATTGAATTGAGCGATGTAGTCTCGAAGCGATTCCCCTTTGGCCTACTTTATGGTGAGCAAGAATTCTATACCCTTTCTCAACTTCCTGCTGGTTAGGAACCGATTAAGGAACCTCCTACTTCGTATCCTTCAGGAACCGATTAAGGAACCTCCTACTGAGCTTATAGAATTTGATGATCGACTCCCGAGCAAGGCTGTAGAACCACTTCAGAGAGGTACCCTTGAGGCTGGTCACGAAAATATGGCACATGAAGGCATCGGTAGCCCCGTGTAGGGCCATCGTGTGCTAATAATGGGAGAGATGGTCCTCGGGATCCTCAGACCCATCATATAAGGTGAATTTTGGGACAACAAATTTTTTGGGCCACTCCTTCGCTATTATGGCAGGATTGAACGAAGTGGCGAACCTTTTGAGCAACTTTGCTAGTTCATCCTGCTCTAGAGGGACGTGGGTCCTTTTGGTAAAGATGGTTTTCTCTATGGAGTCTGTTATTTCCTTCATCATTTGAGGAACTCTAGGCAGGACTCATTGTTGTTAGCCTTGTTTTGCAGCCTCAGTCCCAATATGAAGCGAATGATTTTGCTCAGTAACGGTAGGGAGGCGTTGCCCTCCATGGACTGGGGGGCTAGTGTCGATGGAAGCTGAAACTCAGGCGGCATGGGATTAGCCCCCAAAGTTGTCGGAGTTAGGATCCTTGTCCTGCTTTGATAATAGACAGCGGGATAAAAAACAGGCATCCATCTCTGTTATAACATGAAATTTTTTTTTTTTATTGTTATTATTTATTCTTGCAAATATTAATTATTGTTATTATTATTATTATTATTATTATTATGATAATGATAATGTGAGTATGTGTATATATATATATATATGTGTGTATATATATATAATTTAAATTTATTTGTGTGTATATATGTATAAAGGTGAGTGTATATTTAAATGTGAAAGTATATATGTATATTTATGTATATAAATCAGATTGTGGGCATGTGTGTGTGTGTGTGCCGTGTGTGTGCATGGGTTGAGTGTTACACACTCAAAGGGGCATGGGGTAAGGTTGTGTGTGTGAGTGGAATTCAGGGAGTGGGAGATGCAGAATTGGCAGAGAGTGGTTGGTCTTGGGGAGAGAGAGAGAGAGAGAGAGAGAGAGAGAGTGAAGAGAAAAGAGGTGTCTCGGGTGAGAAGAAAAGAAAGGGAAAGGAAAGAAAACTGAGAGCAAGGGAGAGGGTTCTGAAGAAGCAGAAGTGACCAAGAGGGGCAGAGAGGAGAAGGAGGAAGCTGCCCAGAGAAAAATCAGAAAACTTGGTGAGTTCACTCATTTCTGGTTTTAAATTTTTAGAAACGTGATGATTAATTTTAATTATGAGGTTTTGTTAAGCACGAAATATAGAACACATTACGAAAATAATGGGCTAAAATGGTTGAGAAATGAGGGAGAACTTTGGAGTTGCAGGTCTAGGGTGAGTCTCGGGTTTTGGTGTTTTAGACGCTAAATCCACGTTTGAATGATGGGGAATCGTTGGGGTGAGTTGCAGAAAACCCTAGAGTCAAAATGGAGTCAAAACGGTAGAAAAATCAAGCTAGAAAACTAGAAAAACCAGCTCGCCGGAATCTGGGTTTGGGGTGGCCGGAGCTACGGTTCTGGTCATTTCGAAGGGTTCCAGGTGATGAAAGGGAAAACAAACTCGAGATACGTAATCCCCTAGAAAAACCGAAGAAAACTGTATTAAAAAGTCGAAGAAATCTCACCGGAAAAGGGTCACCGGCGCTGGAGAAGGCGCCGGAACCCTACTGGGTCATCGCCGGAAAAACGGGGGAAGAAGGGGGGTCTGTCCGGGTCGGGTCGGTTCGGGTCGGGTCCGGTTCGGGTCGGGCGTGGACCGCCCCTGCCACATGTCGCGTGGTTGTTTTAAATTAAAATGGGATTTGGCCCGTTTGGTTGCAAGGATAAGAAATTTAGAAATTGGAATTAAATTGAAACAGGGATATCCTATCCCTGTTCTAGGATTAGCCCCTGTTTGGTTAACCTGATTAGGAATAACAAATTAAACTAGTTTCAATTTGAACCTTTTGGAATTTGAACCTTTTAGAATTTGAACCTTAACCCTGAACTTTCGGAAATTACAAATTGACCCCCCAACTGTTGAAAATTCCACTTTTACCCACCTGATTAAATTATTAATAAAATATTAATTAAATTAATTAATTAATTATTTAATTAAATTAGTTTAATTAATTAAATATTCAAAAATATTCCAGAATCCAAATGGGACAAGTCATTAGTGTATTTTGACTATCTCGGCCATTCTGAGACCAATGGTGAGGTCCGTTTTACGAGACGGGGTCCCGAAAAATAAAAGAACCATAGTAACCCTTAAAATTACCAAAATGCCCCTAACTTGAAACACTGTCAGACGAACTCCGAATTAGGTAAACAAATAGTAAAATTTTATTATCTCGAACATTCTGGACTCAACCGTGGAGTCCGATTTGTGAAAAGAGGTCACGAAATGTAAGGACACGTGTAAAGTGCAAAATGACTATTTTGCCCTTTTCAACCCTGGTGTCCGAATTGAGTTCTACGAAAACCTAAACTTATTTTCTTCAACATCCTAAAACCAATGGTAGAGTTTAATTTAGCAGAATAGAAACTTATGAATTAAAAGCATAAAATTTGATGAATAGCATAAATTCAAATTACAATAGACTGAGCTATAATTTATGCTTTTAGGGACACCGACAGGCAAGGAGAAGACAGTCTGATCCTTCCACATTCTCACTACGTTACGAGTGCAGTTTGCTTGGGTTGTGACCGACCGATCAGGTATGGTGTTTTGCTAATGTTAGAAATGAAGTTAAGTTAGGAATATTTGTGAATGACTGGAATGACTTACGTGCTTATGTGGAATGTGTTTACTTGATGATTTAGGGTTGATTGCTCATATGCTTGCATGTCACTTGTGCTTTATGAAAATTTAGTGAACGATGAATGTGAATCATGACCTGTGTTTAAGTTGATAAGAGGAGCTATGCTTGCATATGGAATTGACTGATGATTTATATATTATTGTTCGAGCATGCTATATTATTTATAACCATATTCATTGAGGTTGCATTGGCATATTGGCATATGATGAATCCTTTGAGAACATAGTGTGGGTTGAGCATTGCATTATGAGGGTGTAGATCCTGTGGTGAAAAACCCAAAATTGGCCATTGCATCGGGGAGTACCCGGAAAAGAAACATGGGTGTGGCATAGAGTTGTGCATGGGTGCGTCACGCATACCATTCTTATATTAGTTCGATGCTTTGAATGACATTTAGAGATAAATGTACACTTTGCACATGCCACGCCTTAGCTTTATTTCTTGCATTAGCACTTCATCATACCAGCAGTTGAGCTGACCCATTCGTGGGCAACATTTTCGGATGAGGACCCTCCAGCTATTTGAGACCCAGTGATGCTTTGATAGGAGGAGACACTTGTTATATTTTGGTCCGTGGGACCTATGTTTTGTAATGTAAGGGCTTAAGCCCGAATGACCTATGAACGATGTATTCATGTTATCTTATGTATTGATGGGGATGGACCCATGTTTAGTGGATTTATTTACCTTGTCCTTTTATTTATTTTATTTTCTGTCTCGTCAGTCGCGCCTCGGGCTCGGTCAGAATTCGGGGCGTGACAACGTGGTATCAGAGCATAGGTTCGAATACCTAGAGACTGTGGGGTGTTGTTTAACACCATGAGACCCTAGAGAAGAGAATGAGACTTAGAGTGAACTATTAGTGGCATGCGACAGGATTTTGTGTGTTATGTGATTATATGTGCATTTGAAGCATGATTGTTGTGATCACATGTTACTAGATGCTATGCTACGACCTATGATTATGTGATTTAATACAGTGAGAAGCATGACATATATAAAGTGTGAGAAAATTTCTAAGTATGTATATATTGACCTGTGACATGTACCGCTTGTTAAATGCTAGTCGTTGACAAGAACATAACTAAGGTTAGAAACTCAGGTCTATGTAGTAGGCGGTATATTTTATGGGATAGGCCGTATGTCTAGTTAGTTGAGGTGTGGGTTGTACACTTAGTTATCTACACGGTAGTCATTATGCCTAGTTACTTAGGAGATAGGTTGTGAACCGAGTTGTTTACCTGGTTGACTGTTGTTTGTGAATTTTGGATGAGTGTGCTAGGTTAGTAACCAATTTCATGGATTATAGTACTATGACTATGATATTTATACAGACTGGATTGGTTTCAGGTCTTGAGTTACGGTTGATGGATGGCGCCCCATCAGCCAGTAATGAAAGGAGCTGTGATCCATGAAGGGTTATCACCTAGCTATAAAAGTAAGGGATAATAAAAGACACATCAAACCTTAAAATGCTACAATAAGGATTTGGACTTGTGGAACCCTTTTGTATATAGATGGATACTTAGAGTGTTTCTCTTTAGATTTTTAAAGATGTTCTTGTGTTAAACCCCGGTGGTGGAGAGATGTATTGTTTGGATAGTATTCACTAGGAGTTAAACCTTGCTAGTGTTCAAATGTTTAAGTATGCGTGTGTTACATTGTTGAGATAAAATCCTTCTTAGGAGAGGGTTATGTTAGAACCCGGTGTAAATTGTTCAGTATAACCAACGGGTGGTGGTGATTGACATTAGTTATGTAGGTATTGATTAGGCAAGTGTGTCATGACATATTGTGATTGTTACTTCAACATGATGAAGTGTTGATAGGTACCTACTTAATGTTCTTTTAACACAAGTGTCTGAAAATGGGGTATTAATTTTTCTTTTCTTTGAACTTGTAGACATGCCACTGAGACAAGCTACTCCCAGACCTATACCACCTGGACACGATGAGCCTAGGACCACTGCACCACCGTGGCATAGTTGGCCCCGAGCTGCTGCTTCTGCAGATGGTACAGCCGAGGAGGCCGTCACTTTTACACCTGCTCTAATGGAGGTAGGGCAGAGTAGTGGTTCTGGGGACATAGCGATCATTATGCGAGAATGCCTTCACACTATACAGGAGGTAGTGACGAGAGCGGTCAGGGCTGAGACAGAGTTGGCCGAGCTTAGAGGAGTTAGAGAGCCCCAGACCCAGAGCGGGGCGACTCCAGCACAGGTCCCTAGGTCTACCCCGATGTACACTGGTAAGAGACCATTGAAGAGGTTTCGAGCTCGTGCTTCTTCTGCACAGATATCTATACCCGCCCAGACTCGCACTGGTAGGAGACCACCGAAGAGGTTCCGGACTGGTGTTTCTCCCATATCCACATCCACATCCCAAGGGACCATTACTTGTTTTTGTTGTAGACAGCCTGGCCACAAGATGGCCACTTGTCCTTTGAGGGATCCCAGCCTGAGACAGAGGATCGAGTCTAGTCATGAGTCATTTCCCTCACCAGCACAGGGTCAAGGACAGGGGACTCCACGACTTTGTTTTGTATGCCACCAGGCTGGCCATGTCAGGGCCAATTGTCCTCAGAGGCCGATTTCCCAGGACTTAGAGAAGCCACGTTTCTATCAGTATACCCAAGTTCCTCCGCCACGACCACTATTGGGTCAGGGACCTCCGGCACCGTATTTTCAGCATGCACCTACGGTATTGAGTGTCAGGACTCTCAGTAAGAGGAGTGATAGGCAGGACCAGACCACTCAGAGTGGCGTTATGCAATAGTCAGCCTAGAGTCACCCACCCTTTTTGGACCTTCAGAGCCTTGAGGTACATTTTCTTTGTGTTTAGTTTATGGACTGGCATATTGATAGACCATAGTGCATCTCATTCGTTCATATTTCCTATGTCGACATGATGTTAGGGGTAGAGTGATGCTGACGAGAATCTGCAAGGATTACTCGATAAAGGTAGCTGACTGCATGCCTTATTGGAATTCTTCATCTTATTTGATGCATCTAGTATTGGTGTTACGTTAGAGATGGATCGGTTATTTACACTTTAAGACGAGTATAGGCTGCTATAGGGGACGAAAGACAGTGTGTACTCCTGAGGGAGATATCTTCTTTGTTTCATGGGGTGTCCGTAGATCCCTTTTAGATTGACCTTGTTGTGGGTTAAAAGGGGTTAGACTTTAAGTTGAATTGGATTGGTTTGGATTACATGAGTAGATGAGTGCTTGTTACCTTAGTTTGTAAAAATTGTACAAGGTGTGGTGTGCTTGGTTATTGATGATCTGGGATTCAATGCTTGCCTTTATACAGTATAACGAATGAGGTTAAATAGTAGATTGTATGTTTGTTGTCTATGAGATAGGCTATGAGCCTGAATATCCGTAGGGGTTGGGAATCTACCTGGTTGCCTGTACAACAGATTATGTACTTATTTTATGTGTATGTGTATTCCTGGAATGAAATTTTATACTGGGTGCTGAAGTAGTAAGCTACGTATTAGCTATTTAATGTTGTACTTTTACTCTATATAAGCATGCTAGTTTAGTGACTGTTATGGTGCTTTGATTATGACTTCATTTTTTTTATATACACAGACTGGTTGTTATAAATGCACGTATAAAAGAATGCTTAAACGTGTTTGTAGGTGTGCGTTGATGCATGTGTGTTAAAATGGATATAGGTCCGTAAGGGAAATTGGTGAAGAGTTTCACTAATGTTTCATTTTCTGGATATATTGACTTAAGTTTCATGATTAGAGTACATAAACAACACAGTCTACATTTGTATACCCAATCGATATATGCGTACATGAAATGAATAGGCTAGTCCTTATTAGTACGTGACACTTAATCTCAATTGTATATAGACTAAGGTGGGAGGTGATAGCTTTACTTTTAGATTGTACTATTGATGTCTTGTGGGTAATTAGGGTACTTAGAAAATACTGGATGATAGATTGCATTGTGGTACAGATGATGCGTATTTATACCATTGGGATAAATCACTAGGTGATTTCATGGATTAATTTGAGGTGGGTTAGATGACATAGCATGTGTGAGAGACCTTGGGGTATCTTTGTGATCAGTGAGAAGTTCCTTTACTTTTTATTGTGTTGAGTTGTTGAGATAAGTCATGATACTTGGATGGAAATTGAGAGGGAGTGGCATTGATGAGCCAATGTGTTTTGAGGATTTCATTATGTGCTATGCCATGTGGAGTGAGTCATTACAGATGGGATTAGCACCAGACCATAGCAGGGAGTGTGGAGATGTCTGCACACCGCTGCATGCCTACCGGTGAGGCGAAGCCTACGGGGGAGATGGTAATGGGAGGAGGTAATGCATTCCACATCGTCTGGCTGAGGGAGAGGTGAGTGATCCTTAGGTAAGGCTGCACGTCTATACGTTACAATACATTTTGCACCGATCTTTTAGTACTATGACGAGAGATGGTATGACCACATGGAATTCCCTTATCCATTGTTTGGGATAGGGACCCGCGTTTCACTGCACGGTTTTGGCAGCGCTTCTAGACAGCCTTAAGGACTCAGCTAAGTTAGTGCTACCCTTCGTCCTCAGACTGATGGTCAGTCAGGGAGTGTCATTCAGGTCCTAGAGGACATGCTTAGAGACTGCGTTATGGACTTCAGGGGTAGCTGAGAGGATCACCTTGCTTGGGTAGAGTTTGCCTGCAACCGTAGCTAACAGTTCACCGGTGTATTGGACAGGAGTAAAGGAGACAATTGTTTTTAGGATCCGATATAGTCCGTGAGACCACAGACAAGATACAAGTGATCAGGCAGCGCTTGTTGCCAGCCAGAGTCGCCAAAGGAGTTATGCAGATAGGAGGCGACGACCCTTGTCGTTTGAGGTGGGGGACCACGTGTTCCTCAAGGTATCTTCCAGACGAGGTTTGAGAAGATTTGGGCGCGGTGAGAGGCTGTCGCCACGAATTGTAGAACCCTTTGAGGTTCTTGGGAGAGTTGGTGAGGTGGCTTATAATCTAGCCTTACCACCACAGCTATCTGGGGTTCATGACGTCTTCCATGTATCTATGCTGAGGAAGTACCATCCCGACCCCTCACATGTACTTGACTGGGTAGATCTTCAGTTAGAGGGGGACGCTTCCTATGACCAGAGACCCGTAGAGATATTGGACTCGAGGGACCAGGTTTTGTCACGCCCCAAATTCCAACGAACCCGAGGCGTGAGTAACGAGACAAAAAGAAATAAAATAATAAAGAAATGAAAGATAATAATGACATTCTCATACATTCCGTACACTGTTCTGATACATACATAAAGTCTGGTCCGTTGGTTCACAATATTCAAAATGAAATACAGTCTCGGGCTTATGCCCTTACATAATATCGAAAGCGCCCATCGGGCCCAATATAACCCTCAATCAGACCGTCTCTATATCCCGTACAGCTGGAACATCATCTGAAATGTTTGCCCCACTAAAGGGGTCAGCTCAACATGCTGGTACAATATAATGCTAATGCAAGAAACAAAACTAAGGTCGTGGCATGTGCGAGTGTACAGTTATTTCTATATGGCATTCTATATCATAATGACAGTATGTAAACAGTATACAGTATATGAGCAAGATGCGTGACACACCCATGCAACTCTATGCCACCCATGTCTCATGATACGGTCATTCTCCGCTGGCATGAGTACCGCCACTTATGTCTCGCTTCACGGTCCGGAATCCGTCAGGCTCGCAAGTACCTAATGGCCGATTTTGGGTTTTTCACCACAGGATCTGCACCCTCATAATGCAAAGCACCAAGTGCTTACCCACGCCATGTCCAAGGAATCACACCATGCCAATATGCTCTAATCTCATCATGTCATAATGCAATCTCAATGATGCATTTCATTCATACATAAAACATGCTTTCAAGTGTACAATTCATAACATCAACAGTTCTTCAAAGCAGATAATTCACACACCACGTTAACACATGCGATATACCCATAATCATCATCCAACTAAACAAGATAGCACATAGCACATAAGCATGTGAACACTCGGACAAACATGTGAACAATTAACACAGCAAAGCAAGTATTCCTAATCTCAATTCTATTTCTTACTTAGCACAATATATCGTACCTGGTAACCGATCTCAAACCGGAAAGTATACTCGTAGTCAAGTGAAACCACCGTAAGAACACTGAAGGTCAGGTCACCTTCTCTTTGCCTTTCCGTGTCCCTAAAATTCATAACATGAAACTCAGTTTAATCGTCACTTGAATTATGCTATTCATCAAATTTTACGTCTTTATCTTATAAGCTTCTACTTTGCTAAATTAAACTCTACTGTTGAATCCGGGACGTTGAAGGAAATAAGTTTAGGCTTTCGTAGAATTCAATTCGGGTACCTGGGTTAAAAAGGGCAAAACAGTCATTTTGCACTTTACACGGGTCCTTACATTTCGTGACCTCTTTTCACAAATCGGACTCCACGGTTGAGTCCGGAATGCTCGAGATAATAAAGTTTCACTATTTGTTTACCTAATTCGGAGTTCATTTGATTGTATTTCAATTCAGGGGTATTTTGGTAATTTTGTACTTTGCTACGTGTCTTTTATTTTTCGGGACCCTGTCTCGTAAAACGGACTTCACCATTGGTCTCAGAATGGCCGAGATAGTCAAAATACACTAATGACTTGTCCTATTTTGACTCCGAAATATATTTGAATATTTAATTAATTAAATTAATTAAATTAAATAAATAATTAATTAATTTAATTAATATTTTATTAATAATTTAATCAGGTGGGTAAAAGTGAAATTTCCAACAGTTGGGGGGTCAATTTGTAATTTTCGAAAGTTCAGGGTTAAGGTTCAAATTCTAAAAGGTTCAAATTCCAAAAGGTTCAAATTGAAACTAGTTTAATTTGTTATTCTTAATCAGGTTAACCAAACAGGGGCTAATCCTAGAACAGGGATAGGATATCCCGGTTTTAATTTAATTCCAATTTCTTAATTTCTTATCCTTGCAACCAAACGGGCCAAACTAGGTTTTTAATTTAAAACAGTGGGCTGACACGTGGCAGGGGCGGGTCAGCCCAAGCCCGACTCGACCCGAACCGACCCGACCCGGACCCGTACAGTCCTCATCTCCCCCCCCCGTTTTTCCGGTAGGGTTCCGGCGGTCTCCGGTCACCTTCTCCGGCGACGTCGCCGGAACTGTAAAAATCAAGTTTTTAAACTTGATTTTTTTTGGTGTTTTCAAACCCTCTTTCGATTCCAAACCATCCCAAAGTAATTTTTGGACATTTTAACACTGTTTTGAAGCTCCCAATTGCAATGAAAAGCCTAGACTCCCCCCCATGGCCGTGACCTGCACATTCATTTTTCTCCCTCATTTCTCAACCATTTTGGTTGATTCTTGTCCCTAAATTCTCCATATTTCATGCTCTATAAGTTCCAACAATTAAATCTAAGCAATAGGCTACAAAACAAGTTGGATATTTGAGAGATTTTCTAGAGAGAGAAAGCTTACGGTTATGGGTTTCCAACCCTGTGATGGTGCTTCTCTCCTCTTGCTTTGCTTCTGTTCTCCTCTTTGGCCTCCTTAGCTTCCTTCTTTCTGCTTCTCTTTCAAAAACCATAGCACACACATCACTCTCTCTCTTTCCTTTCACTTTCTCTCTCTACACTTCTCTCTCTCTCTCTCTCTAAAATTCCACGACAGGTCTGCTCCTCTCCACTCTCTTCACTCACTTATACATACAAAATCTCACTCATGCACTCACCTAACCCCTTACACACCCACTGCCATACACCACCCTCTTTGAGTGTATTACACTCAACACATGCACCCACACGGCACACACACACACACTGTTTTACACACACATACATATATATATATACATATATATTTACACATTTAATACACACTCACATGTATACACATATACACAATAAAAAATTTAAATTATATGTATATATATATACACATATATACATACATCCATCATAATAATACTAATAATAATAATAATAATAATATTAAAAAATAATAATAACAACTTGAGAATTTTATTTATTAAAAAAAAAAAATTTTCAGGTTGTTACAGGTTTTGCGAGGCAGGACCATCCCTTTGGTCAAGGTTCGTTGGAACCACCATGGGGTTGAGGAGGCTACTTGGGAGCGTGAGGCCGAGGTTCGAGTTAGGTACCCTGAGTTGTTTGATCAGTGATGTATTTTCTTTTGTTTTATGTTATTTTAAATTTCGGGACGAAATTTTTGTAAGGAGGGAAGGATGTTATAACATGAATTTTTGTTTTTTTATTATTATTATTTATTCTTGCAAATATTAATTATTGTTATTATTATTATTATTATTATTATTATTATGATAATGATAATGTGAGTATGTGTATATATATATATATATGTGTATATATATATATATATATATAATTTAAATTTATTTGTGTGTATATATGTATAAAAGTGAGTGTATATTTAAATGTGAAAGTATATATGTATATGTATGTATATAAATCAGATTGTGGGCATGTGTGTGTGTGTGTGCCGTGTGTGTGCATGGGTTGAGTGTTACACACTCAAAGGGGCATGGGGTAAGGTTGTGTGTGTGAGTGGAATTCAGGGAGTGGGAGATGCAGAATTGGCAGAGAGTGGTTGGTCTTGGGGAGAGAGAGAGAGAGAGAGATATAGAGAGAGAGAGAGAGTGAAGAGAAAAGAGGTGTCTCGGGTGAGAAGAAAAGAAAGGGAAAGGAAAGAAAACTGAGAGCAAGGGAGAGGGTTCTGAAGAAGCAGAAGTGACCAAGAGGGGCAGAGAGGAGAAGGAGGAAGCTGCCCAGAGAAAAATCAGAAAACTTGGTGAGTTCACTCATTTCTGGTTTTAAATTTTTAGAAACGTGATGATTAATTTTAATTATGAGGTTTTGTTAAGCACGAAATATAGAACACATTACGAAAAGAATGGGCTAAAATGGTTGAGAAATGAGGGAGAACTTTGGAGTTGCAGGTCTAGGGTGAGTCTCGGGTTTTGGTGTTTTAGACGCTAAATCCACGTTTGAATGATGGGGAATCGTTGGGGTGAGTTGCAGAAAACCCTAGAGTCAAAATGGAGTCAAAACGGTAGAAAAATCAAGCTAGAAAACTAGAAAAACCAGCTCGCCGGAATCTGGGTTTGGGGTGGCCGGAGCTACGGTTCTGGTCATTTCGAAGGGTTCCGAGTGATGAAAGGGAAAACAAACTCGAGATACGTAATCCCCTAGAAAAACCGAAGAAAACTGTATTAAAAAGTCGAAGAAATCTCACCGGAAAAGGTCGCCGGCGCCGGAGAAGGCGTCGGAACCCTACTGGGTCATCGCCGGAAAAACGGGGGAAGAAGGGGGGTCTGTCCGGGTCGGGTCGGTTCGGGTCGGGTCCGGTTCGGGTCGGGCGTGGACCGCCCCTGCCACATGTCGCGTGGTTGTTTTAAATTAAAATGGGATTTGGCCCGTTTGGTTGCAAGGATAAGAAATTTAGAAATTGGAATTAAATTGAAACAGAGATATCCTATCCCTGTTCTAGGATTAGCCCCTGTTTGGTTAACCTGATTAGGAATAACAAATTAAACTAGTTTCAATTTGAACCTTTTGGAATTTGAACCTTTTAGAATTTGAACCTTTTGGAATTTGAACCTTAACCCTGAACTTTCGGAAATTACAAATTGACCCCCCAAGTGTTGGAAATTCCACTTTTACCCACCTGATTAAATTATTAATAAAATATTAATTAAATTAATTAATTAATTATTTAATTAAATTAGTTTAATTAATTAAATATTCAAAAATATTCCGGAATCCAAATGGGACAAGTCATTAGTGTATTTTGACTATCTCGGCCATTCTGAGACCAATGGTGAGGTCCGTTTTACGAGATGGGGTCCCAAAAAATAAAAGAACCGTAGTAACCCTTAAAATTACCAAAATGCCCCTAACTTGAAACACTGTCAGACGAATTCCGAATTAGGTAAACAAATAGTGAAATTTTATTATCTCGAACATTCCGGACTCAACTGTGGAGTCCGATTTGTGAAAAGAGATCACGAAATGTAAGGACACGTGTAAAGTGCAAAATGACTATTTTGCCCTTTTCAACCCTGGTGTCCGAATTGAGTTCTACGAAAACCTAAACTTATTTTCTTCAACATCCTAAAACCAATGGTAGAGTTTAATTTAGCAGAATAGAAACTTATGAATTAAAAGCATAAAATTTGATGAATAGCATAAATTCAAATTACAATAGACTGAGCTATAATTTATGCTTTTAGGGACACCGACAGGCAAGGAGAAGACAGTCTGATCCTTCCACATTCTCACTACGTTACGAGTGCAGTTTGCTTGGGTTGTGACCGACCGATCAGGTATGGTGTTTTGCTAATGTTAGAAATGAAGTTAACTTAGGAATATTTGTGAATGACTGGAATGACTTACGTGCTTATGTGGAATGTGTTTACTTGATGATTTAGGGTTGATTGCTCATATGCTTGCATGTCACTTGTGCTTTATGAAAATTTAGTGAACGATGAATGTGAATCATAACCTATGTTTAAGTTGATAAGAGGAGCTATGCTTGCATATGGAATTGAGTGATGATTTATATATTATTGTTCGAGCATGCTATATTATTTATAACCATATTCATTGAGGTTGCATTGGCATATTGGCATATGTTGAATCCTTTGAGAACATAGTGTGGGTTGAGCATTGCATTATGAGGGTGTAGATCCTGTGGTGAAAAACCCAAAATTGGCCATTGCATCGGGGAGTACCCGAAAAAGAAACATGGGTGTGGCATAGAGTTGTGCATGGGTGCGTCACGCATACCATTCATATATTACTTCGATGCTTTGAATGACATTTAGAGATAAATGTACACTTTGCACATGTCACGCCTTAGCTTTATTTCTTACATTAGCACTTCATCATACCAGTAGTTGAGCTGACCCATTCGTGGGCAACATTTTCAGATGAGGACCCTCCAGCTATTTGAGACCCAGTGATGCTTTGATAGGAGGAGACACTTGTTATATTTTGGTCCGTGGGACCTATGTTTTGTAATGTAAGGGCTTAAGCCCGAATGACCTATGAACGATGTATTCATGTTATCTTATGTATTGATGGGGATGGACCCATGTTTAGTGGATTTATTTACCTTGTCCTTTTATTTATTTTATTTTCTGTCTCGTCAGTCGCGCCTCGGGTTCGGTCAGAATTCGGGGCGTGACAATCTCTTTGTTGCGGTTAATGGTTAGGGATCACCTCCTATGTGAGTGGTACTATAGGGATGTACCGACTGCACATTGGGGGTCTCCTCATTAGGAGGTCCTCCGCTCGTAGTGGTAGTAGGAGGTCGAATCCCTTCACTAGCCACGCTTGTAGGAGGATGAATGGGATTGGTTTGCTGGTTTTGGGCCATGGAGGCCAAGGCCTGGGATATGGCGAGGAGATGCTCTTGTATTAGATCGGACTGTCGTTGGATCCGATCGAGCTGTTGCTGTAAGTGATCAAAAGTTTTCCCCCTTCCTCTTCCAGTAGAAGGCTGATTTCGAGAGTTTTAAGAACTTTTCATTGGACAAAGATTGGGTGCCATGGTTTCTTAGGGACAAAAAAACTATTTTTATCAAAGAGAATTAGCAGGAACGTTTGTTGCTTCCCACAGACGGCGCCAAACTGATGTTGTACTTTTTGATCAGTGGTGCTTCTGCTCTTCGTTGCCTGTCAAGAACTCAAAAATGGAGATTAGAGGGCCACCGGGTTGGCTCCGGTGGTAGCCACTTCGATAATGAAGTCAGTAAAAATAAAAGAGAGACTGAACGTGAAAGAGAATAATTGACTGTAATTGAAAAGCGCACCTTAGGGTTGGATTTATAGGCTGTGGATCTCCTAAGTTGATTAGGATTTGGAGTTGTAAAGATTGGGATTTGATGATATCCAGATTTGAATAGCTTTATATCACTTCCTAACCTGCACATAAAAGAGCTTAGATACGTGTCAAGTTTGAGTTGGGCTTTTATTTTATGGTACATCAGGTATATTATGAGAGAAATATTAGATAAATACCTTTAAGTAGTATATTGTAAGTAGGGATAGAATTGGGACAAATCTCCTGGGCAAAAAAAGTTTCATCCTAAATGCTTTTATTTTAAATTATTTATATATTTATTTTATTAAATTAATTATAATTAAAACATTTCAAACAAAACATTACATATGTTGAAAGAAGAAATATACATTTTAATAGAAAGTCAAAATAATATTATTTTCTTTTTTAAATATATAACTTTATCAAGTTTGTATTAACTTTTTTCAATGGATGACTAAAAAATATCATTATAAATATTGATTATGTAGCACATAAAATTTCTTTATTATTTTATTTTATATAATCAAGACAAACCTGAACCAAACCCTAATGGAGTGGATATAATTTTTTCCAAACTCAACCCACTTAGATTAGGGTTGACACATTTCCAACCGAGCAAGTAAAATACAAATACTCATCCCTAATTGTAAGTGATTACTCTTTATGTTTCTCCAAGTTTAAGTGAAAAAAAGTTGTAGAAGGTAGATATTCAAGAGCTTATAGTATCTCATTCAAGGAAATAGACACAAATGCACTCTCTTTAAAACAATCGTTAGCTGCAAATTTTCCTACTATATATGGATTCATTTTTCCCATTCTGTTGCCTAGTGCTTGAATCTGCCCCCACCTCTTCTTTCAATGCCATATCTAGAGAGCCCTTTGGTTTGCAAAATTGGGTATAAAAATATAAGGCTTTCATAATCTCTCAAATTCTAAATGCATGGCTGAATGGATTAGTCACACCCCCTCTCCATCTCCTATAGTATTTCACTATTTCTAGTCACCCAAACCCAAAGATTTGGAACTTCTTGGTCTTTATGCAGCAGTCCTTATCAATAGAATATCATGAATAGGAAAGAAAAGTTAACCAATTTTAATTTCAAGACTCCAATATCATGACTAAGATTTTTATTTTTTTTTGTTTAATCCGTCTGACACTTCATAAATTTCTATCAGGCAGAAATTCCTCAATTGATCTTTGTAAAATCTACAATGAAGCCGGCCCCCTAACGAGACTCTCGGATAACATCGTTTTTGTGTCTCATATGCTGGTCCCTTTCTAGGACTTCTCACTATAAATATGACCAAATTTAGCAAAGCCATAACCCAGAAGAAAGAGTCACCAAGTTTAGGGGAACAACAAGTATAATACAACTAACATGGCCAAGGCAAACAACATAGCACCCATCTTATTTAACTCACTTCTATTCCTCTCTTTTCTTCTCCTAATCTCCATGGCTGAGAGCAGACTTCTTGGCAGTGAGTCACTCCTCACATTCCCCTTCACTATATATATCTATATATAACTAAATTTGTAGAATTAACTGAGTAACATTGGAGTATAATTTTTTTGATATAATTTTTGGTGTTGTGGTGGTGCAGTTGGGTTCGGAAATAAAGTAACTGCAGTTTGTGATAGGGTCCATGGGACACAAAGTGGCGAGACATGCTTCAGCGTCATTCAGACGTTCAATCTGACTGCTGAGTTCTTCGGTGCAATAAATCCCAATATTGATTGTGACAGCATCTTCGTGGGTCAATGGCTTTGCATTGATGGTTCTGCAAATTAAGCAGTTGAAGAACTCATTTTCGATCAACCGACAATAAATGAATAAATAAGGAGAAATGAACTCAATACTGCATTATGTACTAGTTTCTTGTTATTGTTTATTTCTTTCATTTATCGGTAGTCATTGTTCATTTTGGACGTGAGGTTTTAATACAATAATACAGTTAAAAAGCTGCAGCTTCTTCTTCCAAATGTTCTTGTAGTCATATAGACACCAACCAGATGTCCAAATCTAGAAGTAGAGTGCCATATTTGATCACACTGCTTTGCTTGAACATTGGAGAGATGAAGTAATTGTGTTACGAAGTGATTGTCTAGGGGGAAGAACCGGGGGTGGCGTGCCAGGCTAGGCTTGTGTTTGCCAGCCAACCAAGGCTGCAGCGGCTTTGGGCTTTAAGTCTTCAAAGGATAAAAATATCATATATAACAAATATTTTCACCTATTCACACAAGCAAAAGGTTTCAGATAAAGTTATTATACTGAGATTTACTATCTTATATTTAAAAGTTAAAAAAAAAAATTCGTTATGAGGATTTTTTTTGTTTTTTGATAGTAGCCACAAGGAGTATTTAACAACGAGAAAGCCCACCATATGGAGTAAGATAAAAGAACACATGTTATAATTATGTTAAGAAAAATGTTATGTATTTTCAATTTATACCTTTAAGGTGATGCTATCTTAATGATTTTGAGTTTTATAAGATGTAATTTTCAAAATTAGTATATTCTGACACATTACATTTAGATATTTATCACTATTCTTATTCTAAACTAGAATAATGCTAAATATTCTTGAAATATTTTCTCAATCTTTTTCCTTAATAATGTAGCACTTTGATGTCACAATTAACGTTACCATGTTACTTCTTTAATTAATTCATTAAATGGTTCAATTTGCAACAAACCCATCAAATTGTCCTCTTCTTAAAATTTAAATTCTTTCAAAACCTCTAAAACCTCGAATTTTTTACTAAATTCACGTGGTTTTGATTTTATTTAATCGGACTCACATAATTTTTTAATCATTTTTTAAACTTGTGTAGTTTTAAAAATTGTATTTTGAACATGCAATTTTATCGTTTATTTTTTTTTTATTAAAATTGTCTCTTTAAAATACGATTTGAAAATCACATCTTAAATATGTGATTTTAAACTAAGAATGATTTGAGAGTCATCCTAAATCCTTGTTGGTTTTAAATCACATCCTGAAAATGTAATTTCGTTGAAAATTTGTTATTAAAATCGTATCTTAAAATTGCGATTTAAAAAACTGCATGAATTTGATAAATAATTAAAAAAACATGAGTATAAATCAAACCAAAACCACGTTAGTTTGATAAAAAATTCTTGCCTCTGTGTATATAGAATACAATAAATATATACACACATTTCCACTGCCTCTGGTAAAACAAAAAATAAATAAATCTTAAGGAACTATTTAATTTGCAAGTTTTTATTATTATTAATTATTAGAGTGATTGGGAGCTTACATATCAATATAACAAGAAAAGGAGTTTCAATATGGATTTTTTTTTTTTTTTTGGGTAAATGAAGTATTATAAACCAAAACAAAACTCCCCAACGGCACTAGACAAGCAAGGAAAGCAAACCTGCACAGGGGCAGAGCAAACAAAAAAATACAATTTCAATATGGATCTTAAACTGCACTGGGCAATGTTTTTAAATCTAAATCTTTATCCTTTTTTTTTTTTTTCTTTCTCTTTATCTTTACTCTTTATAATAAACAGCACATGATTTTTTCCCAAGTTTGAAGGAAATTAATAGTTTGCCTTTTCAAATTTGATATCTGGCATTACTCTAAATATAATATATTATATGCACTTAGTTAGCCCATTAAACTCTCTCTCTCTCTCTCTCTCTCTCTCTCTCTCTCTCTCTCTCTCTCTCTCTATATATATATATATATATATATATATATTGTATTCTATACATTAGTGGAAGCAATACGGAATAATAAATTTTATTTAAAAAAAAAAACAAGAGCATTACTGTGGTGTTCTACAATTTCTTAGGTTAATGTTATTTCGCTTTTCTTTTCTTATTTGTGAAAATAGACACCCAGTATATGCATGCAGTTTGTGAAAATAAACATTCATGAAAGATATTTACCGTATATAAGATAAATACTTTTAATTATCCTAATATTGTAAGTGAAATATTAAATAAATATCTTTAGGTACGTAGTAGTATATTGTAAGTGAGTATTCTTCATATTTCTTCAAGTTTAAGTGAAATTTTTTTTACAGTAAGTGCTTATTCAAGAGCTCATACTGTCTGATTCAAGAAAATAGACACACGTGCTGATCTCTCTTTAAGACAATCATTAGCTACAAAATTCCCAGTTACAGATTCATCTTGCCTATTCTGTCTTATTGCTTGAATCGTCCCCCACCTCTTCTTTCAATGCCATATCTACAGAGTGCTTTGGCTAGGGGGTGACTAGGGGACCATGCCCATCCAAAAAAAATTAAAAATTTATTAATTATAGTCAATTCTTTCTTATAATTAATAAACATGTAAAATTAAAAAAATTCTCCAATAATTAATATTATAAAAAAATTCTAAAAAAATTATTAATTATTAGTTAATATAATTATTATTGCATACTTTAGAACCAAATTGATTCTTTTAAAATTTATTAATTACTAAAGATTATTAATTTATTAAATATTAATTATAAGAAAGTCAATTGTAATCAATGATAAATCCAGAAATAATTTGGAATGGAGTGTAGTCGCTCCCAAAAAAAAATCTAACAAACAAAATGTTTACATGTAAACTTTTGAATTTTTTCAATTTAACCCATCCCAAAATGCTGGTCCAGTCCAAATATTATCTATTATTTCTCAATTTTTATTTCAAAATTTCAATTCAATTCAAAATATTTATCTTAATTATTTCATTTCTCATACCAAAATTGTGACCTAACCTAGTAAAGAAATTTTCAAAATATTTTTAGCCTCCAAAATAAATTTCCTGACTCTGCACTTGACTGTAGTATCTTCGTCTTCATCTCTTGGACTTTTTTCCGCAGAACAATGGTAATCATATCGGACAATTTATTTTTTATATTTTATTTTAATAACTTAGAGTGCCCGTGGGGTGATATACGAATATTTGGTCTAGTTTAGCCCTCCCTAAACTTCAGAAATATCCTACTTTTTAACAAGAAATTCCCAAATTGATCATTGTATTATCTACAATGAAGCCGGCCACCACATGAGACTCCAGGTAACATCGTTTTTCTGTCTCATATCTTGCTTCTATTCGAGGCCTTTCCACTATAAATATGATCAATTTAGCATATCCATAACACAAAATAAAGATAAGTCTATCAAGTTTGGGACTTGGGAGAACACCAAGAGTACAAGCTAGCTAACATGGCCAAGGCAAACAACAAAGCAGCCATCTTCTTCAATTTGATTCTATTTCTCTCTTTTCTTCTCACTGTCTTCATGGCTGAGAGCAGAGGTCTTGGCAGTAAGTTTTAACAAATCAATGCAATAATATATATTAGTCACATTTCTGTATTTAACTGAAAGTAATTAGAGCAATTACTCTCTGTTGTGTGATGAATGTGCAGTTGGGTTCGCAAAGCCAATTCTAGAGTGTGACGCAATCTATGGGGCACAAAGTGGTGACTCTTGCTTTAGTGTCACTCAAATGTTCAATCTGACTACCGAGTTCTTCACTGCAATCAATCCCAACCTTGTTTGTGACAAGATCTTCGTGGGTCAGTGGCTTTGCCTTGATGGATTTGTAAATTAACTTGTTGGAGAACTCCATGGAATGGAAAATAACTGCAGGAGCAAAATGCGCTTTTGTTCTGTCAAAGTTTAGTGTTTGTTTTCATTACTGCTTATTTCTTTCGTCTGGCACAAGCCAATGTTCATGGTGTTTGTGAGCTTTATATAATAATTACATTCAAAATCTGCATCCTGTTCTACCCTCTTGGTAATTGATCACAAAGATTGGCAAGAGAATTATCATTTGCTGAAGCTTGAGATTTTTTCGGTTTGTGTAATTTTTTTGGGTGGGCTTGCTCTGTACACTAATCATCAATTAATTCATTATGTCAGCCCAAGGCCGTCTTGGCCGGAAAATAGTCTAGTTGGAAGATAATATGGTGTTACTCTCCTCATAATTTGAGTATTATAATGAGTTTCACATGAGTTTTATAAAAAATTCAAATTACAATAAATTTCACATGGATTATAAAAAAATTCAAATCACTATAAAAATAGTACCATGTTACCATCTCACTCGACTTTTTTTCATCTTAATCCCAAGTTTAGCGGTAAAGACTGCTAGTTGATTAAATGCAAAGCATTTTCTAAGTCTGTTATATATCAGTTGTGACCCTAAAATTCCTCCAACTTGGTTCGGATCAGTGTGATAGCACTATTCTAAAAAGAGTGCAGTTAGGCTCACTAGTTTTATTTGAGATGATTTTCATTTGGTAATGTGTCTTTTTAATGATACTTTATCATAGTATATGTAATATCCTGTCAAAAAAGGTGAATCATATCACACATAATATAATGCCATTAGAAAGACACATTGTTATAATGGTGTCAAAACAATATGAGTTATATCACATATGACATACTATCATTAAAAAAAAAGGCAGACTGTCGTAATAATGCACCAATCTTATTGAAGAATTTTTTTCATTATATTTTCATCGTTTTTCACCAAATAACGTGGATAAGGAAGCACAATGTGCTATATATACACATATAAAACTTCTTTAAAATATAAGGAAAATAAAATCTGTAAAGGAAGAAGTCTTGAATCATAGAATTATATGAAACTCAACTTTCCCATTATGCAGTTTTTATGAGATTCAATTTGTAATAACCCGAAAATTTTTTTTTTATATATAAAATTTCTGTGGTTATTTATTTTATTATTAGAGTTATTATTATTATTATTATTATTATTATTATTATATGAATGTAATGTGTGTATTGTATGTGTATAATTATGTATGTATGCTACATGTGCATGTATATATATATATTATATACATATTTAAAAAGCTGATTTGGAGAATATATATATATATATATTTATGTATATATATATATATATATATAACAGTGCACAGTGCACTGTGTGTGTACCCGGTTGTGTGTGTGTGTGAGTTTGAGTGTAACACACTCAAACAAGTATGGGAGGGGCATGGAGTGTGTAAGAGGGGTGGTTGAAGGTGTGTGGTGAGGGCTGAGAGAGGGGCAGACCTGTCGTGTGAATTGGAGAAGAGAGAGAGAGAGAAAGTGAAGAGAAAAAGGGAGAAGTGTGTGCTAGTTGAAGGGAAAACAGAGGGAGAAGCTTCAAGGTGAGGAGCACACTGATGCCTAGTAGTTGAACCAAGAGAAGGAGAGAGAAACAAAGGTAAACAGCTAAAAACCATTACTTTCTCTCTCTAGAAAATATCACTTATGCATGATCTGTTTTATGATATAATGTTTAGGTTTAATTTGTGAGTCTTGTAGCATGTGAGAAGTGGAATGTTTTGCAAAAAGAACCAATTAAAATGGGGGAAAAATAAGGGAGAAAATGGAGGTCATAGGTCACGGCCATGGGGGATTGGGTTGACATTTTATGTACAAAACCTTGCTTGGTTGTTGGGAAAATAGTCTCCTTGAGTGCAGAAACGCATTAGGATAAGAATAGGGGTTAAACCAGGACCAAACTGTCACAAAAAATGAAGGGGAAAGAGTCGGCCAGAAGTTTGACCGAGGGGTTGACCCTCTATTTCGTGAAGATCTGGTGACTTGAACCCAAAACCAAGCCTAGATATGGAAACCTTGGAAGAAAATGAAGAGGATAGCATTTTGAAACTTTGAAAATCTCGCCGGAGACCAGTCGTCGGCGCCAGAACCCTACTGGTGTGTCGCCAGAAAGTCGGGGAAGAAAGGGGCTGCTCGGGTAGGGTTTCGGGTCCGGTTCGGGCGGGGTTGAACAGCCCCTGCCACGTGTCGCTCCCACGTTTTAAATTAAAAGGGGCTGGGGGACTGTTTGGCTACGAAGTTAAGAAATTTGAAATTTGAATTAAATGGGAACAGGGATATCTTATCCCTGTTTTGGATTAGCCACTGTTTGGCTATCCAAATTGAGAATAAGGGTTTTGCAAATTACGAAATTGCCCCTGAACTTTCTGAAAATTACAATTCTACCCTGTACTTTTTAAAATTCTGATTTGACCCCTCAGATTTCAGAAATTACACTTTAACCCTAAACTTTTAAGTAATTACACTTTAACCCACCAGAATTAAATATTAATAAAATAATAATTAAATTAATTAATTTAATTATTTAAATATTCTAAAGTAATCCGGAGTCCAAATGAGGCAAGTCATTAGTGTATTTTGACTATCTCGACCATTCTGAGACCAATGGTGAGGTCCGTTTTATGAGACGGGGTCCCGAAAAGTAAAAGAACCGTAGTAACCTTTAAAATTACCAAAAATGCCCCTAAATTAAAGTACAGTCAAACGAACTCCGAATTTAGTAAACAAATAGTGAAACTTTATTATCTCGAGCATTCCGGACTCAACCGTGAAGTCTGATTTGTGAAAAGAGGTCATGAAATGTAAGGACCCATGTAAAGTGTAAAATGATTGTTTTGCCCTTTTGAACCCAGATGTCCAAATTGAGTTCTACGAAAACCTAAACTTATTTTCTTCGACATCCTGGACTCAATAACAGAGTTAAATTTAGCAAAATAGAAACTTATAAAGTAAAGACATAAAATTTGTTGAATAGCATCATTAGGAAACAAATAAACTAAGTCACTTGTTATGGTTTTAGGGACACGAAAAGGCAAGGAGAAGACGGTCTGATCCTTCCACATTCTCACTACATTACGAGCGCAGTTTACTTGGGTTGTGACTAACCCGTCAGGTATGGTGTTTTGCTAATGTTAGAAATGAAGTTAAGTTAGGAATATTTTGTGAATGACTGGAATGATTTATGTGTTTATTTGGAATGTGTTTACTTGATAATTTGAAGTTGGTTGTTCACATGTTTATGTGTTACTTGCGTTCTTTGAAATTTTAGTAAAGTGAAGAACTTGAACTATGATATATGAACACCTGAGATATGCATGCATATGGAATTGACTGATGATTTATATGTTATTGTCCGAGCATGCTATATTATTGAGAACCATGTTCATTGAGATTACATTAGCATATTGGCATATGGTGAATCCTTGAGAACATGGCGTGAGTTGAGCACGTGGTGATATGCATTATGAGGGTGTAGATCCTGTGGTGAAAAACCCAAAATTGGCCATTGCATTGGTACTCCGTGCCATCGGGGAGTACCCGTAAACGAGACATGGGTGTGGCATAGAGTTGTGCATGGGTGCGTCATGCATACCACTCCTATATTACTGTGATGCTTTGAATGACATTTAGATATAAATGTACACTTTGCACATGCCACGCCTTAGCTTTATTTCTTGCATTAGCACTTCATCATACCAGCAGTTGAGCTGACCCATTCGTGGGCAACATTTTTCAGATGAGGATACTCCAGCTACTTGAGACTCAATGATACTTGATAGGATGAAGCACTTGGTGTATTTTTTGGTCCATGGGACTTATGTTTTGTAATGTAAGGGCTTAAGCCCGACTGACCTATGAACAATGTAGTTGTGAAATGTATTTTATGTTATTTTATGTATTGATGGGAATGGATGCATGTTTAGTGAATTTATTTACACTTGTCCTTTTATTTATTTTATTTTCTGTCTCGTCAGTCGCGTCTCAGGTTTGCAGAAATTCGGGGCGTGACACAATTTCACAATGTATGATGAATATGTCGAGACTTTCCATTATACATGCTTTTTTGTGCTTTTTCAATTGTTGATTGGCTACCACAATATATATATATATATATATATATATATATATATATACAAACAACAGGTACTAGTTTTGGCCATATTGGAATGTCCTCTAAGAAATTACGAAGCCATTCTGCTTCTTCTCCTGCTTTATCTAGAGTATTGAATTTAGATTCCATTGTGGATCTCCTAATGCAGCTTTGTTTAGAGGATTTTCAAGACACAACCGCACCTCTAAGTGTAAAGAAATATCTACTTGTGGATTTGGAGTCTTTTGAATCAGATATCCAATTTGCATCATTATATTCCTCAAGTACAACGAGATATTTTGTAAAATGAAACCCTTAGTTCAAGGTGTATCTCAAATATCTAAGGACCTTGATTATTGCCTTCCAGTGGTCTGCCCGTGGGTTACTAGTGTATCTACTCAATTTGCTAACCGAGTATGCTAAATCTGGTCTAGTGCAGTTTATGACATACATTAGACTTCCAATTATTTGTGAATACCCCAATTAAGATATACTTTTACCAGTATTTTTAGTTAAATGAAGATTTATATCTACAGATGTTCTTGCTGGATTATTATCATATTTATCAAATTTCTCAAGTATTTTATCAATATAATAAGATTGAGATAAAATGCGTCCATCAGATGTTCTACTAATTTTCATTCCTAAATTAACATTTGCAATACCTAAAATCTTTCATGTCAAACTTACTGGTTAACAATTTCTTGGTAGCTGTAATCACATTGATATTACTACCTATAATTGGCATATCATCTACATAGAGACAAACAAAGACATACCCACCATGAGTTCCCTTGACATAAATACATTTGTCACACTCATTAATTTTAAAACCATTTGTTAACATAACACTGTCAAATTTTTTATGACATTGCTTTGGTGCTTATTTTAATCTATAAAGGAATTTAACAAGTTTACATACTTTATTTTCTTGGCTTGGAACTATGAACCCTTCTGGTTGTTCCATGTAAATGTCCTCATTTAATTCGCCATTTAAAAAAGCTATTTTAACATCCATTTGATGTATTTTAAGTTTATGCAATGCTGCAATAGCTATTAACATACGAATGGATGTTATTCTTGTCACTGGTGAATATCTGTCAAAGTAGTCTAGACCTTCCTTTTGTTTGTAACCCTTGACAACAAACCTGGCCTTATATTTATAAATTGATCCATCAAATTTCATCTTCTTTTTGAAGATCCATTTAGACCCTAAAGGTTTATTTCCTGGTGGAAGATCCACCAATTCCCATGTATGATTCTGTATAATAAATTCAATTTTACTATTAACAGCTTCTTTCCAAAAAGGAGCTTCTAGAGTGGACGATACTTTTTTGACACTTTGAGGCTCATTTTCTAATAAATATGTTAGAAAATTTGTGCCAAATATTTTTGATAGTCGAGCTTTCTTACTGAGCCTAGATTCATTTTCGTCAACAATCACTTGGTTTTGACTCTTCCTAGTTACAGTGTCATAAGTTCTTTTAGAAAAACTTAGCTCATTCTGATTAGTCTTACAAGGAAATATATTCTCAAAAAATATAGCATTTCTAGATTCAAGAATAGTATTAACATGCACATCAGAATTGTCAAATTTATGCACAAGAAACCGATATGCATTACTATTATGAGCATATCCAATAAATATACAATTAATAATTTTAGGTCCTAATTTAGTCCTTTTAAGGACTGGAACTGCTACCTTTAACAAACACCCCCACACTTTAAGAATTTATAAGAAGGTCTTCGACCTTTCCATAATTCATAAGGTGTGTCTTATTTGTTTTCCTGTGAGGTATCTTCTTAAGAATGAAATTTGAGGAAAGCCATGCTTCCCCCCACAAATTTTGTGGTAATCCAGAACTTATCAACATAGCATTTAACATCTCTTTTAAGCTTCTATTTTTTCATTCAGCAATTCCACTTGCTGAGGTGAATAAGGTACAATAATTTGGTGAATAATACCATGTTGTGAACAAAATTTACCAAAAGGTGATTCATATTCACCACCTCTATCACTTCTTAAAACCTTAATCTTTCTGTCAAGTTAATTCTCAACGTCATTATTATACTGTATAAACATTTCTAAGGCTTCATCTTTACTCCTTAGTAAATATACATAACAGTATCTTGTATAATCATCTATAAAAGTAATGAAGTACTTTTTACCTTCTCTAGTTTGAATAAATTTTAAATCACATATGTCACTGTGTATCAATTCTAGAGGTTCAGTACTTCTTTTAATAGAATGAAAAAGTTTTTAAGTTAATTTTGATTCTAGACAATTCTCACATTTATGATTTGAATCAATATTAAATTTGGGTAATAATTCTAACTTAATTGGTTTACTTAGAGTATTATAATTAATATGTCATAATCTACCAGGCCAAACATTGAATGATTCAAGCATATAAGGAGAAGATGTATTCTTATTTTTATTAATAGGGACAATAGTCATTACATTGAGTTTAAAGAGCCCATCGCTTATATACCCTTTACCCACATACATCCCACTCTTAGTGAGTACAAACTTGTCAGATCCGAAAACTAGCCTAAACCCTGTCTTACTCAATAAAGATCCAGAAATAAGATTTATGCAAATATTTAGGACATGCAAGACATTATTGAGAGTAAGTTCTTTTCTTGAAGTCATCTTCAAAACAACCTTTCCTTGTCCTTCAACTTTAGAAGACGAAGAGTTGCCCATAAAGAGTTGTTCTTCATTATCTACTACTTGATATGATGAGAACATTTTTTTTGTCTGAACAAATGTGGCGAGTAGCCCCTATGTCCACCCACCATTCTTTGGTATTACCAATCAAATTCACTTATGATACAATAGCAAAAAGATTGATGTCTTCAACAATTGTAGAAAAGTTGTTAACTTCAATCATATTGGGTTGAGTAGTTTTCTTTTGAAGTTCCCTTGATTATTGTGGTTTCAACAATCCTTGGCACAATGTCCTGATTTGTCACACATAAAACACTTTCCTTTGAACTTCTTTTGATCCCCACCATTAGGACCATCACCAAAATGTTTCCTCTTCTTGTTATTATTTTTTTGTCCTTACTCCATAATACTAGCCTTGGATTCCATGAACTGATTTCTTGCTTTCTTTTCAAAAACCACGATTGCCCTCTTCTATCCTCAATCTTACAATCAAGTCTTCAAGTTTCATCTCCTTGTGCTTATGCTTCAAATAGTTCTTGAAATACTTCTAGAGTGGTGGTAATTTTTTAATAATTGCAGCCACTTGAAAAGAATCACTTAGAGACATCCCTTCTGTATGAATCTCATGCAAAATCAGTTGAAGTTCTTGGACTTGATTTATCACTGTTTTGGAATCCACCATTTTGAAGTCAAGAAATTTGCCCACCACAAATTTCTTCATTCTGACATCTTTAGTCTTGTGCTTTTTGTCCAAGGATTCCCATAATTCTTTTGGAGTTTTGATTGGACTATACACATTATATAATGTATTTTCCAATCCATTAATTAAGGATATAATTTTTGCACAAAAAATTAGCATGTTTCCATGCTTTCATAGCAGCAAAAGTCACTTTGTCAGTCTCTTGTTCATTAAGAACTGGAGCTTCTTCATGAAGGAATTTATCCAAATTCAACATTGTAAGATAAAAAAAACATTTTCTGTTGTCATCTTTTGAAATCAATTCCATTGAACTTTTCTAGCTTTTCTCTATAGCTAATCGGTGTAGAAACAGTAACAAGAGTAGAAAAAGAAGCAGCGGTAGAGGTAGCATTAACAGAAGCCATCTAAACACAATGTTAACAATATAAGTATCTGAAGAATTTCAGAATTTCAAAAAATACAGATTGTTAAAGTTTAGAACTTTAGAATTTTTCAAGTACAGATTTTGAAAAATAGTAACTATATAAACAAGGAAATTTGTCTGAAGATTATAAGTCTATATAGTATATTGTTTTAATAATACTGTAATTTAAATTGAGAAACCAAAAATTACAGAACAGAAAAATTATGAACTTACTGTATTGCAGTACAAGAACAGAACTTAGAATTAGATCAAGGCTAGTGTTTGACACTGTGTCTTTAAAACAAATTTTGTTCTTGTAATGGTGCTCACGACTTCTAGGATGTTTGTCTCCTATGATACAATGATCTGAATCTCACAGAAGCAGCACTACAATCTGTAAGTCTGGTGAACTAATAGTGCTTAACTCTCTCTCAAAAATATATGAAACACAGAATGCAGAAACTTGTGAAAATCGAATGCATAAATTGATGGAATGAGGATGCTTATTTATAGAAGCAGCAATGACATTTGGAATGCCATGATTGTGTCTGTTCACTTGAACAAACATGGCTTTTGGCGTTTGAGTTTGAACGAACAACCACTATTGAAGCGTTCAGAACTCTTGGACACTTAAAACAACAGTGCTTAGTTAAATTAAAACGCATCTTTAACGACAATATTTTAATTAATAAAAAATCAAATAAAATTTTTCCAAAAAATATATATTGGGCCAAGCCAAGCTCCAAGCCCGAACTTGACGTGGTGTAGGGTGGCGCACGCGTGTATGGTAGACACACTTTGGCTAGGTCATCCCCCTTCCACAAAATTGGGGTGGCCCTTGGGGCCGAACCCATAAGTCAAGGGAGAAGTTTATATACCCATTATGGTTTTACTCACTAACCAATGTGAGACAAACTTTATTTATCATTCTTCAACTAATGTCAAGTGGAAACTTTTGGTGACAATTTCTCATTCACCAATTAATGTTTTTTATCAAATAAATATATGGCGTTTGTCACACCCCGAGTTCCAGCGAACCCGAGGCACGAATAACGAGACAAAGGAAAATAAAATAATAAGGAAATAAAAGATAATAATGACATTCTCATACATTCTGTACACTGTTCTAATACATACATAGGGTCTAGTCCACTTACTTACAACATGCAAAATAAAATACAGTCTTGGGCTTATGCCCTTATACAATATCAAAAACAAAACGCCCCTTGGGCCTAACATAGTCCCTAATCAGATCATCTCCACGTCTCATACTGCTTGGACATCATCTGAAATGTTTGCCCCATTAAGGGGTCAGCTCAACATGCTGGTACAATATAATGCTAATACAAGAAACAAAACTAAGGTCGTGGCATGTGCAAGTGTACGGTTATTTCTATATGGCATTTAATATCATGATGGCAGTATATGAGCAGTATATAGTATATGTATTGTATGCGTGACACACCCATGCAACTCTATGCCACCCATGTCTCATGATACGGTCATTCTCCGCTGGCATGAGTACCGCCGCGTATGTCTCGCTTCACGGTCCGGAATCCGTCAGGCTTGCGAGTACCTATTGGCCGATTTTGGGTTTTTCACCACAGGATCTGCACCCTCATAATGCAAAGCACCAAGTGCTTACCCACGCCATGTCCAAGGAATTTCACTATGCCAATATGCTCTGATCTCATCATGTCACAATGCAATCTCAATGATGCATCTCATTCATACATAAAGCATGCCTTCAAGTACACAATTCATAATATCAACAGTTCTTCAAAGCATGTAATTCACACACTACACTAACACATGCAATATACCCATAATCATCATATAACTTAACAAGATAGCACGTAGCACATAAGCATGTGAACACTCGAGCAAACATGTGAACAATCAATGTAGCAAAGCAAGTATTCATAATCTCAATTCTATTTCTTACTTAGCACAATATATCGTACCTGTAAATCGGTCTCAACTCAAGAATTGCACTCGAGGTATGGTAGGATCACTGTGAAAATACTGAAAGTCAGAGCACCTTCTCCTTACCCTTTCGCGTTCCTATAAGCATAACAGGTAATTCAGTTCATTGTCATTTGAATTCATTCTATTTATCAAATTTTATGTCTTTAATTCATAAGTTTCTATTTTGCTAATTTAGACTCCACTATTGGGTCCGGGACGTCGAAGAAACTAAGTTTAGGCTTTCGTAGAATTCAATTCGGACACCTGGGTTAAAAAGGGCAAAACAGTCATTTTGCACTTTACACGTGTCCTTACATTTTGTGACCTCTTTTCACAAATCAGACTCCATGGTTGAGTCTGGAATGCTCGAGATAATAAATTTTCACTATTTGTTTACCTCATTCGGAGTTCATTTGACTGCATTTCAATTCAGGGGTATTTTGGTAATTTTATATGTTGTTACGTGTCTTTTATTTTTTTCGGGACCCCGTCTTGTAAAATGGACCTCACCATTGGCCTCAGAATGGCCGAGATAGTCAAAATACACTAATGACTTGTCCCATTTGGACTCCGGGATATTTTTGAATATTTAAATAATTAAATTAATTTAAATAATTAAATTAATTAAATTAATCTAATATTTTATTAATATTTTATTCAGGAGGGTCAAATCAGAATTATTAATAGTTGGGAGGTCAATTTATAATTTTCGTAAGTTTTGGGTTAATTTTTCAATTATCAAAAGTTCAGGGGCAGAATTGTAAATTTGAATTCTCCTATTCCTAATTCGGACAGCCAAACAAGGATCAGCCTAAAACAGGGATAAGATATCCCTGTTCTTATTTATTTCAGATTTTCAATTCCATAAATCCACAACCAAACAGCCCCCTTTAACCTTTTAATTTAAAACACATGGCGACACGTGGCAGGGGCGGTCCACACCCGCCCGAACCGGACCCAAACCGACCCGACCCGGACCCGAAACAGACCCCCCTTTCTTCCCCGATTTTCCGGCGACGCACAGTAGGGTTTCGGCGCCTTCTCCGGCGCCGGCGACCGATTTTCGGCGGCTTTTTCATGTTTTCAAAATGCCATTTTCTAGAGTTTTTCAAGTAGGTTTCATTCCCACCTTCCATTTTCAGTTTAGACCAACGGATTTTCACGAAATAGGGCTCAAAGGCCCGTGGCCGAATCTCCGGCCAACTGAACATTTTCAATTTCTCACTCGGTTGTTCACGGTTTTCCCTCATTTCTTTTTCCTTTCATTTTCTGCACTTGTTAGGGTCATTTCTATCTCATTTAATCCAAGTTTTGTACATAAAATGCTAATCCAACCCCCCCATGACCATGACCTGCAAACCCCTTTTTCTCCCTCATCTTTCAACCATTTTCCTTCATTCTTTTTGCAAAATAATCCTCACAATATACTCTTTAAAACCCTATGCATCAAATACATTATCATGCCCAAAAAAAAAATAAAACAGAAAGGGTGCACTTACGGGTTTTCTGTATTTTCCCTCTCTAGCCGTGCCTTCCTTCACCCTCTTGCTCCGAGCTCAAGCCAAGCTTCAACTCTCTCCCAGAACTCTATTTCTCTATCTCACTTTCTGCTTCTTTCTTTCTCTTTTCTTCCCACCCTAGACCACACTTATGCACACACAAACCAAATCTCTCACGTCTCTCCCTCACAGCCACTATTCTTGACTTCTTTCACCCTCCTTCAGCTTCAGTTGTTCTTCCCCAGGTGCAGCTTTGCATTAAATGCAAAGCTGCCCTATATGTATGCCTACACACACAACTTCACTCATTACACACACTAGAAACACACACACAGCCGACACCCCCCCTAGTTCGGTTGTAACCACTCACACACACTCACATCCAGTTACACACACACAACTCACTGCCATACATCCTCCCACACATCCATATACACATACCCATATACATGCACACATTACACAATTTAAATAAATATATATATGTATACATCCATGTATATATATATATATCATGCACATCATATACACACTTCCATCTATCATAATAATAATAATAATAATAGCAAAGATTTTTAATTAACCAAGAATAATAAAAATAAAAATAAAAATTTCATGTCATAACAGCGTTGATCTCCATCCCAAGGAGAACGCGTTCCAATGTGAACCTGTGACAAAAGATGTGTGAGATTCACATTTATTTTGACTTAAAGTTCACCCACGAAACCATTATTTTCTAACAAATTCATCTTGCCTATTCTATCTTAATGCTCGAATCGCCCCCCACCTCTTCTTTGAATGCCATATCTACATAATGCTTTGGCTAGGGGATGACTAGGGGACCATGCCCACCCAAAAAAAATTAAAAATTTATTAATTATTAATTTTTCTCATATTTTTATTAATTAATAACTGTTTCTTACATATAAACAATTTTTAGTACAAAAATAAGATTTTATATATAATTTTTCAACAACAATTTGATTTATCATAAAAATACATACAATAATCATGTAATAACCCGGAAATTTTTTTTTTATATAAAATTTTCATGGTTATTTTTATGATTATTATTAGTATTAATTATTATTGTTGGTATTAAAAATGTGAAAATTATGTGATATGTATATTATTGTTATTGTAAGTTTTTGAAGCATGTGTATTATATTTATGCATGGTGTATGCATGTGTACCATGTATGTATGTGTATGGAATATTATATGTATGTATGGAATGTATATATATATATATATGTATAGATGTGGGATAAAAGCATGTATATGTGAATATGTATGTATGTATATGTGGCAGTGTGTGTATGCAACCGACCTAGTGTGTGTGTGTCTAGTGTGTGTATATGAGTTATACATATGCATATAGGTATATAGGTATAGATGTAGAGCAGCTTTGCATTTAATGCAAAGCTGCTTTGTAGGGAAATTTGGGAGGCTGATGCAGAGAGAAAAAGGTCAAAAAAAGGGGCTGATGTGAGAGAGAAACGTGTGAGAGTGGATGAGTGAGGTATAGGGAGTTGGTCTCGGTTGGAGAAGAAAAGAGGAGAAAGGAAGGACTGAGAGCAAGGGAGAGAGAGTTCTGAAGAAGCAGAAGTGACCAAGAGGAACAGAAGGAGAGGGGAAGCAAACCAAAAGGGGAAAATCAGAAATTTCAAGGTAAGTGGGTTGCTTCTGTTTAAATTTCAAAAGCATAATTTGTTTAGTTTAAATCATAGGGTTTTATTAAGCATGTCATAAGGAAAATAATGCAAAAAGAATGAAGGAAAATGGTTGAAAGATGAGGGAGAAAAGGGGATTTGCAGGTCTCGGCCATGGAGGTTGAACCTTGTCATTTTATGTGAGAAACCATGTTTAAATAACCTAAAAATAATCCCACGAGGTGCAGAAAGAGAATGGAAAAAGAGAGAATGGAAAACAGTCACGACCGAGCATGAAATTAGGGAAAATCAGCTCGCCGAAAAACCGGCCGGAGCTATTAAACCCTCTATTTCGTGAAGATTAAAAAGGCTTTGAGGGAAATGGAGGTTGGGGATGAGATCTACACGAGAAGGGGGAGGGAATCGCATTTTAAAAACCAAGAAAACTCACCGGAGACCGGTCGCCGGCGCCGGAGAAGGCGCCGGAACCCTACTGGTTCACCGCCGGAAAGTCGGGGACGAAGGGGGGGCTGATCCGAGCTTGGGTCGGGTCAGGGTCGGGTCCGGTTCGGGCGGGGCTGGACCGCCCCTGCCACGTGTCACGCTGGTGTTTTAAATTAAAAGGGGACAGGGTCCGTTTGGTTACAGACTTAAGAAATCAGAAATTTAAATTGAAATAGGAACAGGGATATCCTATCCCTGTTCTGGATAAGTCCCTGTTTGGGTAACCGAATTGGGAATAGTGAATTTTGATTAATTGCAATTTTGACCTTGAACCTTTTGAAAATTGAACCTTAACCCAGAACCTTAAGAAATCTGATTTTGAACCCCAGAACTTTGATTAATTATGTTTGACCCCCCATGAATAAAATATTAATAAACTATTAATTAAATTAATTAATTAATAAATTAATTTAATTAATTAAATATTCTAAAATAATCCGGAGTCCAAATGGGACAAGTCATTAGTGTATTTTGACTATCTCGGCCATTCTGAGGTCAATGGCGAGGTCCGTTTTACGAGACGGGGTCCCAAAAAATAAAAGACCCGTAGTAACCTTTAAAATTACCAAAATGCCCCTAGGTTGAAACGCTATCAAACAAACTCCAAATTTAGTAAACGAATAGTGAAACTTTATTATCTCGAGCATTCCGGATTCAACCGTGGGGTCCGAATTGTGAAAAGAGGTCACGAAATGTAGGGACCCATGTAAGGTGCAAAATGACTGTTTTGCCCTTTTGAACCCAGGTATCCGAATTGAATTCTACAAAAGCCTAAACTTATTTTCTTCGATGTTCCGGACTCAATGGTAGAGTCTAATTTAGCAAAATAGAAACTTATGAATTAAAGACATAAAATTTGATGAATAGCATAATTCAAATAACAATGAACTGAATTACCTGTTATGATTTTAGGGACACGAGGGGGCAAGGGAAAGGTGATCTGACCTTCGGTATTCTCACTGTGATTCTACCATACTACGAGTGCCCCTTCTTGAGTTGAGATCGATTATCAAGTACGATATATTGTGCTAAGTAAGAAATAGAATTGAGATTAGGAATACTTGCTTTGCTGCATTGATTGTTCACATGTTTGCTTGAGTGTTCACATGCTTATGTGCTACGTGCTGTCTTGTTAAGTTGTATGATGATTATGGGTATATTGCATGTGTTAGTGTAGCGTGTGAATTATATGCTTTAAAGAACTGTTGATATTATGAATTGTGTACTTGAAGGCATGCTTTATGTATGAATGAGATGCATCATTGAGATTGCATTGTGACAAGATGAGATCAGAGCATATTGGCATAGTGTAATTCTTTGGACATGGCGTGGGTAAGCACTTGGTGCTTTGCATTATGAGGGTGCAGATCCTGTGGTGAAAAACCCAAAATCGGCCAATAGGTACTTGCCTGCCTGACGGATTCCGGACCATGAAGCGAGACATACAAGGTACTTATGCCGACGGGGAAGGACCGTATCATGAGACATGGGTGGGCATAGAGTTGCATGGGTGTGTCACGCATACTGCTTATATACTGTACATTGTTCATAACCTGCCATCATGATATCGAATGCCATATAGAAATAACTGTACACTTGCACATGCCACGACCTTGGTTTTGTTTCTTGCATTAGCATTATATCGTACCAGCATGTTGAGCTGACCCCTTTAGTGGGGCAACATTTCAGATGATGTCCCAGCAGTACGAGACGTGGAGATGATCTGACTAGGGACTGTGTTAGGCCCAAGGGGCGTTTGTTTTTTTTGATATTGTATAAGGGCATAAGCCCAAGACCGTATTTCATTTTACATGTTGTAAGCAAGTGGACTAGACCTATGTATGTATCAGAACAGTGTACAGAATGTATGAGAATGTTATTGTTATCTTTTATTTCTTTATTATTTTATTTTCTTTTGTCTCGTCACTTGCGCCTCGGGTTCGCTGGAATTCGGGGCGTGACAAATCAACTTAAGGCATAAAAAAAAAAACTCCAAATGTCCTCTTCAATAAAAGAAGTTGTACTTCCTGATGTCATAATATCTTTTATTTATAATATTTTTTACTTTAATTGTGTTGAATTAATAAATATAGATATCAAAACATGTCATACATTAATGAGATATATACAAATATATATCTAACTATTTTAACTCTTTAATAATTAATATTATAAAAAAAATTCTAAAACAATTATTAATTAATAAATAATATAATTATTAATTGCATACTTTAGAATCAAATTGATTCTTTTAAAATTTATTAATTATTAAAGATTATTAACTTATTGAATATTAATTATAAAAATGTCCATTGTAGTCAATGACAAATTCAGAGCTAGTTTGGAATGGTTGTAGGCGGCCCAAAAATAAAAAATAAAAAAAAATAAAAATAAAAAAATCTAACAAAAAAAATGTTCACATGTAAATTTTTGAATTTTTTCAATTTAACTCATCCCAAAATATCGGTTTAGTCCAAATTTTATCTATTATTTTTTAATTTTTATTCCAAAATTTTAATTCAATTCAAAATCTTTTCCTTAATTATCTCATTTCTCATTTCAAAATTGTGAGCTAACCCAAAAAAAAAATAAATAAATAAATACTTTTAGCCCCCAAAATAATTTGCCCGACTCTGCTGACAGAATATGAAGGGAAGAAAAATGTATTCTAACTTGTATTCAAGAAATGAAAAAATGAATTCTCAGATCTACAATCTGTCCATCCAAGTCTATTTATATACAGACTAACCAACTAACTGAACTGAAACCTCTTCTACACGTGGCTTATAACTTAATACTCCCCCTTAAGATGGAGTGTAAATGTCAATGGCACCTATCTTGGAAAGAATACTAGAAAAAGAGTTGAAGCCGAGGGGCTTAGTTAGTATATCTGCTACTTGGTGAATGGATGAAACATGCAAGGTCTTGATGGTTCCTGCCAAGAGTTTTTCCCGAACAATATGACAATCTATGTCAATATGCTTGTTTCGTTCATGAAAAATAGGGTTGGAAGATATGTGGATAGCAGCCTCATTATCACAGAAAAGAAAAGCTAGTTTGGTTTGAAAGTGATAGATCCAATATTGTGATAGTTCATGTTGTCACCGCCGCCACCACCTGAAGCCAAAACCACAACTCATAGCCACAACATAACCCACCCATGGCCACCAACACTAATCACAAAGAATTTTCGCAATTAAAACAAATCTCATAATTAAAATGCATCACATCTTGGCTATGAGTAGATAGACTCCGATCTTCTCTTTTTCTCTTCAATTCATGGCTTCTCGATGAATGGATTCATGTTGACCCCGACCTCCACCACCTTAGCAGATTGGAGGTTGTATTTCTCGTGCACGGTGGCTCATGGCCATTGCCGCCCTCGAATCCGTGGCCTCCCAACAAAAAGTTGTTGAACACGCTGGTCGGAGCTAGGCTTTCGAGAATTGCACCATCGGGAAGGCTATTGGCCTTCCCAAACTACTGGCGATGAGGTTGATGGTGGTTGTTCTAAGCGTAAGAGTGGGTAGATGAGGAAGATGACCAACAGAAGCCAACGAAATTGGGGGTCTCATGAGAGATGATCGAGATTGAAGAAAGAAGTGGGGGTAATTTAGCCATTAAAAAGAATATATAGTTGCCACATTACCAATATTGGACCTGTGATAACATTATTTAAAAACTCAGGGACTTTTGAGGTTAATGTATCTTTCCTTGGACCTTAGCCTTTAAATATTTATTTTGAGGGACCTATCAATAATTAATTAAAAAAAAAAAATTTGAACACAAACTAACATGAAAGGAAATGCAAGTAAAATAATATGAACATAAATCAGCTATGGGATAAACTTCTTAAATAAAGATAATTTTTTTCGACATTAAGTTAGTACAAGATGCTACTCCAAAATCTGCAAATCCAGAAGAGGATGAGATTACTATAGTAGAGAGTAACTCTAAGTGATGATTGGGAAACAGGTAGTAATGATTGAAAAATCCTCACCATTCTCAATTTTCATATCATGTAACTAATTTAATTTTGATTAGATTAGTTGAGAGACAGTTACGAAGTTCAGGATTCAGTTAAGCAAAGCTTTGCATCATGCATAAATAGAGAACTATTGGAGATATGAAAGAGAGAAAGCATAATTGAGCATTATAGAGTGTTTTCTGTTCTTTAAATTTCTCTTCTTTCTTGTGCATAAATAGAAAACTATTGGAGATATGAAACAGAGAAAGCATAATTGAGCATTATAGCGTGTTTTGTGTTCTTTAAGTTTCTTTTCTTTCTCATTCTTGTGTTATGTGTTTTTCTCCTTCTCTCTATTTGTTTATGTTCAGATACAAAGATAAAACTCCTAGTTAGATCTTTTTCCAAGTCCCATGAGACAACCTTTACACAAGTTAGACAAATCAACTCAACTTTCCCTAAAGCTCAGGTAAGACAGAAGGTTTCTCACCAATAATGGCATGACAGACTGGGACACTCGGTTAGGACAGAAGTTTCTCACCAACTGTGGCGTAACAGACTGGGACACTCTGTTAAACCATTCTATGTGAACCTTTACATCTTAGGAAAAATATCAAAACTCCCTTTTTCAAATTTGAACTTTCAACTTTCAACTTTCAAGATCCGTTTCAGATTATATGTAGTAATGTTTGTGTCACGCCCCGAATTCCAGCGAACCCGAGGCGCGAATAACGAGACAAAGGAAAATAAAATAATAAAAAAATAAAAGATAATAATGACATTCTCATACATTCTGTACACTTTTCTGATACATACATAGGGTCTAGTCCACTTGCTTACAACATGCAAAATAAAATACAGTCTTGCGCTTATGCCCTTATACAATATCAAAAACAAAACGCCCCTTGGGCCTAACATAGTCCCTAATCAGATCATCTCCACGTCTCGTACTGCTGGGACATCATCTGAAATGTTTGCCCCATTAAGGGGTCAGCTCAACATGCTGGTACAATATAATGCTAATGCAAGAAACAAAACTAAGGTCGTGGCATGTGCAAGTGTACAGTTATTTCTATATGGCATTTAATATCATGATGGTAGTATATGAGCAGTATATAGTATATGTACTGTATGCGTGACACACCCATGCAACTCTATGCCACCCATGTCTCATGATATGGTCATTCTCCGCTGGCATGAGTACCGCCGCGTATGTCTCGCTTCACGGTTCGGAATCCGTCAGGCTTGCGAGTACCTATTGGCCGATTTTGGGTTTTTCACCACAGGATCTGCACCCTCATAATGCAAAGCACCAAGTGCTTACCCACGCCATGTCCAAGGAATTTCACTATGCCAATATGCTCTGATCTCATCATGCCACAATGCAATCTCAATGATGCATCTCATTCATACATGAAGCATGCCTTCAAGTACACAATTCATAATATCAACAGTTCTTCAAAGCATGTAATTCACACACTACACTAACACATGCAATATACCCATAATCATCATATAACTTAACAAGATAGCACGTAGCACATAAGCATGTGAACACTCAAGCAAACATGTGAACAATCAATGCAGCAAAGCAAGTATTCCTAATCTCAATTCTATTTCTTACTTAGCACAATATATCGTACCTGTAAATCGGTCTCAACTCAAGAAGTGCACTCGAGGTATGGTAGGATCACTGTGAAAATACTGAAGGTCAGAGCACCTTCTCCTTGCCCTTTCGCGTTCCTATAAGCATAACAGGTAATTCAGTACATTGTCATTTGAATTCATTCTATTTATCAAATTTTATGTCTTTAATTCATAAGTTTCTATTTTGCTAATTTAGACTCCACTATTGAGTCTGGAACGTCGAAGAAACTAAGTTTAGGCTTTCGTAGAATTCAATTCGGACACTTGGGTTAAAAAGGGCAAAACAGTCATTGTGCACTTTACACGGGTCCTTACATTTCATGACCTCTTTTCACAAATCGGACTCTACGGTTGAGTCCGGAATGTTCGAGATAATAAAGTTTCACTATTTGTTTACCTAATTCGGAGTTCGTTTGACTGTACTTTAATTCAGGGGCATTTTGGTAATTTTAAAGGTTTCTACGGGTCTTTCATTTTTCGGGACCCCGTCTCATAAAACGGACCTCACCATTGGTCTCAGAATGGTCGAGATAGTCAAAATACACTAATGACTTGTCCCATTTGGACTCCGGGATATTTTTGAATATTTAATTAATTAAATTAATTAATTAATTTAATTAATAATTTATTAATATTTTATTCAGGAGGGTCAAATCAGAATTTACTAATAGTTGGGGGGTCAATTTATAATTTCCGTAAGTTTTGGGTTAATTTTCAATTATCAAAAGTTCAGGGGCGGAATTGTAAATTTGAATTCTCCTATTCCTAATTCGGATAGCCAAACAAGGATCAGCCTAAAACAGGGATAAGATATCCCTATTCTTATTTATTTCAGATTTTCAATTTCATAAATCCACAACCAAACAGCCCCCTTTAACCTTTTAATTTAAAACACATGGCGACACGTGGCAGGGGCGGTCCACACCCGCCCGAACTGGACCCGAACCGACCCGACCCAGACCCGGAACAGACCCCCCTTTCTTCCCCGATTTTCCGGCGACGCACAGTAGGGTTCCGGCGCCTTCTCCGGCGCCGGCGACCGATCTCCGGCGGCTTTTCCACGTTTTTAAAATGTGTTTTTCTTCATTTTTTCCCGAGGATCCCATATCTAAGTTTAGTTTTTGTTATAAACCACTCAACCTTCACGAAATAGAGGGTCAAACCCTCGGTCAAGATTTCGGCCGAACCTTTCTCTTCCATTTTTGTGACTGTTAGCCCATGGTTCAACCCTTATTTTTATTCTAAATGTTTTCTGCATCTCCTAGGTTCCATTCTACATCATCTAACCCAAGTTTTACACATAAAATGATAACACCCACATACTATGGCCGTGACCTGCAACCTAAGATTTCTCCCTAGTTTCTCACCCATTTCTTCTCATTCTTTTTGCAAAATAATCCCTACATTATGCTCTCTAAGATCCTACAATTTAAATCAGTTAACATGCCTTAAAAAAAAATCGAAACAGAAGGAGATTACTCACGGTTTTTCTGTTGTTTCTCTCTCTAGCCGTGCCCTCTTCCACCCTTCTGGTTCCAAGCTTAGATCAGGCTTCAACTCTCTCTCAGAACTCCATTTCTCTCTCTCTCTCTTTCTGTTTCTTTCCTTCTCTTCTCTTCCCACCCGAGACCACACCTATACTCCCACAAGTCAAATCTCTCACGTCTCTCCCTCACAGCCACTATTCTTGACTTCCTTCACCTTGCATCAGCTCCATTTGTTCTTTCCCAGGTGCAGCTTTGCATTAAATGCAAAGCTGCCCTATATGTATGCCTACACACACAACTTCACTCATTACACACACTAGAAACACACACACACAGCCGACACCCCCTAGTTCGGTTGCAACCACACACACACACTCACATCCAGTTACACACACACAACTCACTGCCATACATCCTCCCACACATCCATATACACATACCCATATACATGCACACATTACACAATTTAAATAAATATATATATGTATACATCCATGTATATATATATATATATATATCATGCACATCATATACACACTTCCATCCATAATAATAATAATAATAATAATAATAAAAATAATAAAAATTTTTAATTACCCAAGAACAATAATAAAAAAAAAAATTTCATGTCATAACATCCTTCCCCCCTTACAAAAATTTCGTCCCGAAATTTAAAATAACGTAAAGCAAAAGAAGATACATCACTAATCAAACAACTCAGGGTATCTAGCACGGACCTCGGCCTCACGCTCCCAAGTAGCCTCCTCGACCCCATGATGGTTCCAACGAACCTTGACCAAAGGGATGGTCCTGCCTCGCAGAACCTGGTCCCTCGAGTCTAATATCTCCACGGGTCTCTGGTCATAGGAAGCGTCCCCCTCTAACTGGAGATCTACCCAATCAAGTACATGTGAGGGGTCGGGATGGTACTTCCTCAGTATTGATACATGAAAGACGTCGTGAACTCCAGATATGTAATAACCCGAAAAATTTTTTTTTTTTTTTATATATATATATATATAAGAATTTTCCTTGGTTATTAAATATTATTTTTTTATTATTATTATAATTATTGGTATTATAAAATTTTGATGTGTATGGGTTATGTGTATGTAACATGTATATATGTGTGGGGGATGTTATCAATGTGTATGTGTAAAATGGTATATGTACATATATGTGTGAATATGTATGTGTAGGTATATATATGGCAGTGTGTGTGTGTGCCACAGACCTGGTGTGTGAGTGTGTGTGAGGTGGCAGCTAGGTGTGTGTGTGTTTAGTGTGTGTAACTAGTATATGATGATTGATATATATATATATATATATATATGTAGGTGTATAGGCAGCTTTGCATTAAATGCAAAGCTGCATTTGGGGAGAAACAAGGGACTGATGCAGGGTGAGAGAAGTCAAGGAAGGCTGCAAGTGGAAGGGAAATAGAGAGAGAAAGAGAGGAGAGAGAAAGAGGGACGGTTGTGAGTGTTCTTTGTATGTGTGTGTGCATCCGTGAGTTAAAGGAAAATGTAGAAGAAAGGGATTGAAAAGGAAGAAGCAGAAGAGGACCAAGAGGAAGCAAACCAAAAGGAGAAAATCAGAAATTTTAGGTAAGTGGGTGCTTCTGTTTTAAATTTAAAAGGCATGATTTGTTTGGTTTAAACCGTAGGGTTTTATAAAGCATGATTTTAGCTTTCAAATGCAAAAAGAATGATAGAAAACGGTTGAGAAACTAGGGAGAAAACCTAGGTTGCAGGTCTCGGTTGTATGAGTTGGAACTTGGTATTTTATGTGCTAAGCTTGGTTTAAATGAGATAGAAATGATCCTAAGAAGTGCAGAAAGAAGATAGAAAAAGAAATGAGCCAAAACAGTCGAGAACCGAGAAGAAAATTAAGAAAAACCAGCTCGCCGGAAAACCGGCCGGAGCTGTTAAACCCCCTATTCGAGACGGTTGAGTGGGTCTTGATGAAAATGGAGGGTAGATTTAGAGTCCTTGGGAAGGGAGGAAGAAAATGGCATTTTGAAAACATGAAAAAGTCGCCGGAGAAGGCGCCGGAACCCTACTGGTTCACCGCCGGAAAGTCGGGGACGAAGGGGGGGCTGATCCGGGCTTGGGTCGGGTCGGTTCGGGTCGGGTTGGGCTTGGGCCGGTCCGCCCCTGCCACGTGTCACATTCCTGTTTTAAATTAAAATTGGGTTGGGAGTGTTTGGTAACGGAGATAAGAAAATTAAGATGGAAATTGAAATCCGGATAGGGATATCCTATCCCTGTTCTGTCGCTATACGCTGTTTGGTTATCCAAATGAGGGATAAGGGTTTTCAAATTACGGAATTACCCTTGGACTTTTGGAAATGTAATTTTGACCCAGAACTTTCAGAATTTACAAACTGACCCCCCCCCCCAACTATTACTTATTATAATTTGACCCCACCAGATTTAAATATTAATAAAATATTAATTTAATTAATTAATAAATTAATTTAATTAATTAAATATTCTAAAATAATCCGGAGTCCAAATGGGACAAGTCATTAGTGTATTTTGACTATCTCGGCCATTCTGAGGTCAATGACGAGGTCCGTTTTACGAGACGGGGTCCCAAAAAATAAAAGACCCGTAGTAACCTTTAAAATTACCAAAATGCCCCTAGGTTGAAACGCTATCAAACAAACTCCAAATTTAGTAAACGAATAGTGAAACTTTATTATCTCGAGCATTCCGGATTCAACCGTGGGGTCCGAATTGTGAAAAGAGGTCACGAAATGTAGGGACCCATGTAAGGTGCAAAATGACTGTTTTGCCCTTTTGAACCTAGGTATCCGAATTGAACTCTACAAAAGCCTAAACTTATTTTCTTCGATGTTCCGGACTCAATGGTAGAGTCTAATTTAGCAAAATAGAAACTTATGAATTAAAGACATAAAATTTGATGAATAGCATAATTCAAATAACAATGAACTGAATCCCTGTTATGATTTTAGGAACACGAGGGGGCGAGGAGAAGGTGATCTGACCTTCGGCATTCTCACTTTGATTCTACCATACTTCGAGTGCCCCTTCTTGAGTTGAGATCGATTATCAGGTACGATATATTGTGCTAAGTAAGAAATAGAATTGAGATTAGGAATACTTGTTTTGCTGCATTGATTATTCACATGTTTGCTTGAGTGTTCACATGCTTATGTGCTACGTGCTACCTTGTTAAGTTGGATGATGATTATGGGTATATCGCATGTGTTAGCATGGTGTGTGAATTATATGCTTTGAAGAACTGTTGATATTATGAATTGTGTACTTGAAGGCATGCTTTATGTATGAATGAGATGCATCATTGAGATTACATTATGACATGATGAAATCAGAGCATATTGGCATAGTGTGATTCTTTGGACATGGCGTGGGTAAGCACTTGATGCTTTGCATTATGAGGGTGCAGATCCTGTGGTGAAAAACCCAAAATCGGCCAATAGGTACTTGCCTGCCTGACGGATTCCGGACCGTGAAGCGAGACATACAAGGTACTCATGCCGACGGGGAAGGACCGTATCATGAGACATGGGTGGGCATAGAGTTGCATGGGTGTGTCACGCATACTACTTATATACTGTACATTGTTCATATCCTGCCATCATGATATCGAATGCCATATAGAAATAACTGTACACTTGCACATGCCACGACCTTGGTTTTGTTTCTTGCATTAGCATTATATTGTACCAGCATGTTGAGCTGACCCCTTTAGTGGGGCAATATTTCAGATGATGTCCCAGCAGTACGAGACGTGGAGATGATCTGACTAGGGACTGTGTTAGGCCTAAGGGGCGTTTGTTTTTGATATTGTATAAGGGCATAAGCCCAAGACCGTATTTCATTTTACATGTTGTAAGCAAGTGGGCTAGACCTATGTATGTATCAGAACAGTGTACAGAATGTATGAGAATGTTATTATTATCTTTTATTTCTTTATTATTTTATTTTCCTTTGTCTCGTTACTCGCGCCTCGGGTTCGCTGGAATTCGGGGCGTGACAACGTGGTATCAGAGCTTAGGTTCGAATACCTAGAGACCGTGGGGTGTTGTTTAACACCATGAGACCCTAGAGAAAAGAATGAGACTTAGTGTAAACCTTTAGCAGCATGTGATAGGATCTTGTGTGTTACGTGGTTTTATATGTCCTGATGCATGACTTGTTGTGATTACGTGTTGATTGATGATATGTTATGATGCATAATTATGTGATTTAATGTAGTGAGATGCATGACATGTATAATGTGTGAGAATTTGTTAAGTGTACATTATGACATGCTATGCGTACTCCCTAGCCGTTGATAAGAACATGACCAAGCGTTTATCTAAAATATTTTATATATACTAATGTCGCATTGGTATGCACGAGTATGCACTATACTTGACTTCCCGGTAGATAGGGAGCAGACAAATTTACTTTTTGTGGTGGCAGTTGACTAAGATTAGAAACTCATGTCAATATGATAGACCGTATACTTTATGGGATGGACGGTGTGCCTAGTTATTCGAGGTGTAGGTAGTACCCTTAGTTATCTACACAGTAGACAGTATGCCTAGTTACTTAGGAGACAAGTTGTGAACCTGGTTGTTTACCTAGTTGACTGTTGTTTGTGGATTCCATATGAGTGTGCTAGGTTAGTAACTAATTTTCATGGATTATAATACTATGACTATGATATTTATACAGACTGGATTGGTCTCAGGTCTTGAGTTACAGCTGATGGATGGTACCCCATCAGCAAGTAATGAAAGGAGCTATGATCCATGAAGGGTTATCACCTAGCTATAAAAGTAAGGGATAAATAAAAGGCACATCAAACCTTAAAATGCTAAAATAAGAATTCAGACTTGTGAGAGATTTTGTGTACAGACTGGATGATGGATATAGAAATGTTCTTGTGTCAAACCCTGGTTGTGGAGAGATGTTTTGGATAGTTTTCACTGGGAGTTAAACCTTGCTAGTGTTCAAATGTTTAAGTATGCGTGTATTACTTTGTTTAGATGAAAATCCTTCTTAGTAGAGGGCCATGTGAGAACTCGGTGTAAATTGTTTAGTATAACCAACGGGTGGTGGTGATTGACATTAGTTATGTAGGTGTTGATTAGGCAAGTGTGTCATGATATATTGTGGTTGTTACTTCGAAATTATGAAGTGTTGAAAAGTACCTACTTAATGTTCTTTTAACACCTGTGTCTAATGGGGTATTAATTTTTTCTTCTCTTTGAACTTGTAGACATGCCACCGAGACAAGCTACTCCCAGACATATACCACCTAGACACGATGAGCCTAGGACCACTGCACCACCGTGGCATAGTTGGCCCCAAGCTGCTGCTTCGGCAGATGTTGCAGTTGAGGAGGCCGACACTTTTACACCTGCTCCAGTAGAGGTAGGACAGACTAGTGGTTCTGGGGACGTAGCGACCATTATGCGGGAATGCCTTCACACTATACAGGAGGTAGTGACGAGAGCCGTCAGGGCTGAGAGAGAGTTGGCTGAGCTTAGAGGAGTCAGAGAGCCCCAGACCCAGAGCGAGGCGACTCTAGCACAGATCCCTAGGTCTACCCCGATATGCACTGGTAGGAGGCCATCGAAGAGGTCTCGAGCCCGTGCTGCTGCTGCACGGATATCTATACCCGCCCAGACTCACACTGGTACGAGACCACCGAAGAGGTTCCGGACTGGTGCTTCTTCCACATTCACATACACATCCCAAAGGACCGTTAATTGTTTTATTTGTGGACAGCCTGGCCACAAGATGGCCACTTGTCCTTTGAGGGACCCTAGCTTGAGACAGAGGGTCGAGGTTAGTCAGGAGTCATTTCCATCACCAGTACAGAGTCAAGGACGGGGGACTCCACGAACTTGTTTTGTATGCCACCAGACTGGCCATGTTAGGGCCAATTGGCCCCAGAGGTCGATTTCCCAGGACTTAGAGGAGCCACATTACTATCAGTATACCCAAGTGCCTCTGCCACAGCCACTATTGGGTCAGAGACCTCCGACACCGCATTTTCAGCATACACCTACAGCATTGAGTGTCAGGACTCTCAGTCAGAGGGGTGATAGGCAGGACCAGACCACTTAGAGTGGCGTTATGCAGTAGCCAGCCTAGAGTCACCTATTTTTTTTGGACCTTCAGAGTCGTGAGGTACATTTTCTTTTTACGTTTAGTTTATGGACTAGCATATTGATAGACTATAGTACATCTCATTCATTCATATCTACTATGTGGACATAACATTAGGGGTAGAGTAATGCTGACGAGGATCTGTAGAGATTACTCAATAGAGGTAGCTGACTGCATGTCTTATTTGGGTTCTTCATCTTATTTGATGCGTTTAGTATTGGTGTTGTGTTGGAGATAGATCGATTATTTACACTTTAGACGTGTATAGGCTGTTACAGGGGAAGAGAGGCGGTGTGTACTCCTGAGGGAGATGTTTTCTTTATTCCATGGGATGTCCATAGATCCTTTTTAGATTGACTTTATTGTGAATTAGGAGGGGTTAGACTTTAATTTGAATTGGGTTGGTTTGGGTTACATGATTAGAGGAGTGCTTGTTACCTTAGTTGTGAAATGGTACAATGTGGGGTATACTTGGTTATTGATGATCTAGGATTCAATGCTTGCTTTTATACAGTGTAACGATTGAGAGTAAACAGTAGACTACATGCTTGTTGTCAATGAGATAGGCTATGAGCCTGGATATCCGTAAGGTTGGGAACGTGCCTGGTCACCTGTACAACAGACTATGTGTTTATTTATGTATATGTGTATTCCTGAAATAAAATTTTGTACTGGGTGCTGATGTGGTAAGCTACGTGTTAGCTATTGAATATTGTACGTTTACTCTATATAAGCATGCTAGTTTAGTAACCATAATAGTGCTGCGAATTTTGATTTTTTTTATATATGTACCGACTGATTATTATTGATGCATATAAGAGAGAATGCTTAAACATGTTTCCATGTGTGTGTTGATGCATGTGTGTGAAAATTGATGTGTGTTCGTAGTGGAAATTGGTGGAGAGTTTAGTGTTTTACTTCTTCTGAATCTTGGTATATTGATGTAAGTTCATGTTTAGAATACGTAACCTACACTGTCTACGTTATATACCCAACCGACATACGCGTACATGAAATGAATAGGCTAGCCCTTATTAGTACATGACACTTAGTCTCGGTTATATATATAGACTAAGGTGGGAGGTGATAGCTTTACTTTTAGATTGTGCTGTCGATATTTTGTGGGTAATTAGGGTACTTAGAAAATGCTGAATGATGAGATTGCATTGTGGTACTGATAACACGTATTTATACCATCGGGATAAATCACAAGGTGATTTCATGGATTAATTTGAGGTGGGTTAGATGACATAGCGTGTGTGAGAGACCATGGGGTATCTTTGTGATCAGTGAGAAGTTCCTTTACTTTTTATTGCGTTGAGTTGTTGAGGTGAGTCGTGATACTTGGATGGAAATTGAAAGGGGTTGGCCTTGATGAGCCAATGTGTTTTGAGGATTTCATTATGTGTTGTGCCATGTGGAGTGAGTTGTCGCAGATGGGATTAGCACTAGACCCTAGCAGGGAGTGTGGAGATGTCTGCACACCGCTACACGCCTGCCGGTGAGGCGAAGCCTACGGGGGAGATAGTAATGGGAGGAGGTAATGCATTCCACATCGCCTGGCTAAGGGAGAGGTGAGTGATCCATAAGTAAGGCTGCACGTCTACATGTTGCAATGCGTTTTGCATTGATCTTTTATTATTATGTCGAGAGATGGTACGACTACATGGAACTCCCTTATCCATTGTCTTAAATAGGGACCCACATTTCACTGCCGGTTTTGGCAGAGCCTCTAGACAGCCTTAGGGACTCAGCTAAGTTTAGTACCACCTTGCATCCCCAGACTGATGGTCAGTCAGGGCGTACTATTCAGATCCTAGAGGACAGGCTTAGAGACTGCGTTATAGACTTCAGGGGTAACTGAAAGGATCACCTTGCTTTGGTAGAGTTTGCCTACAACCGTAGCTAGCAGTTCCTCGGTGTGTTGGGCTGGGGTAGGAGAGACAATTGTTTTGGGACCTGATATAGTCCGTGAGACCACGGACAAGATACGAGTGATCAGGCAGCGCTTGTTGCCAGTCAGAATCGTCAGAAGGATTATGCAAATAGGAGACGACGACCCTTGTCATTCGAGGTGGGGGGCCATGTGTTTCTCAAGATATCCCCCCCCCCCCGACGAGGTTTGAGGAGATTTGGGCGCAGTGGGAAGCTGTCGCCACGATTCATAGACCCCTTTGAGATTTTTGGGAGGGTTGGTGAGGTGGCTTATAAGCTGGCCGCACCATCACGGCAATCTGGAGTTCATGACGTCTTTCATGTCTCCATGTTGAGAAAGTACGAGCTTGACCCCTTCCATGTATTAGATTGGGTAGATCTTCAGCTAGAGGGCGACATTTCCTATGATCAGAAAACCGTAGCGATATTAGACTCGAGGGACCAGGTTTTGCGAGACAGGACCGTCCCTTTGGTCAAGGTTCGTTGGAGCCGAGGTTCGAACTGGTACCCGAGTTGTTTGATCAGTGATGTATTTTCCTTCATTTTAAGTTATTTTAAATTTCGGGACGAAATTTCTGTAAGGAGGGAAGGATGTAATAACCCGAAAAAAAAATTTTTTTTTATATATATATATAAGAATTTTCCTTGGTTATTAAATATTATTTTTTTATTATTATTATAATTATTGGTATTATAAAATTTTGATGTGTATGGGTTATGTGTATGTAACATGTATATATGTGTGGGGGATGTTATCAATGTGTATGTGTAAAATGGTATATGTACATATATGTGTGAATATGTATGTGTAGGTATATATATGGCAGTGTGTGTGTGTGCCACAGACCTGGTGTGTGAGTGTGTGTGAGGTGGCAGCTAGGTGTGTGTGTGTTTAGTGTGTGTAACTAGTATATGATGATTGATATATATATATATATGTAGGTGTATAGGCAGCTTTGCATTAAATGCAAAGCTGCATTTGGGGAGAAACAAGGGACTGATGCAGGGTGAGAGAAGTCAAGGAAGGCTGCAAGTGGAAGGGAAATAGAGAGAGAAAGAGAGGAGAGAGAAAGAGGGACGGTTGTGAGTGTTCTTTGTATGTGTGTGTGCATCCGTGAGTTAAAGGAAAATGTAGAAGAAAGGGATTGAAAAGGAAGAAGCAGAAGAGGACCAAGAGGAAGCAAACCAAAAGGAGAAAATCAGAAATTTTAGGTAAGTGGGTGCTTCTGTTTTAAATTTAAAAGGCATGATTTGTTTGGTTTAAACCGTAGGGTTTTATAAAGCATGATTTTAGCTTTCAAATGCAAAAAGAATGATAGAAAACAGTTGAGAAACTAGGGAGAAAACCTAGGTTGCAGGTCTCGGTTGTATGAGTTGGAACTTGGTATTTTATGTGCTAAGCTTGGTTTAAATAAGATAGAAATGATCCTAAGAAGTGCAGAAAGAAGATAGAAAAAGAAATGAGCCAAAACAGTCGAGAACCGAGAACAGAATTAAGAAAAACCAGCTCGCCGGAAAATCGACCGGAGCTGTTAAACCCCCTATTCGAGACGGTTGAGTGGGTCTTGATGAAAATGGAGGGTAGATTTAGAGTCCTTGGGAAGGGAGGAAGAAAATGGCATTTTGAAAACATGAAAAAGTCGCCGGAGAAGGCGCCGGAACCCTACTGGTTCACCGCCGGAAAGTCGGGGACGAAGGGGGGGCTGATCCGGGCTTGGGTCGGGTCGGTTCGGGTCGGGTTGGGCTTGGGCCGGTCCGCCCCTGCCACGTGTCACATTCCTGTTTTAAATTAAAATTGGGTTGGGAGTGTTTGGTAACGGAGATAAGAAAATTAAGATGGAAATTGAAATCCGGATAGGGATATCCTATCCCTGTTCTGTCGCTATACACTGTTTGGTTATCCAAATGAGGGATAAGGGTTTTCAAATTACGGAATTACCCTTGGACTTTTGGAAATGTAATTTTGACCCAGAACTTTCAGAATTTACAAACTGACCCCCCCAACTATTACTTATTATAATTTGACCCCACCAGATTTAAATATTAATAAAATATTAATTTAATTAATTAATTAATTAATTAATTAATTTAATTAATTAAATATTCTAAAATAATCTGGAGTCCAAATGGGACAAGTCATTAGTGTATTTTGACTATCTCGGCCATTCTGAGGTCAATGGCAAGGTCCGTTTTACGAGACGGGGTCCCGAAAAATAAAAGACCCGTAGTAACCTTTAAAATTACCAAAATGCCCCTAGGTTGAAACGCTATCAAACAAACTCCAAATTTAGTAAACGAATAGTGAAACTTTATTATCTCGAGCATTCCGGATTCAACCGTGGGGTCCGAATTGTGAAAAGAGGTCACGAAATGTAGGGACCCATGTAAGGTGCAAAATGACTGTTTTGCCCTTTTGAACCTAGGTATCCGAATTGAACTCTACAAAAGCCTAAACTTATTTTCTTCGATGTTCCGGACTCAATGGTAGAGTCTAATTTAGAAAAATAGAAACTTATGAATTAAAGACATAAAATTTGATGAATAGCATAATTCAAATAACAATGAACTGAATTACCTGTTATGATTTTAGAAACACGAGGGGGCGAGGAGAAGGTGATCTGACCTTCGGCATTCTCACTTTGATTCTACCATACTTCGAGTGCCCCTTCTTGAGTTGAGATCGATTATCAGGTATGATATATTGTGCTAAGTAAGAAATAGAATTGAGATTAGGAATACTTGTTTTGCTGCATTGATTATTCACATGTTTGCTTGAGTGTTCACATGCTTATGTGCTACGTGCTACCTTGTTAAGTTGGATGATGATTATGGGTATATCGCATGTGTTAGCGTGGTGTGTGAATTATATGCTTTGAAGAACTGTTGATATTATGAATTGTGTACTTGAAGGCATGCTTTATGTATGAATGAGATGCATCATTGAGATTACATTATGACATGATGAAATCAGAGCATATTGGCATAGTGTGATTCTTTGGACATGGCGTGGGTAAGCACTTGGTGCTTTGCATTATGAGGGTGCAGATCCTGTGGTGAAAAACCCAAAATCGGCCAATAGGTACTTGCCTGCCTGACGGATTCCGGACCATGAAGCGAGACATACAAGGTACTCATGCCGACGGGGAAGGACCGTATCATGAGACATGGGTGGGCATAGAGTTGCATGGGTGTGTCACACATACTGCTTATATACTGTACATTGTTCATATCCTGCCATCATGATATCGAATGCCATATTGAAATAACTGTACACTTGCACATGCCACGACCTTGGTTTTGTTTCTTGCATTAGCATTATATTGTACCAGCATGTTGAGCTGACCCCTTTAGTGGGGCAATATTTCAGATGATGTCCCAGCAGTACGAGACATGGAGATGATCTGACTAGGGACTTTGTTAGGCCCAAGGGGCGTTTGTTTTTGATATTGTATAAGGGCATAAGCCCAAGACCGTATTTCATTTTACATGTTGTAAGCAAGTGGGCTAGACCTATGTATGTATCAGAACAGTGTACAGAATGTATGAGAATGTTATTATTATCTTTTATTTCTTTATTATTTTATTTTCCTTTGTCTCGTTACTCGCGCCTCGGGTTCGCTGGAATTCGGGGCGTGACAAGATAGCTGTGGTGGTTAGGCTAGCTTATAAGCCACCTCACCAACTCTCCCAAGAATCTCAAAGGGGCCAATAAATCGTGGCGACAGCTTCCCACCACGTCCAAATCTCCTCAAGCCCCGTCTGGGAGACACTTTGAGGAACACATGGTCCCCCACCTCAAATGCCAAGGGCCGCCGCCTCCTATCTGCATAGCTCCTCTGGCGGCTCTGGGCTGTCAACAAGCGCTGCCTGATCACCTGTATCTTGTCCGTGGTCTCACGGACTATATCGGGTCCCAAGGCAGCTGTCTCTCCTACCTCAGTCCAACATACTGGGGAACGGCACGGCCTACCATATAACGCCTCAAATGGTGCCATCTCTATACTGGACTGATAGCTGTTGTTGTAGGCAAACTCGACCAAGGCAAGGTGATCCTCCCAGCTACCCCTGAAATCCATGACACAAGCCCTAAGCATGTCCTCAAGGATCTGAATGGTGCGCTCTGACTGGCCATCTGTCTGAGGGTGAAAGGCAGTACTAAACTGGAGCTGTGTCCCTAAGGCTGTCTGGAGACTCTGCCAAAACCGGGCAGTGAAGCGCGGGTCCCTATCTGAAACAATGGATACCGGCACCCCATGTAGTCGTACAATCTCTCGAATATACAATCTACTGAGGGCATCTGATGAATCAGTCACTCTGATCGGCAAAAAGTGAGCAGACTTCGTCAGTCTGTCCACGATAACCCAAACTGCATCATGGCCTCTCGGTGACCTCGGAAGACCCATCACGAAATCCATAGTCACGTGCTCCCACTTCCACTCGGCCACTGGCAATGGCTGCAACAATCCCCCAGGTCTCTGGTGCTCAGCCTTCACCTGCTGGCACGTGAGACATCTCGACACGAACTGCGCCACATCTCTCTTCATCCCCGCCCACCAATACTGACGGCGCAGATCGTGATACATCTTAGTGCCCCCTAGGTGCACTGCCAGACGTGAGTGGTGGAAATCTCTAAGGACCTCAGCCCTAAGAGACTCTGGGACAAAAACTCTATCCAAATACCTCAGACTAAGGTCAGAATGTACCGTCCATCCCGCAAATCCCTCGGGACTAGCAATCCGTACTCTGATCTGATCTGCCTCTACATCCACTAGCTGTGCCTCTATCACTCTAGTCAAAAGGGTGGGCTGTGAACACAAGCTGAACAGAGTGGCCTGTCCCTCAAACTCAGCAATATCCAGATCAAACTCGCCAATATCTCCCATCATCTCCCACTCCCTGATGGCAACACTGGCAACTGTACCCCTCGATCTCCTGCTGAGTGCGTCAGCCACCACATTGGCTCTCCCTGGGTGGTACTGAAGGTCAAAATCATAATCCTCCACGTACTCCATCCACCTCCTCTGCCGCAGGTTCAGGTCCTTTTGTGTGAAGATATACCTGAGGCTCTTGTGGTCAGAAAATACCTCGAATCTCTCCCCGTATAAGTAGTGTCGCCAACTCTTCAGTGCAAAGATGACGGCAGCTAACTCTAAGTCATGTGTGGGGTAGTTCCGCTCGTGGTTCTTCAACTGACGAGAACCGTAGGCTACCACTCTGCCATCCTGCATCAATACACAACCTAATCCCTCTCGGGAAGCATCACAGTACACAGCGTAGCCCACTCCCCTCTCAGGTATGATCAAAACAGGCGCTGAAGTCAATCTCCCCTTCAGCTCCTGAAAAGACTGCTCACAGTCCTCTGTCCATAAGAATCTGACACCCTTACGCGTCAGACGAGTCATCGGTGCGGCAAGACGGGAGAAACCCTCCACAAATCGTCGGTAGTATCCGGCCAACCCCAGAAAACTCCGAATCTCGAATAGACTGCTCGGCCTCTCCCAGCTCATGACCGCCTCAATCTTGGAGGGATCCACAGATACCCCTCCACTAGATACTACATGCCCTAAGAACTGTACCTCTCTAAGCCAGAACTCGCACTTCGAGAACTTGGCAAACAGGCGATGCTCTCTCAGAATCTGTAGTACAGTCCTCAAATGATAGGCATGTACATCCTCAGCCGGTGAATACACTAAGATGTCATCCACAAATACCACCACGAACTGATCCAGGTAAGGGCTGAAAATGCAGTGCATCAAGTCCATGAATGCCGCTGGGGCATTCGTCACTCCGAAAGGCATGACCACAAACTCGTAGTGACCATAGCGAGTGCGGAAGGCTGTCTTCGCTATGTCCTCTTCCCTGACCCTCAACTGGTGGTAACCCGATCTGAGATCAATCTTCGAGAAGCATCTCGAACCTCTCAGCTGATCAAATAAATCGTCAATCCTCGGCAACGGGTACTTATTCTTGATAGTAACCCGGTTCAGCCTCCTGTAGTCTACACATAATCATAGTGTCCCGTCCTTCTTCTTCGCGAACAGTGCCGAGGCACCCCAGGGAGAAGTGCTAGGACGGATAAACCCCTTCCGCTGGAGGTCAGTCAACTGCTCCCTCAGCTCTCTCAACTCAGCTGGAGCCATGCGGTAAGGTGGTATGGAAATGGGTGTAGTGCCAGGAATGAGCTCTATAGTGAACTCGATCTCTCGTCTAGGGGGTAGACAAGTCAAGTCACTCGGGAAGACGTCGGGGAACTCATCCACGACTGGGGGTAGCACAATCTCTGTAGCCTCAAAATCACCCGCAATCAGACTAGCCAACATATAACTGTGGCCTCCCCAGCTCCTAGAATCACGCACTAGTGGAATCAAGAAATCCCCCCGATCCCCTGTGAAATAAAAGCAGTCTCCATCCGGAGTGCATACAGTCACCCTCCCCCTGTAACAGTCTATACTCGCCCGATAGGTGAACAACCAATCCATCCCCAGAATCACATCAAACCCAGACATATCAAGTACAATAAGATCAAAGTGGAGAATACGATCAGCTATCTCTATCGAGCAATCTCTACAGATCCTCGTCAGTACTACTACACCCCCAACTGGTGTACCAACATGCAACGGGGGGTCCAACCAAGCTATATCCAAACCCAATGACATGGCAAGTGCAGTAGAAATGAATGAATGTGATGCTCCTGAATCTATCAATACACTTGCCCAAGAACTGGATATAAGGAATGTACCTCGGACTACTGATGGTCCGGCAGCAGAGGTCTCCGGGGTGGCTACTGCGTAGACTCGGCCCTGTGTGGTCTGGCCCTGTCTGCCTCCCCCTCTTGAGTCTGCTAGCCTCCTCCCCTAGGTGCGGGAGCTCTAACGCTCTGCGCGGAGGATGTAGGCTGATGATAGGGCGCTGGTAGTCCCTGGACTGACTGTGGCTGTGGCAGAGGCATCTGTGTATGCTGATAATAGTGTGGCCTCGGCGCACTCTGCGAAGTCTGCCCCAAAGGGCAGTTGGCCCTAACATGGCCAGGCTGCTGACAAGTGTAACAAATCGGCGGGGCCCTCTGACTCGGTACCGGTAGAGGTAGTGGAAATGATCCCTGACTGGATCCGACACCCTGTGGAAAGCTGGGTCCCCTCAAAGGACAGTCGGCCCTCCTATGGCCCAGCAGCCCGCAGGTATAACATGTGATAGGCCGCTGGGATCCCCCTTCCCTAGAAGCAGATGGTAAGGCAGGACAGGGAGCTACAGAATGGAGGGGCCCGGCCTGTGGCTGTGAGGAAGAAGTACTGGCTCGGTACCTCTTCGGCTGTCTATATGTCGGGGCAGGTGCGGAAGTCTGTACTGTGGGTGCCCTGCCCTGTGCTCTAGTCTCTCTGATCCCTCTAAGATCAGCCAGCTCTCTCTCCACCTTGGAGGCCCTGATCACTGCCTCCTCGTATGTCTCTATAATATGCCCAGCCAGTCTGTCCCTGATAGAGGTCTTCAACCCCTTGAGGAAATTGTACACCCTCAAATCCTCATGTGCAATAATGTGTGGGGCGAACCTCCCCAAAGCAGTAAACCGTGACTCATACTGAGCCACTGTCATGTCCCTCTGCAGAAGTGCCTCGAACTCCTCCCTAAACCCCATTCTGGCAGATATCGGGAAGTAGTGGTCATTGAACATGGCCACAAATGCATCCCATCCCTCTCCAAACCGATGCAGTCTGTCAGCAGCTACCTCCCACCACTGACTAGCCAGGTCTGTAAACTGAAATGTAGCGCACCTGATCCTTAGGTAGGGCTCAGTGATCCCCTGTGAATCCAAAATCCGAGTAATCTGTCTCAACCACTCCTCTGCAACAAGTGGGTCTGGCTGCCCGGAAAAGGTAGGTGGTCTCATCCTCTGGAACACCTTCATCACGAAGGTATCCCTGGTCTCTCCGCCAGTGGTCCGCGCCTCCATCATGGTGCGGAGACACTCTTGCAAAAGGGCCGCCATATCTCTGGCGCCAACCATCTGCTCTACCTCCTGTGCTGGAGCGGGAGCAGGAATAGGGGCAGGGGCGGGAGCAACATCCTCCTCAGCTGCACTGTGCTCTGGTGTGTCAGCCGGGGCAACGACCTCCTCAACTATATCGGGAATAGGGGCAGCAGCTTTAGGTCTGCCACGACGAGGCTGGGCAGCGCCTCTAGGCTGGGCAGCACCTCTGGGCCTACCCCTACCCCGTCTGGGCGGTCCAGCTCCCGTAGGAGCTCGTCTGGGGGGGCATATCTACAAGTCCAAGAGAAAAAAAAAAAAATTCAATATCACTTTTTCACATTCAATATATGGGCATTCAAGTGTGATCCTAATCATGTTCCTATCAATGGCCTATGCTTCTACAGGTAATACACATAGCATGTCATGATACATATACCATTAACAAGTTTTTCACACATCACATCTGTCATGCCTCCAAAAATAGCATCAATCAGCACATAAGGCCCTACAGCATGCCACTAATAGTTCACACTAGGTCTTACTCTCTTCTCTAGGGTCTCATGGTGTTAAACAACACCCCACGGTCTCTAGGTATTCGAACCTAAGCTCTGATACCACGTTGTCACGCCCCGAATTCCAGCGAACCCGAGGCGCGAATAACGAGACAAAGGAAAATAAAATAATAAGGAAATAAAAGATAATAATGACATTCTAATACATTCTGTACACTGTTCTGATACATACATAGGGTCTAGTCCACTTGCTTACAACATGCAAAATAAAATACAGTCTTGGGCTTATGCCCTTATACAATATCAAAAACAAAACGCCCCTTGGGCCTAACATAGTCCCTAATCAGATCATCTCCACGTCTCGTACTGCTGGGACATCATCTGAAATGTTTGCCCCATTAAGGGGTCAGCTCAACATGCTGGTACAATATAATGCTAATGCAAGAAACAAAACTAAGGTCGTGGCATGTGCAAGTGTACAGTTATTTCTATATGGCATTTAATATCATGATGGCAGTATATGAGCAGTATATAGTATATGTACTGTATGCGTGACACACCCATGCAACTCTATGCCACCCATGTCTCAAGATACGGTCATTCTCCGCTGGCATGAGTACTGCCGCGTATGTCTCGCTTCACGGTTCGGAATCCGTCAGGCTTGCGAGTACCTATTGGCCGATTTTGGGTTTTTCACCACAGGATCTGCACCCTCATAATGCAAAGCACCAAGTGCTTACCCACGCCATGTCCAAGGAATTTCACTATGCCAATATGCTCTGATCTCATCATGCCACAATGCAATCTCAATGATGCATCTCATTCATACATGAAGCATGCCTTCAAGTACACAATTCATAATATCAACAGTTCTTCAAAGCATGTAATTCACACACTACACTAACACATGCAATATACCCATAATCATCATATAACTTAACAAGATAGCACGTAGCACATAAGCATGTGAACACTCAAGCAAACATGTGAACAATCAATGCAGCAAAGCAAGTATTCCTAATCTCAATTCTATTTCTTACTTAGCACAATATATCGTACCTGTAAATCGGTCTCAACTCAAGAAGTGCACTCGAGGTATGGTAGGATCACTGTGAAAATACTGAAGGTCAGAGCACCTTCTCCTTGCCCTTTCGCGTTCCTATAAGCATAACAGGTAATTCAGTACATTGTCATTTGAATTCATTCTATTTATCAAATTTTATGTCTTTAATTCATAAGTTTCTATTTTGCTAATTTAGACTCCACTATTGAGTCTAGAACGTCGAAGAAACTAAGTTTAGGCTTTCGTAGAATTCAATTCGGACACCTGGGTTAAAAAGGGCAAAACAGTCATTGTGCACTTTACACGGGTCCTTACATTTCGTGACCTCTTTTCACAAATCGGACTCTATGGTTGAGTCCGGAATGTTCGAGATAATAAAGTTTCACTATTTGTTTACCTAATTCGGAGTTCGTTTGACTGTACTTTAATTTAGGGGCATTTTGATAATTTTAAAGGTTTCTACGGGTCTTTCATTTTTCGGGACCCCGTCTCGTAAAACGGACCTCACCATTGGTCTCAGAATGGTCGAAATAGTCAAAATACACTAATGACTTGTCCCATTTGGACTCCGGGATATTTTTGAATATTTAATTAATTAAATTAATTTAATTAATTAATTAATAATTTATTAATATTTTATTCAGGAGGGTCAAATCAGAATTTACTAATAGTTGGGGGGTCAATTTATAATTTCCGTAAGTTTTGGGTTAATTTTCAATTATCAAAAGTTCAGGGGCGGAATTGTAAATTTGAATTCTCCTATTCCTAATTCGGACAGCCAAACAAGGATCAGCCTAAAACAGGGATAAGATATCCCTGTTCTTATTTATTTCAGATTTTCAATTTCATAAATCCACAACCAAACAGCCCCCTTTAACCTTTTAATTTAAAACACATGGCGACACGTGGCAGGGGCGGTCCACACTCGCCCGAACTGGACCCGAACCGACCCGACCCGGACCCGGAACAGACCCCCCTTTCTTCCCCGATTTTTCGGCGACGCACAGTAGGGTTCCGGCGCCTTCTCCGGCGGCTTTTCCAAGTTTTTAAAATGTGTTTTTCTTCATTTTTTCCCGAGGATCCCATATCTAAGTTTAGTTTTTGTTATAAACCACTCAACCTTCACGAAATAGAGGGTCAAACCCTCGGTCAAGATTCCGGCCGAACCTTTCCCTTCCATTTTTGTGACTGTTAGCCCATGGTTCAACCCTTATTTTTATTCGAAATGTTTTCTGCATCTCCTAGGTTCCATTCTACATCATCTAACCCAAGTTTTACACATAAAATGATAACACCCACATACTATGGCCGTGACCTGCAACCTAAGATTTCTCCCTAGTTTCTCACCCATTTCTTCTCATTCTTTTTGCAAAATAATCCCTACATTATGCTCTCTAAGATCCTATAATTTAAATCAGTTAACATGTCTTAAAAAAAAATTGAAACAGAAGGAGATTACTCACGGTTTTTCTGTTGTTTCTCTCTCTAGTCGTGCCCTCTTCCACCCTTCTGGTTCCAAGCTTAGATCAGGCTTCAACTCTCTCTCAGAACTCCATTTCTCTCTCTCTCTCTTTCTGTTTCTTTCCTTCTCTTCTCTTCCCACCCGAGACCACACCTATACTCTCACAAGTCAAATCTCTCACGTCTCTCCCTCACAGCCACTATTCTTGACTTCATTCACCTTGCATCAGCTCCATTTGTTCTTCCCCAGGTGCAGCTTTGCATTAAATGCAAAGCTGCCCTATATGTATGCCTACACACACAACTTCACTCATTACACACACTAGAAACACACACACACAGCCGACACCCCCTAGTTCGGTTGCAACCACACACACACACTCACATCCAGTTACACACACACAACTCACTGCCATACATCCTCCCACACATCCATATACACATACCCATATACATTGTCACGCCCCAAATTCCAGCGAACCCGAGGCGCGAGTAACGAGACAAAAGAAAATAAAATAATAAAGGAATAAAAGATAATTAAGGACGATTACATACATTCTACATACTGTTCGGATAAATACATAAGGTCTGGTCCATTTCTTCACCACTTACAAAATAAAATACAGTCGCGGTCTTATGCCCTTACACAATATCAAAAGCGCCCTTTGGGCCTAACATAGTCCCTAATCAGTTCATCTCCGCGTCTCGTACAGCTGGGACATCATCTGAAATGTTTGCCCCACTAAAGGGGTCAGCTCAACATGCTGGTACAATATAATGCTAATGCAAGAAACAGAACTAAGGTCGTGGCATGTGCAAGTGCACAGTTATTTCTATATGGCATTCGATATTATGATGGCAGCATATAAACAATATGCAGTATATGAGCAGTATGCGTGACACACCCATGCAACTCTATGCCACCCATGTCTCATGATACGGTCATTCTCCGCTGGCATGAGTACCGCCGCGTATGTCTCGCTTCACGGTCCGGAATCCGTCAGGCAGGCAAGTACCTATTGGCCGATTTTGGGTTTTTCACCACAGGATCTGCACCCTCATAATGCAAAGCACCAAGTGCTTACCCACGCCATGTCCAAAGAATCACACTATGCCAATATGCTCTGATTTCATCATGTCATAATGTAATCTCAATGATGCATCTCATTCATACATAAAGCATGCCTTCAGGTACACAATTTATAATATCAACAATTCTTCAAAGCATATGATTCACACACTACACTAACACATGCGATATACACAAAATCATCATCCAACTTAACAAGATAGCATGTAGCACATAAGCATGTAAACACTCAAGCAAACATGTGAACAATCAAGGCAGCAAAGCAAGTATTCCTAATCTCAATTATATTTCTTATTTAGCACAATATATCGTACCTGATAATCGATCTCAACTCAAGAAGGGGCACTCGTAGTATGGTAGAATCACAGTGAGAATACCGAAGGTCAGATCACCTTCTCCTTGCCCCCTCGTGTCCCTAAAATCATAACAGGGATTCAGTTCATTGTTATTTGAATTATGCTATTCATCAAATTTTATGTCTTTAATTCATAAGTTTCTATTTTGCTAAATTAGACTCTACCATTGAGTCCGGAACATCGAAGAAAATAAGTTTAGGCTTTTGTAGAATTTAATTCGGATACCTGGGTTCAAAAGGGCAAAACAGTCATTTTGCACCTTACATGGGTCCCTACATTTCGTGACCTCTTTTCATAATTCGGACCCCACGGTTGAATCCGGAATGCTCGAGATAATAAAGTTTCACTATTCGTTTACTAAATTTGGAGTTTGTTTGATAGCGTTTCAACCTAGGGGCATTTTGGTAATTTTAAAGGTTACTACGGGTCTTTTATTTTTTGGGACCCCGTCTCGTAAAACGGACCTCACCATTGGCCTCAGAATGGCCGAGATAGTCAAAATACACTAATGATTTGTCCCATTTGGACTCCGGATTATTTTAGAATATTTAATTAATTAAATTAATTAATTAATTAATTAATTAATTAAATTAATATTTTATTAATATTTAAATCTGGTGGGGTCAAATTATAATAAGTAATAGTTGGGGGGGTCAGTTTGTAAATTCTGAAAGTTCTGGGTCAAAATTACATTTCCAAAAGTCCAAGGGTAATTCCGTAATTTGAAAACCCTTATCCCACATTTGGATAACCAAACAGCGTATAGCGACAGAACAGGGATAGGATATCCCTATCCGGATTTCAATTTCTATCTTAATTTCTTATCTCCGTTACCAAACATTCCCAACCCAATTTTAATTTAAAACAGGAATGTGACACGTGGCAGGGGCGGACCGGCCCAAGCCCAACCCGACCCGAACCGACCCGACCCAAGCCCGGATCAGCCCCCCCTTCGTCCCCGACTTTCCGGCGGTGAACCAGTAGGGTTCCGGCGCCTTCTCCGGCGCCGGCGACCGGATTCCGATCGATTTTTGCCCCTTTTTCTTTGCAGTTTCCTTTATGTTTTCATGGGGATCTCATATTTAAAGTTGGTTTTTGGTTTGGCCCCTTGGATTTTCACGAAATAGAGGGTCAAAACCTCGGTCAACATTCCGGCCGATTCTATTTCTCCATTTTCTTGATAGTTTGGATCATGATTTTTCTACCATTTTCATTCCAAATGACTTCTGCATCTCCTAGGTTCCATTTCCTATCATCTAAAGTAAGTTTCACACATAAAATCACAAGACCCATCTCTTAAAACCGTGACCTGTAACTGGGGAGTTCTCCCTCTCCCCTTAACCATTTTAATTGATTCTTGTTGCGTTACACGCCATTTTTCAAACCCTATAAGGCCCTACGATTTAAATCGACCACCATGCTAGAAAAAAAATAAAACAGAAGCTAGGCCTGGGCATACCTATTTTCGGGTTTCTCCTTGTTGTAGCTCCTCCCCTCTTTCCTTCCTCCTCTTGGTCACTCCTCGAGCTTCCTCTCCTTCTTCACAATCCAGAACTCTCTCTCTCTGTCTCTCTTTTCTTTCTCTTTCCTTCCTAACCGAGACCAACACCCTATGCACCACTCATCCACTCTCACACGTTTTTCTCTCACATCAGCCCCTTTGTTTGACTTCCTCCCTTCTGCTCAGCCTCTTGCTTCTCCCCAAATGCAGCTTTGCATTTAATGCAAAGCTGCCTATACACCTATACATATATATCAATCATCATATAATAGACACACACTAAACACACACACACCTAGCTGCCACCTCACACACATTTAGTTGGTCACACACACACACACACTGCTATGTAACACATACATACACATATCTATTGTTTTTACATGCACATACTGTCACGCCCCGAATTTCTGACGAACCCGGGGCGCGAGTAACGAGACAGAAAGTAAAATAAATAAAAGGACAAAAGTAATTAAATTCACTAAACATACGTCCATCATCATCCATACAAAAAAATAACATCGAATACATTGTTCATCGGTCATTCGGGCTTAAGCCCTTACATAACAAAATACGAGTCTCATGGATCACAAACGTATCACGTGCTTCGCCCTATCAGGGCATCACTGAGTCTCACGTGGCTGGAGGATCCTCATCTGAAAATGTTGCCCACGAATGGGTCAGCACAACTGCTGGTATGATGAAATGCTAATGCCAGAAATAAAGCTAAGGCGTGGCATGTGCAAAGTGTACATTTATTTCTAAATGACATTCAAAACATCGCAGTAATATATATGAATGGTATGCGTGACACACCCATGCACAACTCTATGCCACAACCCATGTCTCGTTTACGGGTACTCCCCGATGGCACGAAGTACCAATGCAATGGCCAATTTTGGGTTTTTCACCACAGGATCTACACCCTCATAATGCAAAGCACCATGTGCTTACCCACGCCATGTTCTCAAGGAATTCATCATATGCCAATATGCCAATCCAATCCCAATGAACATGAATCTCAATAATATAACATGCTCGGACAATAAGAAATAAATCACTAGTCAGTTTCATATACATGCATATCTCATATGCTCGTACATCATGATTCATGTTCTTCACTTTATTAACTTGCAAGTAACACATAACATGTGAACAATCAATTCCAAATAAACAGGTAAACACATTACAGATAAACACATACAGCATTCCAGTCATTCACAAATATTCCTAACTTAACTTCATTTCTAACACTAGCAAAACACCATACCTGATGGGTTGGTATCAACCCTGGAAAATCGAGCACTATATGTAACTGAACCGACGGATGAAAATGTAGAAGATCAGATCGCCCTCTCCTGTCCTGTCAATGTCCCTAAAAGTAGAAATTACAACTCAGTCTATTGTTACTTGAATCTATGCTATTCATCAAATTTTATGTCTTTAATTCATAAGTTTCTATTCTGCTAAATTAAACTCTACCATTGGTTTTAGAACGTTTAAGAAAATAAGTCTAGGTTCTCGTAGAACTCAATTCGGACACCAGGGTTGAAAAGGGCAAAACAGTCATTTTGCGCTTTACACGTGTCCTTACATTTCGTGACCTCTTTTCACAAATCGGACTCCACGGTTGAGTCCGGAATGTTCGAGATAATAAAATTTCACTATTTGTTTACCTAATTCGGAGTTTGTCTGACAGTGTTTCAAGTTAGGGGCATTTTGGTAATTTTAAGGGTTACTACGGGTCTTTTATTTTTCGAGACCCCGTCTCGTAAAACAGACCTCACCATTGGTCTTGGAATGGTCGAGATAGTCAAAATACACTAATGACTTGTCCCATTTGGACTCCGGGACGTTTCCGAATATTTAATTAATTAAATTAATTTAATTAAATAATTAATTAATTAATTTAATTAATATTTTATTAATAATTTAATCAGGTGGGTCAAAGTGTAATTTCTAACAGTTGGGGGGGTCAATTTGTAATTTTCGAAAGTTCAGGGTTAAGGTTCAAATTCAAAAAGGTTCAAATTCCAAAAGGTTCAAATTCCAAAAGGTCCAAATCAAAACTAGTTTAATTTGTTATTCTAAATCAAGTTAACCAAACAGGGGATAGGACTAAAACTGGGATAGGATATCCCTGTCTCCAATTAAATTTTCAATTTAAATTTCTCATCCCTGTTGCCAAACACCCCCATTCCCCTTTTAATTTAAAACAAGAATGTGACACGTGGCAGGGGCGGACCGGCACAAGCCCAACCCGACCCGAATCGACCCGACCCAAGCCCGGAATAGTTTCCTTCTTCCCCCCCCGTTTTTCTGGTGACGCCCCGTAGGGTTCCGGCGCCTTCTCCGGCGCCGGCGACCGGTCTCCGGTGACTTTTCAAGGTCTTTAAAATGCCATTCTCTAGGGTTTTCCGTGTAGGTTCCATATCCAACCTCCATTTCCCTTCAAACCGTCCCCATCTCCACGAAATAGAGCTCAAAGGCTCATGGCCGAATCTCCGGCCAACTGTATAATTCCAATTTCTTGCATATTTTTCTACTGTTTTTCATTCTTCCTTTCTCCATTCTCTTTCTGCACTTCATAGGGTTATTTTAGGATCATTTAAAGGGAGCTTTACACATAAAATGATGAAGTTCAACCTCCATGGCCGAAACCTGCAACTAGGGTTTTCTCCCTAGTTTCTCACCTATTTCTCCTCATTCTTTTTGCATTTGAAAGCTAAAATCATGCTTTATAAAACCCTATAATCTAAATCAAACGAATCATGCTTTTGAAATTCAAAACTGAAACACCCACTTACCTAAAATTTCGGATTTTTCTTCCTTTTGGTTTGCTTCCCTTCTCCTTCTGTTCCTCTTGGTCACTTCTGCTTCTTCAGAACCCTCTCCCTTGCTGTCAGTTTTCTTTCCTTTCCCTTTCTTTTCTTCTTTCTTTTCTTCCCACCCGAGATCACCTTATGCATCACAAACCCATCCTCACACGTTTCTCTCTCTCTGTGACCTCTATCACCCTGTATCAGCCCCTTTCCTTCCCCCAAAATGCAGCTTTGCATTTAATGCAAAGCTGCTCTACACTAGCCTATATATATATATATATATATATATATATATATAGCTCACTTCTCTCACACACTAGACACACACCAAACACACACACCCAGCCGACACTACACACCTCACACACTAGGTCTGCTACCTCACACACTGCCAAATGTATTCACATACATATACCTACTCATATACACTTTCAATATACATCCATCCATATACATACACATGTTGTATCCCACACACATATACACATGCTACACATATATACATAATTCATACATGTTACCCATATACATGTTACCCATGTACATGCACTCAATAATCAAATAATACATATATATATATATATACATACCTATATCCATGCATACATTACACACATCACACATATACATACATTCCACTTTAATAATAATAATAATAATAATAATAATAATAATAGGAACAAGGAATAAATAAATAAATAATAATAAATAAAAAAAAAAAATTTCCATGTCATAACACATACATTACACTACACATATACACATACATACTACACATACACCATGCATATATATAATCCATGTCTCAAAAAAAAACTTAACAATAATAATGCTAATAATAAATAAAATAAATAAATAAACAAAATATTTAATAACCAAAGAAAATTTTATAATTAAAAAAAAATTTTCCGGGTTATTACATACATGCACACATTACACAATTTAAATAAATATATATATATATATATATGTATACATCCATGTATATATATATATATATATATCATGCACATCATATACACACTTCCATCCATAATAATAATAATAATAATTTTTAATTACCCAAGAACAATAATAAAAAAAAAAATTTCATGTCATAACAGTTTGGGGTCATGTACTTCACAAGTTTATCTATGGATATCAGTAGTATGTCTCATTTGTGATGATTATAGCAAATATACGTAGATATATCCTATTACTTATAAATCATATATTCATAATAGTATCTTTTTCACATTCAAATCATATGTTGAAAATCTGCTCTCATCAAAAATTCAAATTCTTTGAACTGATGGGGAGAAAAATATGGCAAAGATTCCTTTCAAGAGCTTCTGAAACTTGCACCAGGAATCATGCCCTCACACTTCACAACAGAATAGAGTTAGTCTAAGGAAAACATAGACATATTGTTGAGATGATGGACCAGGAATCATGCCCTCACAGTCCATAACAAAATAAAGTTAGTCTAAAGAAAACATTTAAATATTGTTCAGACAAGACTCACACTTTTGTTAATAGCTCACATGCAAATTCACTTTTGTCATTTGCCAACACATTCCCATTCTATTAACTTCAGCCACACACATTCCTATTACCATCTGCCTCTTCTGAGTTTGCTTTGAAACATTCCTCCATTCCTTTCTTCCATTACCCGACATTAATCAATTCTCCCCTTCCCTCTCCTCCCTACAATTATTGATTTTCCACCTCTTCTCACACTTACTCTTCAGATTTCATGTATATCTCTATTGACGCGAGCAAATAGAATCTTAGAAATTTGCTTGAATTATATAGCAATCAACTTGAATTATATATTTTAAGGTTTTAATTGATTGCAACCTTTCAAATTTAATTTTCTCCAATACCTCAGAAATTTGTACACTTTACCATAAATTGAATTTCAACCAGCTTGAAAAGATTGTGATCAAAGGGCGGAGATACATTATGACTTTACTGTAAACCCAACCTTTACCCAAAAAAAATTTACATATAAATTTTCACACTTATTTTGAAAATATTTTTTTTTTTCCCTTCCAAATTTAGCAAAAACAAAGTTACATGTAAATTCCCCTCTAATTTTGAGAATAAAAAATATTATCGTTATAATTCTCCACCAAACTTACCTAAATTTTCCCAAAAACTTTTGTAATCCCCCTCAAAACAATTTTCTGACTTCGCCCTTGATTGTGATTATTGAGACTTCAATCCAATACACAACTATATATATATATATATAGGAAGTTATCACGTTGGAAAGGAAGATGCAATGCTCATATAAAATTCATTTTTACTATCATGCAATTTTTACTTTGTGATCAACTTTGACAAGTTGATAACAATTACTAAGCACACCACTCCTGTGTGTTTCATCATTCCAAGTAGAATGCTCTCTCAAAAAAATTATATTAATTGGTTTTATATTCATTATGAAGTATTTACGTTTTGATTTGCTCATAAACTATGAATCAAATTAGGTAAAGAATACCATGAACACATAAATAAAGTTAGGACGTTAGTGTTAGGATGTATGCTCACACATCTAAGAAATTTTGTTTTTATTTAATAAATTTGATTATTATTATTATTAAGTTTTATATTATCATGCATGTGAATGTTGTTATTTTATACCATTAGATAGTTAGTTCTTGAATTGTTATTGAAAATAGTTCATGTATATAAATGAGATTTATGTACAAGAGATATGAACTTACGATCAAGTAATTTTAGAATTTTTCTCAGTCAATGTTGAGACTGGGCATCTTGTCTGTTTTACTGTAATACACTTGACCTCTATGTGATAGGGTGGTTCATCTCAACCACTAGAGTAGTAGATTATGAGTTATTGTATTGGTGTATTTGGAATACACTGAACTAGATCACTATAAGAAACACGTCATACAAAGTTATTATCTTTGACGTGATTCTTATATTCACTATTCGCAGTAAGCTTTTACTTTTGATAGAATAATAGACTCAAGGTCTTAATGGTGGTGACTTTGAGTTACCAATAAGTGAGGTCTCTTAGATCAACAGTTCGATATCTTGGAAAATCATTGTTTAGACTGTGGAAACACATATTTTCAAGATGGAATCTACATTCTCTAAATTAGAGAGAATGATATCACTAATGTGTTAATTCAATTGATTAATCAATGAAATCCGGATCTAGTCTTTTCAATAAATTATTTATTGAGATATTGACCATTTTATAGTGATTAATAATTGGTGAATTAAGTTGTAAAAATAATTAGGAATTGGTTTGACGGTGTATAAGCCCAAATCCTAATTATTGATATCCAAGTAGAGGAGCCCACTGTATATGTTTAGTGATTATGGGTTTTGCTTTGTTTCACCAAATTATAGTTCAATTCTAATTATTTAGTAAAATTAATTAGAATTAATTAGTTATTAATTAATTGAGAGTTAATTAGAAATTAATTGACTAATTGGAGCTAATTTGGTATAATCCTAAATCCCTCATTTTATCATAATTTTACAAATCCCTATAAATATGTGATTTAAAGGGAATAGCCGTGAGACAACAACAAAAAGATTATTTTCCTACGAGAGAGAAAAATAGGAGCCCACTCACCCTCTTTTTTCTTGTGTACGACTTGTATAGAGGGAAAATAGGAGAAGATCTAGAGGAGTGAGAAAAGGAAGATTGCATCAATCTTTTCAAGAAGGCTTCTTCAACAATCAAGATTATCAAGAACAAGAAAGATTGCATCAATCTCTTCAAGAAGGTTTCTTTGTAAATCAAGATTATTAAGAACAAGGTAATTCTAACCCTCTTTTCAAGATTGTATGATTCATGGAAGAAAGAGATCCTAATATTTTTTTGAAATCGCTTTCGCTGTGGTTACGAACCTAACAATTGGTATCAAAGTAACTTTACATAAATCTATCAATTTTGAAGGTTATATTTACTTTGTTCTAAGCTTATTCATGGATCCCAATAAAAACGGAGGATTGTTTTGGATATATTAAAATGTGATTTTGTGATAATCTGTTGATAGAAAGATTTAATCCTCGTTTGATACCCATAAGGATGGATTAATTAAATAATTTTATTTTTTTATATATCCATTTTTTTTATATTATGGATAAATGATACCTATGGATAAGCAATCTTGATAGTGATATAAATTATTATTTTAATTAGGTATTAGATATCCAAATTAATTAAATTGTTTAGGTATATGATACCTAATGGCTCAATTTTATTTTTTATATATCCATCTTTTTATATTATAGGTATATGATACCCATGGATAGACAATCTTGAAAATAATATAGATTATTATTTTAATTAGATATTAGATACCCAAAATTAATTAAATTGTTTAGATATATGATACCTATCGGCTCAAATTTTATTTTTTATTTCAATCCTTTTATATATGTATTTGATACCCAAATATGTTAGATGTAAAATTATATAAAATAGAGGTTAATTGAGACTTGACCTATACGAGTTTTTAGATACAAGGATTAAATCTTAATATACTTTTAGATATACATGTATGATGTATATGATAACTCATATGTTCAAATGCTTTTATATTTTATTTTTCATATTTGAATGATTCATTTATGTGATTGGATGTATCCTATCTTTCATGGTTGGCCATTAAAAATTATGTAATAAATTTGGATTTGAGGTAATTGTATAAGGCAATGGACTTAAAGTTTTTTTTCCATGAAAAGGTAAGTTCCATTGGTTTCCCTAGCCTATTTATTTTTAGTTTCTTCTAGATTTGATGTAAACTTGCACATGTGAGCAAAGGTTCTTCATGTAATGTAACAACCTGAAAATTTTTTTTTTTTTTATAAAATCTTCAAGTTGTTAGTATTATTTTTTTTTTTTTTTATTATTATTATTATTATTATTATTAAAGAATGTGATGTGTGTATTGTATCTATACAATTTTGTGTATGCTACATGTGCATGTATATATATATATATGCATATTTAAAATTTGGAGAATACATGTATGTGTTTAATTGTGTATATATATATATATATGTACATAACAGTGTGGAACAGTGTGTGTATGTGTGTGTAACCGTGTGTGTGTGTGTGTGTGTGACTTTGAGTGTTACACACTCAAAGAGGTATGGGTGGGGTTGTGTGTGTGAGTAGAATTCAGGGAGTGGGGGAGGTGCAGAATCAGCAGAGGGTGGTTGGTCTTGGGGAGAGAGAGAGAGAGAGAGAGAGAGAGATATAGAGAGGGAAAGTGAAGAGAAAAAGGAGGGTGTCTCGGGTGAGAAGAAAAGAGAAGGAAAGAAAGAGAAAGAAGAGAGAAACAGAGCTCTGAAGGAGAGCTCGGACCAAGAGGAACAGAAGGAGAAGGGAAGCAAACCAAAAGGGGGAGAAATCCGAAATTTTAGGTAAGTGGGTGTTTCAGTTTTGAATTTCAAAAGCATGATTCGTTTGATTTAGATTATAGGGTTTTATAAAGCATGATTTTAGCTTTCAAATGCAAAAAGAATGAGGAGAAATAGGTGAGAAACTAGGGAGAAAACCCTAGTTGCAGGTTTCGGCCATGGAGGGTGACCTTCATCATTTTATGTGTGAAGCTTCCTTTAAATGACCCTAAAATAAACCTATGAAGTGCAGAAAGAGAATGGGGAAAGAAAGAATGAAAAACAGTAGAAAAATATGCAAGAAATGAGAATTTTTCAGTTGGCCGGAGATTCGGCCATGAGCCTTTGAGCTCTATTTCGTGGAGATGGGGACGGTTTGAGGGGAAGTGGAGGTTGGATATGGAGCCTACACGAAAAACCCTAGAGAATAGCATTTAAAAAAGGGGGAAAACTCATCGGAGGCCAGTCGCCGGCGCCGGAGAAGGCGCCGGAACCCTACCGCTGCTTCGCCGGAGAATCGGGGAAGAAGGTAGGGGTGTCGGGTCGGATCTCGGGTCGGATCCGGGTCTGGTTCGGGCGGGTACGGGTTGCCCCTGCCACGTGTCAACCGTTGTTTTAAATTAAATGAATTTGAACCTTTTTAAAATTTTAAACCTTTAGATTTGAACCTTTTGAATTTGAACCTTAACCTGAACTTTCAGAAATTACGAATTGACCCCCAAACTATTAGAAATTACACTTTGACCCAACTGATTAAAATATTAATAAAATATTAATTAAATTAATTAATTAATTATTTAATTAAATTAATTTAATTAATTAAATATTCAAAAACATCCCGGAGTCCAAATGAGACAAGTCATAGGTGTATTTTGACTATCTCGACCATTCTGAGACCAATGGTGAGGTCCGTTTTACGAGACGGGGTCCCGAAAAATAAAAGACACGTAGCAACGTGTAAAATTACCAAAATACCCCTAACTTGAAACACTGTCAGACGAATTCCGAATTAGGTAAACAAATAGTGGAATTTTATTATCTCGAACATTCCGGACTCAACCGTGGAATCCGATTTGTGAAAAGAGGTCACAAAATGTAAGGACCCGTGTAAAGTGCAAAATGACTGTTTTGCCCTTTTTGACCCAGATGCCCAAATTGAATTCTACGAAAGCCTAAACTTATTTTCTTCAACGTCCCGGATTCAACAGTAGAGTTTAATTTAGCAAATTAGAAGCTTATAAAATAAAGACGTAAAATTTGATGAATAGCATAATTCAAGTGACGATTAAACTGAGTTTCATGTTATGAATTTTAGGGACACGGAAAGGCAAAGAGAAGGTGACCTGACCTTCAGTGTTCTTACGGTGGTTTCACTTGACTACGAGTATACCTTTCCGGTTTGAGATCGATTACCAGGTACGATATATTGTGCTAAGTAAGAAATAGAATTGAGATTAGGAATGCTTGCTTTGCTGTGTAAATTGTTCACATGTTTGCCCGAGTGTTCACATGTTTACGTGCTATGTGCTATCTTGTTTAGTTGAATGATGATTATGAGTATATCGCATGTATTAACGTGGTGTGTGAATTATCTGCTTAAAGAACTGTCGATGTTATGAATTGTACACTTGAAAGCATATTTTACGTATGACTGAAATGTATCATTGGGATTGCATTATGACATGATGAGATTAGTGCATATTGGCATGGTGTGATTCCTTGGGCATGGCGTGGGTAAGCACGTGGTGCTTTGCATTATGAGGGTGCAGATCCTGTGGTGAAAAACCCAAAATCGGCCATTAGGTACTTGCGAGCCTGACGGATTCCGGACCGTGAAGCGAGACATAAGTGGCGGTACTCATGCCAGCGGAGAATGACCGTATCATGAGACATGAGTGGCATAGAGTTGCATGGGTGTGTCACGCATTTTGTTCATGTACTGTCATTATGATATAAAATGCCATGTAGAAATAACTGTACACACGCACATGCCACGACCTTAGTTTTGTTTCTTGCATTAGCATTATATTGTACCAGCATGTTGAGCTGACCCCTTTAGTGGGGCAAACATTTCAGATGATGTTCCAGCTGTGCGGGATATAGAGATGGTCTGATTGAGGATTATATTGGGCCCGATGGGCGCTTTTGATATTTTGTAAGGGCATAAGCCCGAGACTGTATTTCATTTTGAATGTGGTGAACCAACGGACCAGATTTTATGTATGTATTAGAACTGTGTACGGAATGTATGAGAATGTCATTTGTTATTATTTTATTTCTTTATTTCTTTTTGTCTCGTTACTCACGCCTCGGGTTCACTGGAATTTGGGGCGTGACATGTAAATAAATAAATTGTTTTTATTTTATTTCAAGAATGGAGAATATACTATAAAGTCAATAACATCAAGAAAATCAAGAAAGGCTCAAATTTGTTACCAATTTTAGTTACCTTGTAGGTTTGACCATGAGAGATATGTGATTGTATTTGTTATTATTTTTAGATGTATATGTGTTCTCTTTATGCTTGAGATAATAATGCATGATATTTTATTTTTGCTAATAAATATTAAAAGTGGTCCATGAATAGCTAGATCTCATGTGTTAATAATAATCATTTTATTTTTATTTAAAAGGAAGCATATTTGGATTATTATTAATATATGAGATATTTATTTATGCATGAAATGCGTAATGAGATAATTATTTATACATGTGTAATGTTATTATTATTAATAATGAAATATTTAATTATACATGATATGTATAATAAGATCCTCAATTTATAAAATCAAGTGCGAGATGGATCCTTTATGAAATGTCCTATGGTCTTCTATCATTGGTACATAGCAAGACAAAAATAGGCACTTTGTGTTATCTTTGAGCTCCATATTGAGGGAGCTTATTTTTGTTGGCTACAAGTATGGATCTCTTAGGATAGAATTGGAAGAGATGGTGTGTGGGTGATATCCCTGCGGAGACACTACTCACAACGGCTGTCTTTTAATTCGAAATGATGGTACACACTTGATCAAAAGGGAATGATATTCTCCCCACGGAGTTTGTCATTTTCTTTTGAAGATTAAAGTATATTGGAAGTTTTGATTTTATTTGACATGAGATATCTAGGTAATAAAATCATATAGGATATGATGATCCTTCTAATCATGTGAATTGCATTGTCATCGCTACAGAGCATGTTATTTATAAGGTTAGATTCCAATGCATTCATTGATACTGGCTTGAGGATACCACTATATGTTTATGAAAGAAAAAATTATTTTTTGTTTATTATTTTCATCCATGTTAATGTATACTTATATTTGATTCCTAGATGTCTTCATTTAATCCATGTGCTACAACTTAAAAGAAAATAAGTTGACTAGGTCTAATTATGTGGATTAGAAATGGAACTTGAACATTGTACTCACTGCTGAGGGGTTCAAATATGTACTCACTACAGATACCCTAGACCTTCCACGTGCTAATGCACCCCAAGATGATCTTGATCACTATGCTAGGTAGGTCAAGGCTGATGAGATGACACGTTACTATATTTTGGCTTTGATGTCAAATATATTACAGTATTAGCATCAAACTTTTCAGGGTGCTAAGGATATGATCCTTAACCTCAAGAAGATGTTTGGGGATCAGGGGCATCCTGCTAGACAGACTGCCATGAAAGCTCTCATGAACACTAAGATAGTAGAGGGAACTCTAGTAAAAGAACATGTTTTAAAAATGATCAATTTTTTAAATGTATTGGATGTTTTAGAGCCTGAGATTAATGCTGAGTCCCAAGTTGATATTATCCTTGAGTTGTTCCCTGACTCTTTTACTCAGTTTAAACTTAATTTCAATATGAATAAAATGAATTTAACTTTAGTTGAGCTTCTTAGCTCTTTATAGGCAACAAAAGGTATTATCAAAATCCATCCTAATGCGCATGTGGCTGAGGGTTCTTCTTCCAAGCCTAATCTTAAATGAAAAGGCAAGGAAAAGAATAAAAGGAATCCCAAAAACTCAAAGAGAAATGAGGGTCCTAAATAGGGTATAAGAAAAGAAAAAAATGGGGGAATTCTAACCCCAAAAGAAAATGTTTCCACTGTGGGGTCATGGGGCACTAGAAGAGGAATTGTCTAGATTTCCTAGGTAAAAAAAATAACTCAGGTATAATCGAATCACTAGTTATTGAAATAAGCTATATAGCGGGTACTTCAGATTCCTGGTGTATTGACTCTGGTGCAACTAATCACATTTGTAATTCGTTGCAGGGGTTTAAGGAAACTAGACCGCTAAGTGATGGTGAGATTATCTTGCACTTGGGAATAAAAGCAAAAGTTGCCGCGGTGTTATTAAGAGTAGTTACTTTATGTTTTTTTTCAAATAAAACATTAGTTCTTTATGATTCTTTATATGTGCCTAGCATTAGAAGGAATTTGTTATCAGTTTCAAATTTAATAAAACAAGCTTATTCAATTTATTTTAATATTCAAATGTTGTTATCAAACGTAATGGTTCATTTATATGTTTTGGCACAATATTTAATGATCTTTATTTGATTACTCCTAAATTGTATGAGATACATGACACCGAAAAGAATGATTTTTCAAAGAGCTTATCACTTAAAAGAAAAGTTTCTTCTACTAATTCAACTTATCTTTGGCATTTGAGGCTAGGTCATATTAATCTAGATAGAATTAATAGACTGGTAAAAGAGGGTATCTTATCTTTCTTGATTATTGAACCATTACTAGTTTGTATATTCTGTTTGAAAGGAAAAATGACCAGGAAATTCTTTTTAGCAAAAAGGTACAAAGCCAAAGAATTATTGGAGTTAGTTCATATAGATGTATGTAGACCCCTGAATGTCAGGACTAGAGTCTAGAGAAGGATATGAGTATTTCATCACCTTCACCGATGACTACTCAAGACATGGTTATGTCTATCTGTTACACCATAAGTTTGAAGTTTTTGAAAAGTTCAAAGTGCTTCATGCAAAAGTGGAGAAACAATTAGACAAAAACATTAAATCACTTCGATTAGATCGAGGTAGAGAATATCTCTCTAGTGACTTCAAGCAGTATTTGTTGGATAATGGGATTTTATCCCAATTATCTACACCTAGCATGGCTCAGCAGAATGGTGTAGCTGAAAGAAGAAATGAGATTCTTTTAGATATGGTAAGATCAATGATGAGTTATTCAAACTTACCTATATTCCTCTAGGGATACTTACTGGAAATAACAGTATATTTTTTTAATGTAGTTCCAAATAAGTCTATCCTTAAGACCCTTGTGGAGCTTTGGACTAAACGAAAGTCAAATCTGGATAACTATCAGATTTATGAGTGTCCAGCCTATGTGCTGAAGGGAAAGACTGGTAAATTGGAACCAAGATCAGAATTAAGTTATTTTGTGGGCTATCCTACGAGAACAAAGGGTTGGTTATTTTATAATCCTAGAGAGTAGAAAGTATTCGTTGGCATGAATACTATTTTTCTGGTAAATGATTATATTATAAGCCAGAAGCCCAAGAGAAAGTTTGCCTTGGAGGAGATATAAGATGTGTTTTCAGTTCCTTAGATAGATTTTTCTAGTATTAGATAAAATATTCCTTAGACCACTACTCCAACACCTTTGATTACACAAGAGCTACGTCGTAGTGGGAGAATTGTTAGACCTCTTAGCAGGTACATGTTCTTAGGAGAGTTAGTCTCTGATGAATATGTTTTAAATTCTAATAGCTATGATAAAGTTATCTTTGATAAAGATTCGGGACAAAGGTAAAATAGTATGAAAGATAGTTTCATAGTTAAGGACCAAGTGCATATGCTATGCAAGCTGTATAGGTCTATTTATAGACTTAAGCAAGCTTTCCAAAGATGGCACATCTATTTTGATCAGGCAATCGAGTCTTTTGGTTTTAATCAAAATTCAAATGAACCTTGTGCGTATAAGAAATGTCAAGGAAGCATGGTGGTATTCCTATTTATACATATAGATGACATCCTACTTATTGGGAATGATGTAAGAGTAGATTTCTAAGATTAATATTTGGTTAGCGAATCAGTTTGATATGAAGGATTTGGGAGAAGCTAGCTATATCTTTTTATGCGAGATCAGAAAATAAGATATTAGGCTTATCTCAAGCTGCATATATAGGTAAGATTCTTGATAAGTTTTGCAATGTAAGACTCCAAAAAAGACATGTTTCCTTTCTAACATAGAGTATTTCTATCCAAGAATTAGTGTTATTAGACATATAAGGAAGAGGAACACATAAAGATGGTTCCTATGCTTCAGCTGTAGGAAGCCTTATGTACGCTATGCTTTGCAGTAGACCAAATATATGTATTGCAATAGGCATGGTCGGCATATATCAATCTAATCTTAGACCAAACTATTAGATAGTTATTAATCATATACTCAAGTACTTGAAAAGCGTTGGTGATTATATGTTGATTTATTGAGATGGTGATCTCATTCCAATAAGATAAACGAATTCTGATAATATGTTAGATTACGACTTTAGAAAGTCAAATTCAGAATATGTGTTTGCTCTTGGTGGTAGAGCTATCAGATGGCAAAGTGTCGAGCAATAGTGTATTGCTGACGCAACCACTAAAGTAGAGTATGTAACTTTTTAGAAGCAACTAAAGAAGCAGTATGACTCAACAAGTTCCTTTTGGAATTAGAAATAGTACCATAGACACAATTACCTACAGTCATTTATTATGATAATAGTGGGGCTGTAACTTAATCAAAAAAGCCAAAGAACTACAAGAGTGAGAGACACATACAACGAAATTATCATCTCATTAAAGAGATAATTTTGTACAGAGTCATTATAGTCACCATGATTGCATCTGTGGATAACCTTGTTAATTATTTTCAAGTTGATATGATAGGACAGGTATCAAGTGTAATGGGATATGGATGTGAACGCAAGTGGGAGTTTGTTAGGATGTGTACTCTCACATTTAAGACATTTTGTTATTATTTAATAAATTTGATTTATTATTATTGAGTTTCATATTATCATGTATGTGAATGTTGTTATTTTATACCATGAGATAGTTAGTCCTTGAATTGTTATTTGAAATAGTTCGTGTATATAAATGAGATTTATATATAGGAGATATGAACTTATGATGAAACAATTATAGAATTGTTCGCAGTTATTGATGAGAGTAGGCATATTTTCTGTTTGACTATAATACACTTGACCTCTATATGATAGGGTGATTTATCTCAATGACTAGAGTAGTAGATTATGGGTTATTGTATTGATGTATTTGGAATACACTGAACTAGATCACTATAAGAAACACGTCATACAAAGCTGTAATCTTTGACATGATTCTTATATTCATTATTCCCAATAAGCTCTTAATCTTGAGAGAATAGTGGACTCAAGTTCTTAATGGTGGTGACTTTGAATTACCAATGAGTAAGGTCACTTAAATCAACACTTCGGTATCTTAAAAAATCATTGTTTAGACTGTGGGAACACATATTCTCAAGATAGAATCTACACTCTCTAAATTAGAGAAAATGATATCACTAATGTGTTAATTCAATTGATTAATTATTGAAATCTAGATCCGGTCTTTTTAATAAATTGTTTATTGAGATGTTGACCATTTTATAGTGACTGATAATTGGTGAATTAAGTTGTAAAAATAATCGGGAATTGCTTTAACATTGTATATGCCTAAATAATAGTTATTGATATCCAAGTAAAGGGGCCCACTGTATATATTGAGTAATTATAGATTTTTCTCTATTTCACCAAATGAGAGTAAAATTTTAATTATTTAGTGAAATTAATTAGAATTAATTAGTTATTAATTAATTAAGAGTTAATTATAAAATAATTCACTAATTGGAGCTAATTTGATGGGACCCTAGATCCATCCTTTTGCCCTAATTTTGCAAACCCCTTTAAATATGTGATTTAAAGAGGATAGCTGTAAGACAACAACAAAAAGATTATTTTCCTACGAGAGAAAAAAAGAGGAGCCCACTCTCCTCTCTTGTATAAGACTTGCGTAGAGAGAAAATAGGAGAATACCTAGAGGAGTAAGAGAAGAAAAATTGTATCAATCTCTTTAAGAAGGCTTCTTTAACAATCAAGATTATCGAGAACAAAGAATATTGCATCAATCTCTTCAAGAAGGCTCTTCGTAAATCAAGACTATCAAGAAAAAGGTAATTCTAACCCTCTTTTCAAGATTGCATGATTCATATAAAGAAAAATATCCAAATAAATTTTTAAAATCACTTCCGTTGTGGTTGCGAACCTAATAGTTAGTTTATTGTATAAAGATTCAATAGAGTTCTCAAGCCTTAACATATTAATTGGTCCACCTGAACATTGATAAAAGTGGGGAAAAATATACCTACACACTACCCTTAGTTTTGCTATTCGTTATCTCTTGTGCTCATCTATTTTAAGTGAGATTCACTTATAAATATCATAGATGGTGAGTCCCACCCATAGACACAAGATAGGCATTCAAACATAAATAATACTTAGCTTCAAACTCGGTAGGAGGAACATTCTCCTACTTGTATACGTGTCTTAATCACAATCTGTCACATGTGTAATGCACATGTATTTTTTTATTTTATTTAATTTTTTTTTTTAGTTAAAACTAAATAGTCACGTGATATACATGTGATTACATACGTGACATATTAAGATTATGACACATGCATATGTGAATTGGAGGAGATTCCTCCTACCTAGTTTGAAACCAAGAATTTTCCTTCAAACATTGTCCTATAAGAAAAACAAGGACTCTACTTGTCCCTACAAGAATAAGCAACTTTGGCTACACAAATTCATGTTTGAAAACAAATACTTTGTATAAATAATACCAATTTTAGGTTTATCTCTAGTCACTACTTTAACACTACATATGTGGGATTAACATTGAGTAATGACTTTCATTTTTAATTTTATTTTTTAAGAAACAAGGGTATGACCATGTTTTCTATAATTTTTAGATTATTGTATCTGGATTTTATGTAAAAATAAGCACAAAGTATATGCAGTTTGTGGAAATTAGAATTCATGAAAGATAGCTTAACATATATTAGATAAAAAAAAAAAAAAACTTTTAATTATCAGATATATTATAAGTGGGTGTTGATGTTGCACTTTCTGATCAGTGGGGCTTCCGCTCTTCGTTGCTTGTCAAGAACTCACAAAGGGAGATCAGAGGGCCACTGGGTTGGTTCCGATGGTAGCTTTTACGATGATGAAGTCAGTAAAAATAAAAGAGAGACTGAACTTGAAAGAGAATAATTGACTATAATTAAAAGTGCACCATAGGGTTGTATTGATAGGCTGTGGATCTCCTAAGTTGATTAGGATTTGGAGTCGTAAAGATCAGGATTTGATGATATTTGAATATAACAGTTGTCATATTGGACTCTTATCTCCGAAAAAGTAAGGATCGAAAGATATTCGAGAATGGCAGTTTCCATGTCATATTATGTTTCCTTATTCTGAGGTCGGTAGGGTAAGTAAGGCGCTGATCAGCCTGGTACCTCTTTAGACACATACTCCGAGCTCGCTGTTCGAGAGGGAAGGTCCATACCCTTCTGATTAAACAACGTCTGTTAGATCTGAATAACTTTGTGTCACTTCCTGACCTGCACATAAAAGAGCTCAAACATGTGTCAAGTTTGGGTTGGGCTGTCATTTTATGATACATCAGCTACTCCTCCCCTGAGCTTTAGTTCTGTGGGACCCATACAAAATTGAGGTTAGGGTTTATGAAGGGTCACGCGTATTTTTATTAATGCATCGTTCTGTATTCTGAGAAAATAGTTGTTAATGGAGCAGTTATAGCGCAATCATTACTTAAGCCACCGATTCGATAATCGAGGTTATCATTATCCAATCGTTGTTTGGGATTTGGGGCATTTAATGACGCCCTTAGAGTTTTATAAATAGTTGTAATCCTCATTTTGGATTTCTTTACAAAGCCTACACTGTTTTGAAGCTATTAAGAAAAGAGAAGAGACTGTGCAATTTTCGGTACACCTAAGAAGCCCTCTGTTACCTGAACTTCCTTCTCTAACAAGTGGTAACCTTCAACTCTTTAATTTATGTTCTATTTCTCCTAGTTCTTTTTCTACTTTCTCATTTTTTCAATATTTTCATTCCCTTCTATTTTTTACCGTAATGTCGTCCTCCAACACACATTCCGGTAGTGCAGGAAATAGGGAAATTGTTAAAGTAGGTAGTGGTAGGGCATCTCTCGTTGAGGAAATTAATGATTCCTCAAGTAGTGATTCAGAGGTGCTACTTCTTGAAGTGCACCTCGAATCTAAGAATAGGGAGGTCGGCACATCGGGTCGATCTCAGAGGGAGGAAGGTGAGAGTGCTATGACTAAGGGCATGCTAGATGCCCTCAAGAAGCACTTTGATTTTCCTAAAAATGTGATCTATAGAGTCCCTAAGAAATAAGACCGCCCTTTAAACATAGAGAGGGGGAAAATCTGCCCTTACCTTGAATGATTCAAGGTCAGTGTGCATTTCTCTTCACACCCCCTCTTAAACGAGTTCTTTTGCTGTTTAAGATCTACCTTGCCAACCTGAATATCAACAGCTGGAGACAACTGATGGTGTTTTTAGTCCTAGGTCATCAGAATGGGGTTGAGGTAAATCTGGACCTCATACGGAACAATATGGACATGAAGTACCTCAAGTCGGAGGGGTTATACTACATGTCCTTTTATAAGAGGTTTAAGCCCCTGACTTCGGTACCCACTTCCAACAAGACGTGAAAAAAGTGGTACTTCTTTGTCAATGGAAGCTGAGAACATGAAAACAATGAGGACCAAATGAGTTTTTTCCCTCGGCACACCGACTTCAAAGGTAAGCCTACAGACTTTTGGTTACTAACTTTTTTCTTTTATTTTTATTTTTTCTAACTCTACATTGTTTTCTATTTTTTGTTATAGATAAGAAGGCTTGGAGGAGGTTAGTCTTCACTCTAGAGCTCCAAGAGAAGTACCGGCGACTTCTAAATCCCCTAGACCAACCTCATGACCGGATATTGACCCTTCAAAACTTCATGGAGGAAAATCTAGTGAAGAACAAATCAGTCATGCTAAAGAAGTCAGTGTTGGCGAACTGGAAGCCCGACCTCAAGAAGGTTGGAAAAACATCCAGCCCTACTGTTCTTCTGCCTCCTCAGAAGAAGAGGAGGACTGGAATGGGGGCATCCAGCTCCCCGGAGCGCACAGTCTCTGAAGAATTGGCGACGCTAGTTACCGGTGATGAGCTGTCGCCACCTCCAACTCTGCTTGCAAGTTCGACCCCCCGCGACAAGGGGAAGCTGAGCTTGGTCCCCCCAGCATTATTTCGACCAGAAAAAGGGAGGCCATTATCAAGAGGGCCTATGAGGAGGCATGGGTTTCCGCCTCGAAACGGTTCAAAGACGTGAAACCCCGCAGGATTGCCAGAGACCTTTTGGTCTCCCACATAAGGGTAAGAACTTCTTTACTTAGGATTTTTTTTTTTTTTAAACTTCTGTTTTGACTGGTTTGAACTTTATTTCTTGTAGGTCATTCATGCCATGGCCGCAATCATGGACTTTTTCAAGGAGTCCGAGAGGGAGGATAAGCACCAAGCCGAGCTGGATGAAGCTTAACTCCAGCTCGAGACTGCTCGTTCTACCTCTCACTCTTTCGAGGAGAAATTTAAAGAGACTTTGAATAATGTGGCCATTCTAGAGTCATAGAAGAATGCTTTGGCTTTCGAACTGGAGGCCTTGAAAAAGGACAAGGAAGCGGCAAAGGTCGCGGCGGCTCTGAAGCTGGCCTTTAACATCCAAGCTGCTAAGGAGGCGGCTAAGGAAGAAACTGAGAAAAACCTCAAAGAAGAACTGAACCAGCTCGACGGTGAGTTCTTAGATCATGGGTACGAGCTATTTCGCAAGAAGATCCAGAAGCTCTACCCTAACTTGGACATATCTAGGGTGGACGAAGTTCAGCTGGATGATCCAGAACTGAGTCCCTCTGAAGTCGCCCCAGCTGAACCTGCTGAAGAAGTCGCTCCCGCCGCTGAAAACCCTGGACTAGAGTGTTTTTCTTTTGTCTTGTTTTATTTATTTATTTTTTTTGTAAAATTGTACTCTTCCACCCTTCTAGGCTTATCAATGAAAGACTTTTATTTATCTCTATTACTTGTGATTAATTTTGAGAGCATTCAGACTTGAATCACTTGTAATCAAATCAATGTGAAGCTTTCAGAGCTGAAATGCTTGCAATTAAGTCAAGACATAATATTCAGACCTGAATTACTTGCAGTTAAGTCAAGATAAATCCTCAGACCTAAAACACTTATTGCAAAATCAATGTTAAAACTTCATATCTAAAAAACCCGTAATGTAATATCCCGACCCGGGATATAGCATGTACACCGGGCTGCACCGGGTTATAGAATGTAATATCCCGACCCGGGATACGTCACGTATACCGAGGTAGGTCGGTTAACACATGTAACTTGAACGGTAAGATATGTATATCATAGTACTTTCATGGAAATGAATGACTGGAACTGTGAATCATAGAAATGAATGACCAAGGCTGGGTGACACCCGAGCATCACAGGGCATTGCATCGAAATGCGTGCATGCACGTATTTCCATGCATGCATACGTAAACATAGATGTGTAGCTTAATAAAAATCAAGGTATGTAAATATGATTTAAAATGGAATTAGACCCCTACATATACATGTATATACATGTATAAAAGAAGTGTATTTCATGTGTATATGTATAAGATATAATGTATTATACATGTATGATGTATTTATGTATATATGTATATCTACATAAGAAACAAAAAGAAAGGAAAAAGGAAAAAGAGGAACTGCCCTTGGGCAGCATACAGCTGTGATGTAAGTGAGGTGTGTGTGTGTCGGCTAGGTGAGAGATGTGTGTGTTACATATATATATATATATATAATATGATATATGTATATATGAGTGTAAAACAAGTCTCCCAACCATTTAATGCAAAGGTTGCATTTGGCAGAGGGAGCACAGGTCTTAGGTCAAGGAAAGAGGCCATAGAAGGGGGAGAAACCAAGAGAGGGAGAGAGAGAAAAGAGAGAGAGGCGGTGGAAACTTCTCTCTACAAATATAAACCTACGGGTGTGGGTTTAAAGGCAAAAGAAAGACCATTGTTGGGAGAACACTTTGGCAAAGAACTTAGGAGCATAAACAGGAACTTTGGAGGGTCATAATGGGCTGAAATCCGAAACCCAGGTAAGCAAGTTTTAGTTCTGTTTTTGAGATTTAAAGCATGAAGCTTATATATGATTATAGGATCTAAACAAGCATGAAATATGGATTATTTTGCAAAAAGAATCAGGTTAAAAGGTTGAGAAACCATAGAGAAATCTGGAGTTGCAGGTTATAGGGAATAATCGGCCATGTGGTATTTTATGCATCAAACCTTGTTTAAAGTTTGTAGAAACAACCTATACTAGTGCAGAAAAACACTAGGAGAATTTTAGAGTCAAAACCGTGCTTAGAACACCATGGAAATGAAAAATGTCACTTGGCCGGAAAGTCGGCCGGAGACATTTAGGCCCTATTTCGTGAAGATTTGGAGGGCTTCAATGGAAACCGAGGGTGGATTCGAGATCCTTGAAGTGAAGGGAATAAAACTGCATTGAAAATGGGTTTAAAAACCATCGGAAAGTGGTTGCCGTCACCGGAGAAGGTGACAGAACCCTACTGTTTGCTCACCGGAGCTTTGGGGGAGATGACCGGAAAAGCGTGGGGGGTTATCGGGTTAAGTCTAGACGGATCCGGGTTCGGATCGGTTCGGTACCCGACCGGATATGAATGGGGCATGATACTGTGTCGTTTTGGGTTTTGAATTTAAATGGGTTTTGGGCTGTTTGGTTGCAGGGACAATAAATAGAGATGGGGTTTGGGGGTTATCCAAACCATGGATAAGGTGGTTAGGGTGGATATGTTAATCCGATTCTCTAAATTTAACTGAACCGTTGGGTTCAGTGAAGAACCGAACCGGTTAGGGTTTCTAGTCAGTGAACCCAATGGTTCAGACCGCAACTCTGGCTATTTACATTTTAACCCCAAAAGTTATAGATAATTCCACTAAGGCCCAACAAAGAAATGTTAATTTTACAAAAATACCCCTGACTCAAAAGTGGGTCAAACGAGGTCCAAATAGGGCAAATGAATAGTCAATTTTTATTATCTCGGATGCTCTGAGTCCAATGGTGAGGTCCGTTTCACGAGACGGAGTCCCAAAAAGTTACGACTTGTAAAAATGACCAAAATACCCCTGCTTCATAGGTGAGTCAAATGGACTCCGATTGAATTAAATAATTAGTGAATTTTTATTATTCTGAACCTTCCGAATCTATTGGTAATGTCAAAATTATGAAAAGAGGTTCCAAGAACAACGGACATATAAAAGTCTAAATAAGTATTAGAAATACTGATCATAACAAGGCATAGTATTTGGTGAATAGAAATTATTCTGAAACGTACTTACTGATATATAGGGAACTCAACGGGAAAAGGCAAACCTACAGGAGACTGATTTAGCAACGCATTAGAGGTAAGTAGATACCCTTTCTCTTCCATGTGGTGTTATCAAGCCAAGTTCATTATTTTACTGCCAAACTTGTACTCCTGAGTGTATCTGATGTTATTGTCTCCACAATGTGATATTGTTCTATCCGGTGGACATTGATTTATTGTTGTACCATTGTCATCATGTTGAACCGTGCTTTGAAATGCCTATTGTTATGTTCCATTGAATTTATGATATTCCATTTTTATATACTCCTATGGAATCATTTATGACCAGGAAATGTTTATGTATACTGGATTTGTGCTCAGTCACAATATCCATCCGATGCTTTTAAATACACTGAAGACCTTCGGGTCGAGTCCGTGAACGGACATATGGCCATACACTGGAATGCACTGAAGGGGGTAAACCGGGCCCCCAAGGACCGAGGGCATATCAAGCCCTGACACAGAACAAAAGCATCTCTTATACGATTGTTCGACTGTAACTGTTGAATTACCTTATTCTTGTGATTATCTTGTATTGCGAGATATTCCTTTATTGATCTAATTGTGATCGGTTTATTGTGGCAGCACGTTCATATTGATATATTGTTGTTAAGAGTTTCATGTTGATGTTATGTGCCTTACTCCTAATTGTACATTGCGTTCCATTGTTTATTGGCCCTCATGGCAACTGTTCCCATTGGGTATCATAGCATCTTATTTCTTATGATTGGCTATCATATTCTTCTTCTTGGATTCATATTCTTTTATGATCCTCGATACCAGTGTCGAAGATCTGTATTTACTTGCTGGGCTCTTGTAGCTCATTCCACCCTCCTCACCCCCATTTCAGGTACTGATGCCGCGAAACCCCGGTAGGAGTCTACAGACGTAGAAGGATGTTTGAGGAAATGCATCAGTTTATGTTTTAAGTTCTCCCATGTATTCACCACCCTCGGGTGCTGGTCATGTTTGGTTCTTATTTTGTTTATGTAGAACCATATTATGTATTGTAAAGACTTTCGCTAACATTGTGTATTGAAAGACTTCCGCTGATGTACTATTACTGATAAGACTTCCGCTGTTATTGTTTTGAGGTTTTAGTACTTTGCATATTAGTACTATGATACAGGAATGGAAAAAGTAGGGACGGCCTTCGGGTCGGCCCCGCGACACGAGATCCGCGTAGGGTGGATTTCGGGTCGTGACACGTAATTAAGTCAAGATAAAATCTTCAGACCTGAAACATTTACAGTTAAGTCAAGATAACATAATACTTAATAATTGAGTTAGGATAAAACCTTTAAACTTGAAACACTTGCAGTTAAGTCAAGATAACTTCTTCAGACCTGAAATACTTGCGATTGAATTATTGTGAAGATTTCAGACCTAAAACACTTGTAGTTAAGTCTAAATGTAATATTCAGACCTAATACGTGACTGAGTTAAGATCAAACCTTCATACCTCGAGGTCTGTGCATTAAGATGAACCAGACTTAGGGTTTGTGCATTAAAATAGACCATGCCTATTACACTTGTAATGGATACAAGGCTTTTAGGAGTCACTGAAATGGACCAGACCTGGGGTCTGTGCATTGAGATGGACCAAGCTTATAGCACTTGTAATGGATACAAGGCTTTTTAGGGTTTATGCATTGAGATGGACCAGACCTGGGGTCTGTGCATTGAGATGGACCAAGCCTATAGCAATTGTAATGGATACGAGGCTTTTAGGGGTCATTAAAATGGACCAGACCTGGGGTCTGTGCATTGAGATGGACCAAGCCTATAGCACTTGTAATGGGTACAAGGCTTTTAGGGGTCATTGAAATGGACCAGACCTGGGGTTTGTGCATTGAGATGGACCAAACCTATAACACTTGTAATAGATACAAGGCTTTTAGGGATCATTGAAATAGACTAGACCTGGGGTCTATGCATTGAGATGGACCAGACCTAGGGTCTGTGCATTAAGGTGGAAGCACTTAAAAAAGAGAAAGAAGCCTTTTATTAATAATACTTTTGTAAGTGGTCAACATTCCAGGGCCTGGTTACAGGCTTCCCAGTTACATCCTCCAAAAAGTAAGTTGTGGGCCTAATGATTTTGGTAATTCTATAGGGCCTCCCAATTAGGGGAGAGCTTTCTCATGGTAGGATCTTTGGTGTTCGGGAATACCCTTCTTAGGCCGAGGTCCTCGAGCTGGAAGTTGACAGGTCTTAACCATTGACTGAAGCTGTTGGCCATTCTCTGTTGGTATGCTTCAGTCTTGATCCTGGCTTGCTCACGTCTTTCTTCAAGTAGATCTAGATTTTCTACAAGTTGTTGGTCGTTGGTTTCTTGGTCAGAGGCATCCGTCCTTAAGGTTGGCATATCGATCTCGACAGGAGTGACCGCTTCGGTACCGTATGCAAGTGAGAACAGTGTCTCTACGGTCGATGTTTTTTTGGTAGTTCGGTAGGCCCAGAGCACTTTGAGGAGCTCTTCAACCCATTTTCCTTTGGCATCGTCCAACTTTTTTTTACTGGCATCAAAAATTATGCAGTTGGTGACCTTTGCTTGTCTATTAGCTTAAGGATGCCCTGGTGAGGAGAAATGATGATTGATGTGCAAATTTTCACAAAACTTCTCGAACACCTTTCCAAAAAATTGCGTACCATTACCAGAGATGATGATGCGGGGTATGTCGAACCTGCAGACTATGTTCTTCCATGTGAATTTTTTTACCTCCGTTTCAGTAATGTGAGTTAAGGGCTCAACTTCTACCCATTTGAAGAAATAGTCTATGGCAACGAGTAAGTATCTTCTGTTCTGTAGGGCTTTTAGCAGTGGTCCCATAATGTCCATCCCTCATTAAGTGAAGGGCTACAGACTGGCAATAGGGATGAGCTTTTACCCATTTGGAGAAATAGTCTATGGCAACGAGCAGGTATCTTTTGTTCTGTGGGACTTTTAGTAGTGGTCCCACAATGTCCATCCCCTATTGAGTGAAGGGCTAAGGACTGGCAATAAGGATGAGCTTGTGATGGGGTTGGTACTCGTATGAGTCGAAACGTTAGCACTTGTCGCACCTCTAAGCATATTCTTTAGCCTGCTTCAGCATACTTGGCCTCTCAGTCAAAGCTTAGTGGCTATAGTCCTGCCACCGTTATGGTTTCCGCAGATTCCTTCATGTACCTCAGCTAGGACATATTGGGATTCCTCTAGGGATAGGCACCTCAGGAGAAGTTGGGTATAGGATCTTAATTTAAGCTTCTCGTTCAAGATCAGATACCGAGCTGCCCTGATTTGAATCCTTTGGGCTTGGCTCTTATCTTCTGGAAGCAGTCCTTCCTTTATATACTGGATGATGGGAGTCATTCAGTTCTGGGTTTGCTCCAAGATTTGGGTGGATTGTAATTCCTTGATGCTCGGCTTCGGTTGGTAAGAAACCTTCATCGTTGAATCACTTTCTAACTTAAGATGGGAAGCCATGTTTGCTAAAGCATTAGCTCTGGAGTTATAGCCTCTTTCAATTTTTTAGATGGTGAATTTTTAGAAGGAGGTTTTCAACAAGTCCACCAGTTCTAAATATTGGACCATCTGATCATCCTTAGTGGAAAATTCCCCTAAGACCTCGCTTACCATAAGTTGGGAGTCAGAAAACGCTTCAAGGTTCTCGGCTTCGCACTTTAGGACCAGTTTTATCCCGAGGACAAGCACTTCATACTCGACTTCGTTGTTAGAAGCTCTGAATCCTAAGCTAACTGTTTTTTCAATAATGATGCCATTAGGGGACTAGAACACGATGCCCACACCTGAGCCTTTGTCAGTAGATGACCTATCAGCGTAAAGTCACCCTATTGTAGTGTCCATATTGATTTGAACTTTATCATGCAGTGCTAGAGTAAGTTCTTGCAACAAAGTCCGATGAATGCCTTCTTACATTCAGGGGTCCATTCAAGGGCCTTACTCTCCCTTAAGGCTCTAAAGAACGGGAGGCACTGGTCTGTAGATCTGGAGATGAATCGGTTCAGAGCTGCTATCCTTTCGGTCAGGCTCTGAAAGTCTTTTTTGGTCTTCGGTGACTTGATGAGTACGCGAAAGTGCACTCTAAATGCCTTATTATTATATTGAAATGCTAAAATGTGAATAGAAATGTTGGGATATAATTGATATTATTAAATTTAATTTTTATTCACAGTGAGATATGTTTTAGCATTATTTTATAATATTTTAAATCTCAAATATTGCATTAATTGTTAGTGAGAGATAGTTTGTAATTGTTCTTCACACTTAACATTTTTGGAATATTTTCTGGTTGATTTTAGGCTTCATTTTCATTATTTACATTTTATTTCAGATTTGAAGAAATTGAAGCAGCCTATCGTCTATGGACTACTTGGGCTAGACAACCTGTTCATTAGGCCTGTGAGCTCGATCCATGATAGCTGATTCCCATATTTTATGTCTAGTTAGTTACAGCCCATTAAGTTAAATGGGCTAAGAGCTGAACGATTGAAGAAAGGAAAGCAACCAAAGGAAAAGAAGAAAAAGATGCGGCTGGAAAGTCAAGGGAAGAAAAATAAAAAAAAAATAAAAAAAACAAAGTAAAGAAAAAGTCAAAAAGGTGCTTGGAAAGAAAAACAGGAAAGAGAAAAGTAAAGAAAAGAAAAACAATGGGCTTAGGCGTGCGGCGCATCAAAGGGGCAGTTGTGAAAGAAAGAGAAGTGGGGTCCAGCAGAGGAAAACGGAACCAGTGTGTAGCGCAAGGGATAGAATGAAAAAGTGGAAGAAAGAAAATGAAAAGAAGAAGAAAAAAAGGCGTAGGGTTATAATGAGGCATGGAATGGACTGGGTCCAGGCGCAAGGCCAAGTAAAAGGAAAAAAAAAAAAGAAAAAAACTGAAAAGGAGGTGCGGCGCTTGAAGGGGAGCGTCTAACCAAAACCTGTAAAAGTGCGTACAGCGCTGTTTTTGAGAGGAGAAAAAGAATGGTGTGGCTGCTGAGATTTATGTTGTTCGTCTGTATGGGTAACTAAATTTCCAAGTAGGGCTACGGATGAACTTGCACACTAGATGGTATTTTTAATTTATTTTTGATTTATGTACTGGATCTTCATTTATTAAAATTCTTTGTTTTATCATTCTCAATTTATTGTTGGTGTTTTCTTCTTTGAATAATCATTGAGTTTATTCCGTCTATAGATTCAGTCATGCTTTTTCTATTGAATGGATTAGTTCTTTGATTATGTTTGGATCAATTGATTATTTATATTGATTTAATTATTTGCTGCAATATTACTCTCTGGGTATATTGTCGTTATTGGGTTCTCTCAATGCAGATAACAATTTGGTGATTTAAAAGTGATGAATGATTTTTCCAAAGGTTACGTTCGGTTTAATTTTGGTTTATAATTTTACATTTCCGATTGGAATTTTTGGAATTAGATTCTCAATTGAGTTTTCAGTGAATTAAAAATAATTAAAATACCGTATATGTGCAAGGGATTCCTGACACTCTGCTGTTCGTTAATTTGAATACTTTTTTCGTTAATCACTTTGTTTAATTTTAATTTGCATTTAAAATCACTTTTTATTTTCTCGTTAATCATTTAATATTTTCTTGAGCTTCTTTATTTTGTCTATTATTCTTTTAATATGTCTCCCTGTAGAATCGACACCCCAAAGCTACACTACAACTATCGCGTTATTCTTTGGGCGTAATCAAATTTGGCGTCGTTGCCGGGGAGACAGTAAAAGAATCATTAGATAGTTTTTCTTTTCAGCAGTTTGTAAAGGCGGTAACTTCGTTCCCTCTTTTTACTTGTTGCATTATTATTTTATTTTATTTTATTTTATATTTTTTATATTTTTTATTTGTTATCTTGCATGCATAATAGGTATAAGGATGCATTAGGTCGATTTGCTTGTAGGCCTGTGTTAGAGCCAGATTTAGAGTCTAATTTTTCTAATTTTTTGTTTGATAATTCTTCTAGTTCTGAAAGTATAAGTGAACACGAGGATCAACCCATAAGGATCCTTCAGGATTACCTCCACCCTACACGCACAGCCACACCATCATGCATCATGTTTCCACCCAATACTCGTCAACTTGTTGTTAAAACGGGGGTGATAAAGTTACTCCCTACATTTCATGATTTGAAAAATGAAAATCTATATGTGCACATTAGGGAGTTTGAAGAGGTAGTTGTGACTTTTCATAGTCAAAATGCACCAAATGACATTGCGAGACTTAAGTTCTTTCCTTTCTCTTTGAAGGATAGAGCTAAGAGTTGGCTATACTCACTGAGACCATGATCGATTGGATCGTGGAATGAGATGACTCAAGTTTTCTTTATTAAATACTTTCCCCAACATAAGACCAATGCTTTAAAAAGATAGATCTCCAACCCCCTGAGAGTGCCACGCTCTGGCACTAACAGAAAAAGCCCTCAAATAGCAATCACAACACTTTCATGAAGAAGAAAGTCCTACACATTCTGAACTTTATGAGACAGAGGAGTGTCTTTTTGAAATTGAAGAGCTATTAAGCGCTAGGGGAAGGGACAGCATGGCCAGGCCCAAAGAAGATCTTATCAAAGTGCTCGTCAGTTTTGAAGGGAGACGTCAGTACTTACAAGTGGGATCAGATCTGTCCCCCTTAGAGCAGCAAAAGATTGTTGGGTTCCTGAAAGACAATCTTTCGATATTCGCATAGGAGACCAAAGACATGGAAGGGATAGATCCTAACTTCATCTCCCACAAGCTAATGACTCACCAGACTACCCTTCAATAAGACAAAAGAGAAGGACCTTCGCCCCTAAATGCCATAAGATCATCAACGAAGAGGTCTAGAGGCTGCTAGATGCCAGAGTGATAAATGAGGTATTCTGTCCAGAATGGCTCGCTAATATAGTTCTTGCCAAGAAGAAGATCGGTAAATGGCGGGTTTGCGTTGACTACACAGACCTCAACAAAGCCTGTCCTAAAGACAGCTTTCCTCTTCCGAGGATCGATCAGTTGGTTAATATAACACTGTCAAATTTTTCATGACATTGCTTTGGTGCTTATTTTAATCCATAAAGGAATTTAACAAGTTTACATACTTTATTTTTTTGTCTTGGAACTATGAACCCTTTTAGTTGTTCCATGTAAATGTCCTCATTTAATTCACCATTTAAAAAGGCTATTTTAACATCCATTTGATGTATTTCAAGTTTATGCAATGCTACAATAGCTATTAACATATTAATGGATGTTATTCTTGTCACTGATGAATATGTGTCAAAGTACTCTAGACCTTCCTTTTGTTTGTAACCCTTGACAACAAACCTAGCCTTGTATTTATAAATTAATCCATCAGATTTCATCTTCTTTTTAAAGATCCATTTACACCCTAAAGGTTTATTTCCTAGTGGAAGATCCATCAATTCCCAAGTATGATTCTGCATAATGAATTCAATTTCACTATTGACAGCTTCTTTCCAAAAAGGAGCTTTCAAAGTGGATAATACTTCTTTGACACTTTGAGGCTCATTTTCTAATAAATATGTTAAAAAATCTGTGCCAAATAATTTTGATATTCGAGCCTTCTTATTGAGCCTAGATTCATTTTCGTCAACAACCACTTGGTTTTGACTATTGCTAGTTACAGTGTCATAAGTTCTTTTAGAAGAACTTGGCTTATCCTGATTAGTCTTTCAAGGAAATATATTCTCAAAAAATGTACCATTTCTAGATTCAAGAATAGTATGAACATGCACATCAGAATTATCAGATTTATGCACAAGAAACCGATATGCACTACTATTATGAGCATATCCAATGAATATACAATTAATAGTTTTAGGTCCTAATTTAGTCTTTTTAAGGACTAGAACCGCTACCTTTGCCAAACACCCCACAGTTTTAAGAATTTATAAGAAGGTCTTCGACCTTTTCATAATTCATAAGGTATCTTATTTGTTTTCTTGTGAGGTATCTTCTTAAGAATGTTATTTGAGGAAAGCCATGCTTCCCCCCACAAATTTTGTGGTAATCTAGAACTTATCAACATAGCATTTAACATCTCTTTTAAGGTTCTATTTTTCCATTCAGCAATTCCACTTTGCTGAGGTGAATAAGGTGCAGTATTTTGGTGAATAATACCATGTTTTGAACAAAATTCACCAAAAGGTGATTTATATTCACCACCTCTACCACTTCTTAAAACCTTAATCTTTCTGTCAAGTTGATTCTCAACTTCATTCTTATATTGTATAAACATTTCTAAGGCTTCATCTTTACTCCTTAGTAAATATACAAAACAGTATCTTATATAATCATCTATAAAAGTAATGAAATACTTTTTACCTTCTCTAATTTGAATAAATTTTAAATCACATTTGTCATTGTGTCTCAATTCTAGAGATTCAGTACTTCTTTCAATAGAATGAAAAGGTTTTTTAGTTAATTTTGATTTTGAAAAAATCTCTCATTTATGATTTGAATCAATATTAAATTTAGGTAATAATTCTAACTTAATTAGTCTATTTAAAGTATTATAATTAACATGTCCTAATCTACCAGGCCAAACATTGAATGATTCAAGCATATAAGAAGAAGATGTGTTCTTATTTTTATTAATAGGAACAATAGTCAGTACATTGAGTTTAAAGAGCCCATCGCTTATACACCCTTTACCCACATACATCCCACTCTTGGTGAGTACAAACTTGTCAGATTCGAAAACTAGCCTAAACCCTTTCTTACTCAATAAAGATCCAGAAACAAGATTCATGCGAATATCTGGGACATGCAAGACATTATTGAGAGTAAGTTTTTTTCTTGAAGTCATCTTCAAAACAACCTTTCCTTGTCCTTCAACTTTAGAAGACGAAGAGTTGCCCATAAAGGGTTGTTCTTCATTATCTACTACTTGATATGATGAGAACATCTTTTTGTCTGAACAAATGTGGCGAGTAGCCCTTGTGTCCACCCAACATTCTTTGGTATTACCAATCAAATTCACTTATGATACAATAGCAGAAAAATTGATGTCTTCAACAATTGTAGAAAAGTTCTTAACTTCAATCATATTGGGTTGAGTAGTTTTCTTTTTGAAGTTCCCTTGATTATTGCGGTTTCAACAATCCTTGGCACAATGTCCTGACTTGTCACACATAAAACACTTTCCTTTGAACTTCTTTTGATCCCTACCATTAGGACCATCACCAGAATGTTTCCTCTTCTTGTTATTATTTTTCTATCCTTGCTCCACAATATTAGCCTTGGATGCCATGAACTGATTTCTTGCTTTCTTTTCAAAACCATGATTGTCCTCTTCTATCCTCAATCTAACAATCAAGTCTTCAAGTTTCATCTCATTGCGCTTATGCTTCAAATAGTTCTTGAAATCCTTCTAGAGTGGTGGTAATTTTTCAATAATTGCAGCCACTTGAAAAGACTCACTTAGAGACATCCCTTCTGTATGAATCTCATGTAAAATCAGTTGAAGTTCTTGGACTTGATTTATCACTGTTTTGGAATCCACCATTTTGAAGTCAAGAAATCTACCCACCACAAATTTCTTCATTCTGACATCTTCAGTCTTGTACTTTTTGTCCAAGAATTCCCCTAATTCTTTTGGAGTTTTGATCGGACTATACACATTATATAATTTATTTTCCAATCCATTAAGGATATAATTTTGCACAAAAAATCAGCATGTTTCCATGCTTCTATAGCAGCAAAAGTCACTCTGTCAGTCTCTTGTTCATTAAGAACTCGAGCTTCTTCATGAAGGAATTTAGCCAAATTCAATATTGTAAGATAAAACAACATTTTATGTTGTCATCTTTTGAAATCAGTTCCATTGAACTTTTATGGATTTTTTCCATGGCTAATCGGTGTAGAAACAGTAACAAGAATAGAAGAAGCAGGGGTAGAGGTAGCATTAACAGAAGCCATCTAAACACAATGTTAACAATATAAGTATTTGAAGAATTTTAGAATTTCAAAAAATATAGATTGTGAAAGTTCAAAACCTTAGAATTTTTCAAATACAGATTTTAAAAAATAGTAACTATATAAACAAGGAAATTTTTCTTAAGATTGTAAGTCTATATAGTATATTGTTTTAATAATATTGTAACTAAAATTGAGAAACTAAAAATTACAGAACAGAAAAATTATGAACTTACTATATTGCAGTACAAGAATAGAACTTGGAATTAGATCAAGGCTAGTGTTTGACACTATGTCTTTAAGACAAATTTTGTTCTTGTAATGGTGCTCACGACTTCTAGAACGTTCGTCTCCCAGGATACAATGATCTGAATCTCACAGAAGCAGCATTACAATATGTGAGCCTGGTGAACCATCAGTGCTTAACTCTCTTTCAAAAATATATGAAACACAGAATGCAGAAACTTGTGAAAATCGAATGCATAGATTGATGGAATGAGGATGCTTATTTAGAGAAGCATCAATAACGTTTGGAATGCCATGACTGTGTCTGTTCACTTGAAGAAACATAGCTTCTGGCGTTTGAGTTTGAACGAACAGCCACTATTGAAGCATTCCAAACTCCTGGACACTTAAAACGACAGTGTTTAGTTAAATTAAAATGCATCTTTAACAACAATATTTTAATTAATAAAAAATCAAGTAAAATTTTTTCAAAAAATATATATTGGGCCAAGCCAAGCTCCAAGCCCGAACCCGACCATGTATAGGGCAACGTGCGCGTGTATGATAGACACACTTTGGATAGGTCATCCCCCTTGGGGCCCAACCCACAAGTCAAGGGAGAAGTATATATACCCAATATGGTTTTACTCACTTTATTTATCATCTTTCAACTAATGTCAAGTAAAGACTTTTGGTGACAATTTCTCATTCATCACTTAATGATTTTTATCAAATAAATATATGGCATTGATCTTCATCTCGAGAAGAACGCGTTTCAATGTGAACCTGTGACAAAAAATGTGTGAGATTCACGTTTATTTTGACTTAAAAGTTCACCCACGAAACCATTATTTTCTAACATCAGATTCATCTTGCCTATTCTGTCCTAATGCTTGAATCGCCCCCCACCTCTTCTTTGAATGCCATATCTACAGAGTGCTTTGGCTAGGGGGTGACTAGGGGACCATGCCCACCCAAAAAAAAATAAAAATTTATTAATTATAGTCAATTCTTTCTTATAATTAATAAATATTTAAAATTAAAAGTTTATTAATTATTAATTATTAATTTTTCTCATATGTTATTAATCAGTAACTATTTCTAACATGTAAATAATTTTCAGTACAAAAATAAGATTTTATATATAATTTTTCAATAACAATTTGATTTATCATAAAAATACATACAATAATCAACTTAAGGCATAAAACAAAACTCCAAATGTCCTCTTCAATAAAAGAAGTTGTATTTCCTGATGTCATAATTTCTTCTATTTATAATACTTTTTACTTTAATTGTGTTGAATTAATATATATAGTTATCAAAACATGTCATAAATTAATGAGACATATACAAATATTTATATATATATATATATATCTAACTATTTTAACTCTCTAATAATTAAAATTCTAAAAAAAATTATTAATTATTTGATAATAAAATTATTAATTGCATACTTTAGAACCAAATTGATTTCTTTAAAATTTCTTAATTATTAAAGATTATTAACTTATTGAATATGAATTAAACTTTTGAATTTTTTTAATTTAACCCATCCCAAAAATGTCGGTCTATTCCAAATTTTATCTATTATTTTTCAATTTTTATTCCAAAATTTCAATACAATTCAAAATTTTTATCTTAATTATCTCATTTCTCATCCCAAAATTATAACCTAACCTCAAAATATTTTTAGTCCCCAAAATAAATTTTCCGACTCTGCACTTGACTGTAGTATCTTCGTCTTCATCTCTTGGACTTTTTTCCGCAGAACAATGGTAATCATATCAGACAATTTATTTTTTATATTTTATTTTAATAACTTAGAGTGGCCAAGGGGTGATATACGAATATTTGGTCTAGTTTAGCCCGCCCTAAACTTCAGAAATATCCTACTTTTTAACAAGAAATTCCCAAACTGATCATTGTATTATCTACAATGAAGCCGGCCACCTCGTGAGACTCCAGGTAACATCGTTTTTCTGTCTCGTATCTTGCTTCTATTCGAGGCCTTTCCACTATAAATATGATCAATTTAGCATATCCATAACACAAAATAAAGATAAGTCTATCAAGTTTGGGACTTGGGAGAACAAGAAGAACACAAGCTAGCTAACATGGCCAAGTCAAACAACAAAGCAGCCATCTTCTTCAATTTGATTCTATTTCTCTCTTTTCTTCTCACTGTCTTCATGGCTGAGAGCAGAGGTCATGGCAGTAAGTTTTAACAAATCAATGCAATAACATATATATATATATTAGTCAAATTTCTGGATTTAACTGAAAGTAATTAGAGCAATTACTCTCTGTTGTGTGATGAATGTGCAGTTGGGTTCGCAAAGTCAATTCCAGAGTGTGACACAGTCTATGGGGCACAAAGTGGTGACAGTTGCTTTAGTGTCACTCAAATGTTCAATCTGACTACCGAGTTCTTCACTGCAATCAATCCCAACCTTGTTTGTGACAAGATCTTCGTGGGTCAGTGGCTTTGCATTAATGGATCTGCAAATTAATTTGTTGAAGAACTCCAAGGAATAGAAAGTAACTGCATGAGCAAAATGAGCTTTTATTCTGTCAAGTTTAGTGTTTGTTTTCATCACTGCTTATTTCTTTCGTCTGTCATAAGCCAATGTTCATGGAGTTTGTGAGCTTTAATATAATAATTACATTCAAAATCTGCATCCTGTTCTACCCTCTTAGTAATTGATCACAAAGATTCGCAAGAGAATTATCATTTGCTGAAGCTTGAGATTTTCACGGTTTGTGTTATTGTTTTGGGTGGGCTTGCTCTGTACACTAATCATCAATTAATTCATTATGCCAGCCCAAGGCCGTCTTGGTCGGAAAATAGTCCAATAGGACGCTAGTACGGTGTTACCCTCCCCATGATTTGAGTATCATAACAAGTTTCACAGAAAATTCAAATCACAATAGATTTCGCATAGCTTAAAAAAAAAAACTCAGATTACAGTAAAAGTAGTACCGTATTACTGTCTCACTCGACTTTTTTCCATCTTAGTCCCAGGTTTAGTGGTTAAGACAGCTAGTTGATTAAATGCAAAGCATTTTCTAAATCTGTTATATATCAGTTGCGACCCGAAAATTCCTCCAACTTCGTTCGGGTTAGTGTGATTCTAAAAAGAGTGCAGTTAGGCTCACTAGTTTTATTTGAGATGATTTCGATCATATTTTATTATAGAATGTGTTATGTCCAGTCAAAAAAGGTAAATTATATTACACATAATATAATGTCATTAGAAAAGCATATTATTATAGTGATTTAAACAAAATAAGTTATATCACATATGACATAATACTATTAAAACAGACACTATCATAATAATGCACCAATCTTATTGAAGAATTTTTTTCACTATATTTTCATCGTTTTTCACCAAATAAGGTGGACAAGGAAGCACAATGTGCTATATATACACGTATAAAACTTCTTTATAATATAAGGAAAATAAAATTTGAAAAGGAAGAAGTCTTGAATCACAGAATTATATGAAAACTCAACTTTCCCATTATGCAGTTTTTATTCTTACATTTCTTTTTAGAATAGTTTTTTTTTTTTTTTTTTGGAATTTAAACTTTATTGGCCACATTGACAGCAAAAAAAAAAAAAAACAAAGGAAGCCAAAAAAAAAAAAAAAACTACCAACAAAAGGGCACAGGACTCGTATAGAGCCAACAACGTCACCAAACAAGCCGGAGAAGACCAGCATCACAAAATACACCCACCAAGACCAGCAAAAAAAAGGCACTCCAATTACTACACAAAGGCCATGTTTACCTCATATGATCTAGCTTTGGGAGAGAGAACCATCTTGGTTCTAACTTGTAATCTTTTTATTTTTGGGCTAATATATAAAATTTCAATCATTTCAGAACTCGTATCTTACTTGATATATTTGTGTTATTTCTTCTTTCAAAATAACTTTTTCAAAATACAAGCTCTCTTAAAGACTCCAGAGCACTCATAAGACATTTCAGATGTCTAAATAACAGGATATATAGAACTACGACACTTATAAATAAATATAATTTTTCTAGCGTATGTATATTAATAATTCATGATATACAGACCTATAATACTTGTCAATAAAACAAGGCTTTTCTAGAGGTCTGTACATTGAGTGAAATGGACCAGACTCATAACACTCCTAATGAATACATGGTTTTGAGGGGTCTGTACATTGATAAAATGGACCAGACCTATAATACTTGTATTGAATACAAGATCTTAAGGAATCTGTACATTGATTTAATGGACTAAACCTGTAATACTTATAATGGTTACAAGGCTTTTAGGAGTCTGTACATTAAGTGAAATGAACCAGACCTATAGCACTTGTAATGGTTACAAGACTTTTAAGGGTCTATTCATTGAATGAAATGCACCAGACCTGTAACACTTGTAATGGATACAAAGTTTTTAAGGTCTGTACATTGAGTGAAATTGACTAGATCTATATTACTTGTATTAGATACAAAACCTTTAGGGATTTGTACATTGATTTAATTGATAGACCTATGATACTTGTGATGGACACGAGGTTTTTAGGAGTCTGCACATTGAGAGAAATGGGCTAGACTTGTAGCACTTGTAATGGATACAAGGTTTTCAGGAGTCTGTACATTGAGTGAAATGGACCAAACCTGTAGCATTTGTAATAGATACAAGGCTTTTAGAGGTCTGTGCATTGAGTGAAATGGACTAAACCTGTAGCACTTGTAATGGATACAAGGTTTTTAGGGGTTTGTACATTGAGTGAAATGGACTAGACCTGTAGCACTTGTAATGAATACAAGGCTTTTAAGGGTTTGTGCATTGATAACAAACTCTGAAGTGAATCAAAAGTAGTTTATTATTAATAATACTTGCGTAAATGTTCGATGTTCCAAGGACTAGGTACAGGCTTCCTAGTTGAATCTTCCAACCAATAAGTCGTAGGTCTGATGATCTTGGTTAATCTGTAAAGTCCTTCCCGGTTAGGGGAGAGTTTCCCTATGGTGGGATCTTTAGTGTTTGGAAACACCCTTCTTAGGACAAGATTTCTGAACTGTAAATTAATGGGTTTTAACCCCTAGTTGAAACATTTTGTCATTCTCTATTGGTAGACTTCAGTCCTAATCCGCACTTACTCACGTCTTTCTTCTAGTAGGTCCAAATTTTCTGCAAGTTCTTGGCTATTGGCCTCTTGGTCAAAGCAGTCTGTTTTAAGGGTTGGCCTACCAATTTCAACAGGAATGGTTGTCTCGGTGCCATAGGTGAGTGAAAATGGTGTTTCCGTAGTTGGAGTTCTTTTAGTAGTTCGATAAGCTCAAAGCACTCCGAGGAGCTCTTTGAATCATCTTTGTTTGGCTTCCTCCAACCTCCTCTTTATTGCTTTGAGGATAGTACGGTTGGTAACCTCGGCTTGCCCGTTAGCTTGAGGATGCCTTGGAGAGGAGAAATGGTGACTGATGTGCAAGTCTTTACAAAAATTCTCGAACATCTTTCCAACAAACTGCGTCCCATTGTCTGAAATAATGACTTGGGGTATACCGAACCTGCACATAACATTTTTTCAAGTGAAATTCTTTACTTGTACCTCTGTGATATGGGTCAGTGGTTCAGCTTCTACCCATTTAGAGAAATAATCAATAGCGACTAGCATGAATCTTTTGTTCTGAGGGGTTCATGGCAACGGCCCTAAAATGTCCATTCCCTATTGGGCGAACGACCAGGGACTCGCAATAGGGACAAGTTCATGATGAGTTTGATATTGGTAAGAAGCGAAAAGTTGACATTTGTCACATTTTCGAACATATTCCTTAGTCTACTTTAGCATACTGGGCCAATAGTAGCCCTGATAATGCTCGGATGAGCTATGGTCCTATCATTGTTATGGTTGCTACATATCTCTTCATGTATCTCAGCTAAGACATAGTGGGCCTCTTCTAGAGTTAAACACCATAGGAAGGGTTGTGTATAAGACCTTCGGCAAAGCTTTTCTTTAAGAATTAAATACTGAGTTACCCTAATCCGAATTCTTCTGCCATGATTCTTGTATTCTAGAAGCAACCCTTCCTTTAGGTACTAGATAATAGGCGTCATCCAATTCTGAGATTGTTTTAAAATTTGAAGGAATTGTATTATTTCAATGCTCAGTTTTGACTGGTAGGAGATTTTTACCATTGAGTCCCTTTATGGCTTAAGATAAGAGGCCATATTTGCTAAAGCGTCGGCCCTGGAGTTTTAGTTTCTTTTAATATTTTAAATAGTAAACTTGTAGAAAGACCGCTTTAGTGATTCCACCAGCTCTAAATATCTGGTCATTCTCTCATCTTTGGTAGAATATTCTCTCAAAACTTAACTCACTATAAGCTAAGAGTTAGAAAATGCATCAAGATCTAGAGTTTCGCATTCTAGAACCAATTTCATCCCAAGGATAAGTGCTTCATATTCAGCTTCATTGTTAGAGGCTCTGAATCCTAAGCTAACGATTTTTTCAGTTACGATTCCATCAAGGGACTGAAGTATTATACCTACTCTAAAGCCCTTGCCTGTAGATGAACCATCGGTGTAAAGTAGTTATACCGAAGTGTCTGTAGTGGTTTGAGCTTTCGAATGTCGTGTTCTAGTGAATTCTGCTACAAAGTCTACTAATACTTGAGCTTTGATAACAGTCTGTGGTATATGGGATATGTCAAATTCTCTCAGTTCTATTGACCATTTAACTAGTCGTCCCGGAACTTTGGGTTTATGTAGGATTGATTTTAAAGGATAGGATGTAGGGATTATGATACGATGGGCTTGAAAGTACGATTTGAGCTTCCGAGTGGATATTACCAAGGCTAAGGACAATTTTTCAATTTTGGAGTACTTTTCTTGGTGTCTAGAAATGCTTTACTGACGTAGAAAATAAGCCTCTAAATTCCTTTGTCTTCCCTAACCAACACAAAGCTGATGGCACTCTCTAACACAGCTAAGTACAAGAGTAGTTTTTCTCCTAGGCACTAATTTTGAAAAGAGTTTGGGGGACGCTAAGTATTGCTTGAGTTGTTGGAAGGCTTCTTCACATTCAAAGGTCCATTCTAAAGCCTTAATCCCCCTCAAGGCTTTAAAGAATAGGAGGCACCGATCCATAGATTTAGAGATAAAACTATTCAGTGCTGCTATTCTGCGCCTTGATCTATGAGGGGTTTGCCTCAATTCCTCTTTGGGAAACTAGGAAACCCAAGAATTTTTCTTCTGTGATCCCGAAGGTGCATTTTAATGGGTTAAGTTTCATTTTGTGTTTCTTCAGGATGTTGAACGTTTGGCTTAAGTGTTGGATGTGGTCACCTTTCTAAACACTTTTGACGAGCACATCATCGATGTAGACTTCTATTGTATCCCCAATTTTAGGGGCCAAACATTCTTTTTACAAGCCTCTGGTACTTAGCTCTAGCGTTCTTTAAACCGAACGGCATCACTCTATAACAATAAAGACCTCACTTTGATATGAAGGTTGTTTTTTCCTGGTCTGGAGGATACATTTGAATTTGATTGTATCTAGAGTAAGAATCCATGAAACTTATGAGTTCGTGACCTATTGTGGCATCAACAAGTTGATCAATTTTGGAAAGAGGAAAGTTGTCTTTAGGACAAGCTTTGTTAAGTTCGGTATAGTCAACGCAGACCCTCCACTTGTCGTTCTTCTTTTTTGCAAGAACTGTATTGGCAAGCCACTCTGGGTAGAACACTTCTCTTATCATTCCATCACTTAGTAACCTTTGGACCTCTTCATTGATGATCTTGTGACATTCTAGGGCAAATGTCCTCTTTTTTTATCTTATTAAGGGATGGTTTAGATCTGTCATCAGTTTGTAAGATATGAAATTAGGATCTATTCCCTCCATATCTCTAGTTTCCCAAGCAAATACCAAAAGGTTAGCCTTTAGGAATTTGACAATATCCTTTTGCTCAGAAGGAGTCAGAGCTGAACCAATGTGTACATACTTTCCCTCTTTTTCAATGCTAATGAGCACTTTAATGAACTCCTCCATTGCTTTGACTGTGATGTCCCTTCCTCTAGGGTTTAGTGGCTCGTCAATCTCGGAAAGACATTTTTCTACCTCATGAAGATTGGAAAATGAGAAACTTTTCCTTTCATGAGGGTACTGTAATTGCTATTTAGAAGGCTGTTCTTTTAATGTGAGGCCTGGCATTCCCGGGCAATGGGCTGATAGCCCTTGATGGTAAGAATTTTGTTGTTGTGGACATATTTCAAGTCTTGATGGGGGGTTGAAGTAACTACTCTCATATGTTAGATCTAGGGCCTCCCAATAATGACATTATAGAGAGATTTAGTGTCTAGGACCATGTATTCAGATATCAGTGTCTCTTGTCCATCCTCTTTTCCTATTGTGGTTGGTAGATCAATTTTGTCCATTAGGATGTTGAGATTCCCTTTGAATTCTGCCATGATAGCAATGGTAGCTCTGATTTCATTTGATTTGAGTTTCATGTGTTTGAAGGGGTTCATAGAATAATACGTTGGTAGAACTTTCAGTATCTACAAGAACCCTTTTGATCTCATAATTATCGGTTTTGAGTGAGATGACAAGAGTATCGTTGTAGGGACAATGTATCCCAATAAGGTCCAATTCAGAGAACTGGATCTGAGGTTCTGACTTCACATTTTTCTCAATAGTCGAGATCTGAATGATACAAGGTTCTGCCATTGCCTCCTGAGCATATTTTTTCTTGGATCAGTTAGACGTTCCTGTCATTGTATTATTAGCGTGAATCACAAAGATGACTTGATTATTTTGTCGTTGCTGATCATTCTGAATTTTCCTCTGTTTAGGCCTTTGCTTTTGCCTTCTTTGAAGTGGTCTTTTGTCACGGGGGTTTTGCCTCTCGTCTTGATGGACAAACTCTCTTAGTCGTCCTCTCCTAATGAGATGCTCTATTTCTTGCTTCAAAGTCTTGCACTCCTCAGTCGTGTGCCCCTGCTCCTTATGAAAATCGTAATACTTATTCTAATTTCTTAAGTCGGGGTAGCTTTTTAGTGGCTTCAGGTCACCTCAGGTTTTCACGAGTTTGGATCTGTTAGAGTACGTGGGTAAGAGAGAATTTGCTCATTCAAAGGTCCATTCTAGAGCCTTAATCCCCCTCAAGGCTTTAAAGAATAGGAGGCACCGATCCGTAAATTTAGAGATAAAACTATTCAGTGCTGTTATCCATCTTCTAAATTTGCTCATCCTTTTGAGCTTGTTCTTTAGCTTTTCGGAATAAGACTTTTGTATCTTCGAGATTAATATACTTTTGTGCTCTATCCATGAGTGTTGTCATATCGATAGAAGGATTCTTGGTCAAGGAATCCTGGAAGCGTCCAGGCCCAAGGCCTGAAGTGAAGGCGGCTACTAGGAAACTTGGACTGCAATCGGTTATCTCCAGAAGTTCGATATTAAAACAAGCTATGTACTCCCGAAGTGATTCTTTCCTTTGCTTATTTTATAGTTAGCAAGAATTATGGTCATTTTCTCAACTTCCGACTTGTTAAAAATCGGTCAATTTTGGGACAACAAACTTCTTGGGTCACTTTTCTGTCATTATGGCAGAGTAAATGGTGTGGAGAACCTACCGAGAAATTTACTTAGCTTGTCTTGCTCTAAAGGGGCATGGAACCCCCTAGTTGAGATGATAGAATCCATATTTGACATGTCCCTAACAAGGCATCACACATGTTTCCCAATCTTTGGTTGACTACCTCATTCTCATTCTAACTATTTAAAATAATGGAAACTGCAACACCATGTAGTCTCACACCTCTATGAAGAACAAATCAACAATATAAGTGAAATGAATGTCATTTTTTGAGAAATAGCTAGCCTACCACGACATGAAAATAGAATAATTTACCTTTGTTGTCTTAGGATGTCCAAACACAAAGTTCATGGAAAGCTGAATTATGGAGCTTTTAATAGGGTACAATTGATTTTTTTCCCTAAACAAATAATTCTAATGCATTTTATATGAAAATTTTAGATCATTTCCACTGTTAAATGTCATTTCATCTATGTCAATTCTATAATTTGACATCTTACAGTATAAAAATATTAAACTTTGACATTTTACTCCTATATTGTACTGTTGTATAATGAAAGGAAGTAACAAAATAGTAAAAATCAAAGAAACAAATAGGAAAAAAATGAATATAAACATTAAAACTTCCTCACAAATGTCTAACAATTATTTTCTATACGAAAACTAGGAGAAATAGGACATCAAGTGCCCTTCCACACGCAGAAGGAATTTCTTGCCACAATTTTTTCAAAATGTTTCGAAATATGGTGTGCCGACCAACGACAACAAACAAGTTTCTAAGTGCTTTGATTCATAGATCCCAAAAAGTGACCAAATTGGTTTGGGTGCAAGTCAAATCAAGAATATGATACACTGAATAACAAATTTTTCACGTTTCATCAAGATAGAAGCAAACTAGATTGTATTCTAGATGAAATTTCCAAAGTTCAAATCAAATGGTGTTGTTTGAACTTGAGTAGCTTAATAGGGTTAGTCAATATATATGTTGGATTCTGTGTTGTGACAAACTTCTTGAGGGTAATGACAACGTATGACATAACATCTCCAAAAAAAATGATATATATTATTCGTTCCACTCATGAAACTAAAATTGTTCACATATATCTTCTTCTAGCTTTAAAGATTCAAAATTAGGTGAATCACATCACTCGTATAGAAACGTGCAATGATTCCCGATTAAGCTAGATTGTAGATATTAATCATCTAGCATGTTATAGATCTAATATGAATATCAATTAATTGAGTTTCTTCCAATATCTCACCACTTCATATAACCTTCAGACTACCGGTTAAACATCTATAAGTACTATCTTGTCATTACAATTCGAACTGCAGGATGTTTACGTAGGTTGGTATCATGTGGAAAGTAAGATTATGTTACATTCATGCTACACTCATGTCGCGACCCGAGACCCACCCTATGCAGATCTCGAACCACAAACCCGACCCGACACTATTGCCTAACCAAATCTCTCAACTTGCTACACAATCAGTGCTACTAACATGCAACAACTATCATAATATAAACAGCGGAAGACTTTAAAATATAAAAGGTGCATGTTATATATAGATGTGGTTCTCAAAATACAGACTTTAAAATTCTTTAACTACTGTACATCCCCAAGACGTGGATGACATGGGAGGCTACAAGACTGTACTATGTATTACACTTGCAACTTCAAAAAGTAATATCCAATGCTAAGCTATCAGGCTCTATCGTCTGCTCTCAATATCCATGCCTAAAAATATAAGTAATATCTGTATGAGCTATAAAACTCAATAAGTGATTATCCTTTGCTCTGCCATGTGTACAAGTATATATAGAAGGCATAATCCATAAAAGATCTAGCATGTATACAAAATTAATAGCCAGTCAAGAAGTATAAAACTCATCAAATAAATATCAAATGGTAGGAAGCTCAATGATAAAGCAATGAAGATCTGATCTGCTAACAAGTATTATACTACTACAGTCATGAGTTGTCTCAAGTATAATCATATATACTCGATAAAAAGCTGTGAGATCTCATGATCATTCATAATGAAATAATATGATCAAGCTATGATAATCAATAATAACAGTGATATCAACAAAGTGGATTCATTCTAACTAGGGCCCGGAATTCCCCCTAAGCTCTTATTCAGTTCCAACCTAGGATACCTGAATAAACTAAGCTCTGTATACAATATAACTCTACATCTCATGCCTCACATAGCAACGTAGCTAGTGTTCCTCTTGAAACCTCGACCCGAGGGTTGTAGTAAGCATTAGATGGAGTTTGTGATTGAGCACAAATCCGGCACTAATAATATATCAAGATCATGCTATCTTCCACGAAGAGTATAATGGAATCATAACTGGTTCTTGGCAATGTAACATAACGATAGCTTGCGAGGGTTGAGGTTACGAGACTACTTCGAACATAACTGTCTGGCCCTCTTGACCCTAGATACAAGTGTACAAAAAGGAATCTATGCACAAGTGTATAAAATCATGATCGAGATATATGGCAAACAATAAACACTTTCCACAAGATAGAACAATATCGAAATATAGATTCAATAACTGATGGTATGTATGGAATACAATAGATAGTATCTGAAAAACTATTGACATGACTAGAAGTATCACATGCATAGATCGGAATGTCACTTACCTCTTACTGTACCTCACTATGAAAGGTGAAACTGCCTTTTCCTTCCCTTTTGGTGTTCCTAAGATTCAGAAAACGTATCTCAGTCTATCGTTACTTAAATTATGTTATTCATCAAATTTTATGTCTCTTTACTATAAGTTTCTCTTCTACTTAAATAGACTCTACTATTGAATCCGGAATGTCGAAAGAAAGTCGGTTTAGGCTTTCACGGAATTCAATTCAGGACATTTGTACTAAAAAAGGCAAAAATGGTCATTTTGTACTTTTACGGGTCTTTATTTTTTGGAACTCCGTCTCATGAAATGGACCCTTCCATTAGCTTTAGAATGTCCGATACATAAAGAAAACACTAATCATTTGTCTAAATTAGACAACAGGATTATCTTTAATAATTAATTAATTAAACTAATTATAATAATATTATATATTAATTTAGTGTAAATTGAGCACATGTGCAAAGATGGCACGGTGGCTCTCACGCGTGGGATAAGTGCTTCCCACCCAACGCATCCCAAGTTTGAACCTCGGGGGAGACTGCTCCCCCCTTTTTTCTTCCTTATGCTATAGTCCAAATAGTGGACTAGTGGCTATTCTAGGATAGGATATCAAATCAAGGATAAGCTATCCCTAATCAAATTTTAATTCAATTTTAATTTCTTACTCTTACAACCAAACAATCCCAATTCAATTTTAAATTTAAAACAGCTATACACTAAACGATGTAGCTTCAAGGCAAAACATATAAACACGGCGCCGTTTTAAGAAACTACTGTTCACCCTCTTCCTCGATTTTCTGGTAGGATTCCGGTGGGTCTCCGTCATCTTCTCCGATGACGGCCAACTTTTTTCAATCGATTTTCATCCCAACTTAAATGTGATTCCTTTCCATTTTTCATGAGGAATTTATACCTAGACTTAGTTTTTAAATTGATTCACCAAATCTTCACGAAATAAAGAAAAACTAGTAGCTCTGACCAACTGATTTTTCTCAATTTCGTGCCCATTTCTTAGTTGTTTTTCCCCATTTTTTTTCCTAATCTCTTTCTGCACTATAGAGGATTAGTTCCTAATTTTTCAAATGGAGTTTAAACCATGTCATATTAAAAACTTGAATTATTCCCAAAACCTGTAACTGCCTATATCTCCCTCATTCCTTGACCATTTTACTTGATTCAAATTGCTAATTGAACTATTTTTCATGTTTGTTAAGACCCTATATTCAGAACTAAACGAATATGCTTGAATTATAACAACAGAAAGGGAAATTTTCACTCACCCGTGTGAGCTTTTGGCTCGCAATTTCTCACTCCTTTCTCTTGGTTTTTCTTCTTCTTCTTCACTTCTGAATCTCAGGAAACACTCTCAGCTTTTTGTTTTCCTTTAATTGTTTCTGAATTCTCTCAAAACAGCATCACCTATTTATAGGCCAATTTCAACCCACTTGCAGCCCACCATTTTTCTCTCTCTTCCTCCCATTTCTGCCGCAACGTTGGACTACTTTTTACTCAATTTTCCCTAGCTTGACACCTATTTTTTTCTAATTTTCTTTAATTCAAGATATTTACGTGTATATTATATTATATACAAAATACACACACTCACACACACAGTGTCGGCTGTGTGTGTGAGGAGCTGCCACCTTGCATGATATGTATGCTGCCCCCTTTTGCATGTATTTGATTGTGTATATATGTATATATGTGTTTATATATTAATATATACATATATATGGTATTATACATTTATATATATATACCATTTATATATATATATATATATATATATTAATATACCTTATTATATGTATATATATATAAATATAATATATATATATATTGTCACATATATATATACCCTTATACGTACCAAATAATTATGCACGTACTTCGAGACACATACGGGCATACATGCACAGTTCTCCGTGCTGTCGGGTCCCCCGTACAGGTGATCTCGGGGTACTCGGATGTGATTGTAGTTCTATTCGTGTGTTTGAAAATCATTAAATGTTACAAACTATACCTCATTCATTAGAACTCATGTTCGGTTACAAATCGTATTACACTACTTGACCCGGTCTACCTCGGTTTACATGCCATATATTCTGGGTCAAGGTATTACAACTCTTGTGTTAACTGGCAACAAATACAAAGATGTGATATAAAATTCCACCTTCAATGAAATTTGAATGTGGAGTTCATTCAACTTATACTGAATTCATGATCTCTCTTTTGCATGCATGTTTGGCGGTTCATAGATTCTTGCTTCTAGTAGGGCATAACTCAAGTTTCTAACCACATGTCTATGCAAATTAAATTTACAATTGTGCTATTGCAATTCTTTTCATAATATTTTTAAAATTCGTAGTTAGTTTGTGTGTTTTAAGATTTGAAACAATTTGAATTTTGATTTTTAACTATTGAATTCTAGATACCCTCATATTGAATTCTATAAATTTCACAAAATAGTAGTGGTTTTTATATAAACATCTAATGACTTGTTTCTTATTACCATTGATCTTCAACCGCAAGTAGTGATTGACTAGTTCTTCTTGAGAAGTTAAATATATTACTAAACAAAAACTCAAGAGCTGTACAAGAGAGAACAAAAGCCTCCAAAGGGAAGAACCCTAGGCCATTGGGCTACAAGAAGATCGATTTCGAAAGATCAACAAACAAGCTAATGCTCCAATTCAAAAAGGAATTTTTGGTTTTCCTCCAATGAGAAGCTGAATCTCGAATATTATTGGTGGTTTCTGTTGAGATCATAGACGCGATTTTCTTGTTTGGAATCCAAAGCCTAGTATTCCTTTCTTTCATAACAAATATATAGTGGTAAAGAGGGCATTCTTTAGAATTTCCAATTGGAAAAAGGACTCTATAGTGCTGGTAACAAACCAGTTGAGCTCAAGAGCCCAGTTTCCAGCAAGCTTGTGGATACCACACATATATAGGATTTCTTTTCATACCTTAGAAGAGAAGTTACAGGAAAAGAAAAGATGATCAATGGTTTCTGGGTGGGAGCCATCTAGGAGACAGAGGTCTTCATTTATGATTCCCCACCTTTTCAGTTTAGACTTAGTCATTAGACCATTCTTGCATACAAGCCAGGAGATGAACTTATGTCTGGGGATGGAATAATTGGACCACACTACGAGGGCCCAATCTACTTTTGGAATGGGGGATCTAATGTGGTGCCAAGCCGATAAGCTGCTAAAGACATCATTGCTCTCTAGGGTCCAAGTAACTGAATCCTCTATGTTCGAGGAGGGGATTAAGGAGTTGGGAATAATATCTTTGTTTTGTTGCATTATAGGAGGAGATTTAGGGAGCCATCTCCATTTACCCTCACGAACAACATTGGCAACTTTAGCAGTATCCCGACTAGCACATTCATAGGTGATGGTAGGGCCAAGAATTTGGCTAATTGGACCTATGAGAAGCCAATTATCATGCCACAAAAATGTATTCTTTCTGTTTCCTCTGGTTGAGACAATGAGATTCCTGGCAATGAAGCATAGCTTTAGAATCTTCCTCTACCCCTAGCTACAATTGTTTTAGGTGGTGATCCTTCATAAGTTATTGTCTTTTATGGAGTAAGAGTGACACCACCGTATCCAGAGGCTGTCTTTCTTAGAACAAAGATTCCAAATCAGCTTAAGCATTAAGGCTTTGTTATTGTCGTCAATCCTTTTGAACCCCAAGCCTCCTTCATCTTTGGGATTGCCCAGAGGTCTTAAGTTCAAGGCTAGACCAGAGAAATGATCTGAGAATGCTTTCCATATCCTTATGAATGCTTTTAGGGAGCAAGAAGACACTGGAGCAATAGATGTGAAAACTGCTCAAGACTGAAGCAATAAGTTGAGCCCTTCGATTGACTAGTACTTCATCGTCGGTACACTTAAAAATTTGAAACTAGGTGAATCACAAACCTCCTATAAAAACTTGCAGTAATCCTAAACTAAGCAAAATAGAGGGTATTAATGATCTAGTTTGCTATAAATCTAATATGAATATCAATTACTTAGTTTCTTCCAATATCTCACCACTAATTTAGACACAATTTTAAACATATATAAGTAATTCAACTTCATATGTTTAAGTAGATTGTTACCATGTAGAAAGTAAGATTAATTTTACATTTATGTGTTATAATTAATATTTAATGAGTTAATAATCTCTAATAATTAATAAATTTTTAAAGAATCAATTTGATTCTATGATGAATAATTAATAATTTTATTATGTAATCATTAATACTTTTTTCAAAAAAAATATAATATTAATTATTAAAAACAGGACCGGCTTGAGATAATTTGAGGTTTAAAGTAACAACACTAAATAAGGCCTTTTATTTTTTAATATTAAATTAATTTTTTTTATTTAAAATTTATTCTTCTCATTTTTTGAGATGCAAAATCCTTAATTAAGTTTTTGTATTTAAGTGTTGCTAACATATTGATATACCACAAACAGACACACCAATCACTTTGAGACACGTGTGCCCATTGAGTTAACAAATCTCGATCCTATGAGCTAACAATTTCGATCATACGGAACAACCACAAGCCTTCAGGGCATTCTTATATATATATCATTCAGAGCCGATAAACTCGGTCACAGTGCGGACAAAGCCCTCAAGGCATTCTCATATGTACATCTTCCAGACCTTCCGTCCTGGGCAATATTTATTCAGCACTTCATATGGATCCAACCTCATGGTTTCCTTAACAACGGCCAAGCAGGGAATAAGGAAACAGTCTTCAACATGGAAACTACTATCTATGATTATCTCTATCTACGACTCAAAGCTCCACAAGGTAACTGCAATCTCCGATGATCAAATCCCGATATTCATGGCGTCGAATCCTAATCAACTTAGGAGAGCCACGGCTTATAAATTAAACCCTAGAGGTACGATTTACATTCATGCTCATTATTTGGCTTTCAATACAGACTTTCAATTCTTTTACTTACTTAAGCATCGGAGCTGCTACCGTCCAGAACCAATCCGGTGGTCCTCTGATCATCTTTCTGAGTGTTCTACAGGTCACGGAATCCATACTTATTGCGAGCCGAAAAGTGCAGCATCAGTTTGGCGCCGTCTGTGGGAAACGACTAATCTCCAAAGTGCTCTACTCATAAAACTCATCTCTTTCCCTACCGGAAAACCATGGCACCAAATCTCCGACCATGACAGAATACTCAGAATTCGCAAAACACTCAACGTCAGCCGCCTGCTCCTCGCACAAAGGGACCAGCGGCCAATCCTATGCGACAAGAGATCGAAGCAATAAAACGACACAATGAACTGGTGTAGGAACAATTGCTTGCCATCACTAGAACACTGGCAACGCTCACGCAGAATCAAGCAGCGGGTTCACCTAGCCCGCCGGTCAACTTCGTTGCAGGGACGCAACCTCCTGTTGCCACGGAGAATGAAGAACTTCGTGCACAGGCTCCAACTAACCAGCCTGGGCACCCTTCAGGCGTTGCTCGCGCTGGCAGAGATCCGCAGCCATCAACAGTCCCTGGTTGGGGAACATCCGCCTTCGTTCTTGATGTACATTACCGGAACACTACCCAAGCCCCAACTCCAAGGGCCTCGGGAGCACACCCGGCACCGCAGGAGCCTCATCATGCAGCACCAATCCCTCCGGTTCGAAATCCTCCTCCGTCCGAAGGGCGTACTCCACCCTATTACCTTGAAGCCGAAGCTGTCAGGCAGGGTTCACAAGATGTCAGACTCAGAGACCTACGAAGGGTGGAGGAAATCGCCGAGTCGATGGACCGAATGATTGCCTTGAGAGGACCTCAGAACCCTCCAGAGCAATATGAACTGGCCAGGCTGCTCGGAAGACTGGCCACCCCATTCACTCACACCATTATATCAGAAGAGAGGCCCAGAAAATTCATGGTGCCCAAGTTCACCTTGTACGATGGATCTGGAGATCCAGGAGATCACCTCTCTCATTACCTAGCATACGATGGCCCTTCACGGAGCCTCTGATGCTTTCATATGCCGAACGTTCATCACCAGCCTGAAGGGAACTGCTCTGAAGTGGTTCCACAACCTCCCACCGAACTCCGTTACCAGCTTCTACGAGCTCGGTAGACAATTCTTGGACAGGTTTATGACCAGCAGAAGGCTCAGAAGGGGGTCAGAATTCCTGCTAAACGTCAAGCAAACCAGGGAGGAATCCCTCAGAGCCTACATTGCGCGCTTCAACACCGAGCTCACAGAGATCACTGACTGCAGCCCAAAATTCCTTGTGGCAGCCCTCACTGCTGGGCTCGCCCAAGGGGGGTTCAGAGACTCCTTGACGAAGAGCCCTCCTACCGATATGGCGGCACTGATGGATCGGGCCAGAAAGTATATCAACCTAGAAGAAGCCAACCGCACATCCCAGAAGGGCAAAGATCAGTCCCAAAGGGATAACCAGAAGCGGGAAGACCACAAAAAGGAGGATCACAGAAGAGACTCCAACAAAAAGAGGGCCAGAAGCCCAGAGAAGCGAACAGCTCCCACAGCTGTGTACAACTCCGCCCCAAGGGAGTTCACCAACTTCACTCCTCTGAACACCACACCGAACCAGGTACTCCGACAGATCTGAGATCGGGAGAACCTGAGGTGGCTGGAACCAATCAAGGGAGATCCCAGCCTGCGGGACCAAAGTAAGTATTGTAATTTCCATAAAGATCATGGACATACAACTAACACTTGCAGGACCCTCCGATATGAGATAGAGCAGCTCATAAAGAAAGGGGCGTTTTCGGGAGTTCGTCAAGCAGGACGGAAGGCAAAACCCCCCAAGAAGACAAGCCTCAGCAGCGGCCCGACCAGAGGCCCGAACAGAGGCAGGAACAGAGGGAGGGACGTAATGAGCCCCAGAGGCAGAACAATCACGTCATCTACGTCCTCCATGCTGACTCCCCAGTCACAGGGATGTCCAACAGGGCAAGAAAGAGATATGATCGGGAAGCCAGAGCTGCCCCAAGTGTACTACAGATCTCCAACGTTGAAAAGAGGCTCAAGCCAGCACCGGAGATCCAATTCACCGAGAAAAATCTAGTAGGGGTACACTGCCCTCACAGTGATGCCCTTGTTATCACCCTCAGAATCGCCAACTTCGAGACCAGAAGAGTCCTGGTTGATACAGGCAGCTCCGTCAACATATTGTTTTACGAGCCGCTTAAACAGATGGGGATAGACCAGGACAACGTCAAGCCCACCACTGCTGTGATGGCCACTTTTGATGGCAACCTCAGCACCCCTTTGGGGAGAGTCGACCTTCCTACCACTGTAGGAGAGGGTGAAGGGCAGAAGACCACCATCTCGGAGTATATGGTGTTGAACATGAAGTCTCCTTATAACGTCATAATCGAGAGACCTTGGTTACATCAGATAGGGGCAGTCACCTCGACCCTCCATCAGTGTCTGAAGTATGTCCACAACCAGAGCGTGCACTCTGTCAGAGGATGCCAGCCAACCTCCCGGGAGTGCCACGCTATTGCCCTTAAAGAGAAGGCTCCCAAATAGCAATTACAGCATACTCGGGATTGTGCAGATCTGGTATTCACTCACTCTCCCGAGGTGGAGGATTGCCCATCCGGCATTGAAGAGCCCCTGAGCCCAAGGGGACGCGACAGCCGAGCTAAACCTGTTGGTGAGCCCATTAAAGTACTGGTCAGTTCAGAAGCAGAGGGGCGTTATCTGTACATCGGCCCAGACCTTACACACACCGAGCAGGAAAAGATAGTCAGGTTTCTGAAAAACAACCTCTCTATCTTTGCTTGGGAGACCAGGGACATGGAGGGAATAGATCCTAATCTAATAACTCACAAACTGATGGTAGATCCGGATCACCCGCCAGTCAGACAGAAGAGAAGGCCGATTGCTCCTGAACGGCATCGGATTATAAACGAAGAAGTCCAGAGGCTCCTGGACGCCAGGATGATACGGGAAGCTTTCTATCCCGAGTGGCTAGCCAACACCGTGCTTGTGAAAAAGAAGAATGGCAAATGGAGAGTCTATGTTGACTATACAGACCTCAACAAAGCGTGTCCCAAGGACAGCTTTCCACTGCCAAGAATAGATCAACTGGTTGATGCCACTGCAGGGCACGAGCTTATGAGTTTCATGGATGCCTACTCTGGATACAACCAAATCCAGATGTACCCTCCAGATCAGGAAAAGACTGCCTTCATAACCGAAAGAGGACTCTACTGCTACAGAGTGATGCCTTTCGGTTTGAAGAAAGTTGGAGCCACTTATCACCGGTTGGTGAACAAGATGTTCAGCCCACTGCTCGGCAGCACCATGGAGGTATACATCGATGACATGCTGGTAAAGAGCCTTCAGAAAGGCAGCCACCTCCAGCACTTGGCCCAGACCTTCGATATCCTCAGACAACACAAGATGAAGCTCAACCCCTCGAAATGTACCTTCGGAGTTACGAAGGGAAAGTTCTTGGGGTACATCGTCTCTCAAAGAGGCATCGAAGCCGATCCCACTCAGATCCAAGCCCTGATTGGACTGAAGTCACCAAAGACCAGAAAGGAGATTCAGGCACTGAATGGCAGAATTGCCGCACTGAGCAGGTTTATATCCAAATCCACCGATCGCTGCCTACCTTTCTTCAAAGCTCTGAAGGGCAGCAAGACTTTGCAGTGGACAAAAGAATGCGAGCAGTCCTTTCAAGAACTAAAGGAGTATCTAGCCTCTCCAGAGCTCCTGTCAAAACCAGTACAAAGAGAAAAGTTACTCCTGTACCTTGCAGTCTCCGAAAACGCGGTCAGTTCCGCACTGATCAGACAGGACAGAGGAGTACAGAGGCCTATATTCTACGTCAGTAGAGCACTACTCGACACGGAGAAAAGATACCCAGAGGTAAAGAAACTGGCCTATGCCTTGGTCATATCAGCTCGAAAGCTTCGACCTTATTTCCAAGCCCATCCAATCGAGATCCCAACTGCCTATCCTCTGAAGTCAATACTGAGGAAACCTGAAGTATCGGGAAGATTGGTAAAGTGGTCTGTGGAGCTAGGGGAGTTCGACATAGCATATGTACCTCGAAACTCCATCAAAAGGCAGGCCTTAGCTGACTTCGTAGCCGAGTTCACCCCGGCACTTCAGAACAAAGCACAAGTCACCGAGACTTCGGGAACCTGGCTGCTGTACATTGATGGATCGTCAACCGATCAAGGATCAGGGGTAGGCTTGGTACTACAGTCCCCTGACGGGCTCACGTCAGAAAAAGCAGTCAATCTGGGATTCAAAGCTTCTAATAATGAAGCCGAATATGAAGCCCTAATCTTGGGCATGAAGCTCGCCTTAGAATGTGAGGCTCAAAACCTCGATGTCTTCTCTGACTCCCAACTGGTAGTAAGCCAAGTCTTGGGAGAATTCGCCATTAAAGATGATAGGATGCTCCGATACTCCAAACTGGTAAACCACTTAAAGCACTCCTTCCAGACATTTACTATCCAGAAAATTGAGAGAAACCAGAATTGCAGAGCAGATGCTCTGGCTAACATGGCCTCCCGCCTCAAGACTGAAGCAGACTCCACAATTAAAATCTCCTTTCAGCTAGGATCCAGCATTGAGGAAGCACGAGTTGCTCCAATTGATGAACAGCCCCAGAACTGGATGACCCTAATCCTCCAGTATCTAAGATCCGGGCTCCTCCTAGAGGACAAAAACAAAGCCAGGAGAATCCGAATCAGAGCGGCTCGGTACTTGATCCTGAACGACAAGCTTTACAGAAGGTCGTATTCTCAACCTTTGTTAAAATGCTTAGCTCCAGACGATTCACAGTATGTCTTGGCTGAAATACATGAGGGAATTTGCGGGAACCATAATGGGGGCAGAACTATAGCCCACCGAGCTCTATCGCAGGGCTACTACTGGCCCGGCATGTTGAAACAGGCTAAGGAATATGTTCGGAAGTGCGACAAATGCCAGAGATTTGCCCCGTACCAACATCAGCCTCAGCACGAGCTTATCCCGATTCCTAGTCCTTGGCCCTTTGCTCAATGGGGAATGGACATTGTGGGCCCATTACCACGGGCACCTCCAAACAGGAAGTATCTCTTGGTGGCCATCGACTATTTCTCTAAATGGGCCGAAGCCGAGCCCTTAACACATATCACAGAAAAGGAAGTCGAAAGCTTCACCTGGAAGAACATTGTGTGCAGGTTTGGCATACCACGTGTAATTATCTCGGACAATGGTACTCAATTCACTGGTAAAGGCTTCAAGGCATTTTGCGAAAATCTCAACATCAGTCAGCACTTTGCCTCTCCAGGCCATCCGCAAGCAAATGGGCAAGCAGAGGTCACTAACCGAACGATCCTTGATGGGTTAAAGAAAAGGTTGGAACAGGCCAAAGGGAAGTGGGCAGAAGAACTCCCTGGAGTCCTTTGGGCCTACAGAACGACCAGAAGAACTCCCACCTCTGAAACTCCCTTCTCACTAGCCTATGGAACAGAAGCAATAATTCCGGTTGAGATCGGTATGCCAACTCTGAGGACTGAGGCCTTTGAGCAAGAATCCAATGATCAGCAGCTGATGGAAAACTTGGATTTACTCGAAGAGAAAAGGGATCAGGCCAGCATCAGGATGGAAGCTTATCAACAAAGAATGGTCAACAAATCCAAGGTAGGACTCAAGACAGTCAACTTTCAAGTTGGAGACTTCGTCTTAAGAAGAGTCTTTCAAAACACCAAGGATCCCACCATGGGAAAGTTGTCACCAAACTGGGAAGGACCCTATAAAGTAACAAAGGTCGTTCGGCCTACCACCTACTGGCTTGAAGACATGACTGGGAAACTCGTTCCTAGGCCATGGAACGTGGAACACTTACGGAAGTATTATCAGTAAAGTTATTTCTTTTACTTCCATAGAGTGTTCATCTATTAATGCACAGGCCTCTAGAGCCTGGTCCATAATGTACGAGTTTTTACCCGGTCCATCTATTAATGCACAGGCCTCTAGAGCCTGGTCCATCTATTAATGCACAAATCTTAGGACTTGGTCCATCTATTAATGCACAGGCCTCTAGAGCCTCCAGAGCCTGGTCCATAATGAACGAGTTTTTACTCGGTCCATCTATTAATGCACAGGCCTCCAGAGCCTGGTCCATCTATTAATGCACAAGTCTTAGGACTTGGTCCATCCATTAATGCACAGGCCTCCAGAGCCTGGTCCATAATGTACGAGTTTTTACTCGGTCCATCTATTAATGCACAGGCCTCCAGAGCCTGGTCCATCTATTAATGCACAAGTCTTAGGACTTGGTCCATCTATTAATGCACAGGCCTCCAAAGCCTGGTCCATAATGTACGAGTTTTTACTCGGTCCATCTATTAATGCACAGGCCTCCAGAGCCTGGTCCATCTATTAATGCACAAGTCTTAGGACTTGGTCCATCTATTAATGCACAGGCCTCTAGAGCCTGGTCCATAATGTACGAGCTTTTACTCGGTCCATCTATTAATGCACAGGCCTCCAGAGCCTGGTCCATAAATGTACAAGTTTCAACACTTGGTCCATCTATTAATGCACAGGCCTCCAGAGCCTGGTCCATAATGTACGAGCTTTTACTCGGTCCATCTATTAATGCACAGGCCTCTAGAGCCTGGTCTATAAATGTACAAGTTTCAACACTTGGTCCATCTATTAATGCACAGGCCTCCAGAGCCTGGTCCATAAATGTACAAGTTTCAACACTTGGTCCATCTATTAATGCACAGGCCTCCAGAGCCTGGTCCATAAATGTACAAGTTTCAACACTTGGTCCATCTATAATGCAGAGGCCTTCAGAGCCTGGTCTATAGTATACAGGTCTTAAATACTTGGTCTATTTCTTGAATATACAGGCCCCCAGAGCCTGGATCACTGCCTTCCGAGCCTGGTCCGTCTTCGATTGGCAAACTCTATGATCCAGTCCATCCAAAGACAGAAATCCCGAACATCTACAAACTAAAGTTTCTTAGATCGGAACATATCAGATTTGATATTTATATTATTTGGCTTATCTGTCAGACAAGCAACAGGTACTATGGTACCGATCAGGAGCAAAGTACTTCGATTCAAGCATTTTTCTAAGTTCCTTTGATTTATTCTCAAGAACATTCAGAAATGTACAAGGAAGTATTTTAACTACAGAAAAGCACATTTGAATACAGAAGACATCAGATCTGAGTAAAAGAGACTCAATTTTATTTATAAATCAGAAGATTTACATCAACACAAAGAAGCTATTGCAGAAGCTATTACAGAAGCCATTACAGAAGCTATTACAAAAGCTACTACAGAAGCTATTACAGAAGCTATTACAAGAAGATACAATTCTCAGTATAAGGGCTTCCCTTCATGGGATGATAAAGGGGCACAGGAACCACAACTTCCATTACCGCCGCCACCAACTCCATTTGAAAGGAAGGGGCCCTGAACCCCAGTCTGCATCAAGAAGTGCCCAGGCCATTTCATCATCATCATCATCAATGCCGTGACCAACGGATGATGAGGGCTCTGGGCCTCAAGAGACTTTTCATTCTCCACCTTTGTAATCAGCATGACACCCCAGCAGATTGGAGCAAGGGTCTCTACCAAGTCACAAGGGGGAGGAGGCAGCCCACATTCATTTTCCTCAAAGCAGTTGTCACACCCCGGCCGATTGAAGCGAGGGTCTCGAACAAGGCGTGAGGAAGAGGAGGCAACTCACCTTCGTCTTCATCACCAACGCTCCAGGCCTCGGTTGAATCAAGGAGAGGCCACCACCAATCGGAGGAATCTCGACCGGATGCCAGAGGAAACAAGAAGACTTGTGCCTCCTACAATCCTTCCTTGGAGACTGAAAATAGGGGAAATTTAACTCTCAGCCACAGTTTAATTATTCCTAACTCAGGCAAGGAATCATCCATCATCTCCGGACGAGTGGGAAAACTCCGGCAGCATATAAAAACCTCTCTTACAAACAATTCGGTAAGCAAAAGGGTTGAGCGCAACCATATGCCCTCGTTTCCATATATATAGACACTGGAAGACCAAAGGCCACCCAGTTGAACCGTCACAACGATTAAAGTGTTAGCTTCGAAATCCCAAACGACGGGGGTGCAATGAATGAAGTATTAAACCACCCTCTCGGGAGAAGCAAAAGGCAAAGCCACACGCACGTAATATACAGGCTTTCAATCTTTTTCATGTATATGACGTGACGGATTCCCCAGGTCATTAACACTCAAAGGACCACGTGTACAACCAAGGTCCATCAACTATGATGTTTCTTGGTTCTTGTCTTAACAGGTCTGGAGGCAGAAGTTCTTATCAACCAAACTAAAATCACAAAGTATCCACTTATTATTTCTCCGGATTCAGAACGGTCAGCTCTGAAATGCTTCGAAAAAAGGAGTCTTCAATTACTGACCTTATGGCAAGTAAAGAAGCTCAGAACACAACTACCTACGGAGGAAAATCTGATCTGGCATACACTAAACTCCAGAGCAGCGCTACTTGCAACACTTACCACTATCAACTACATGTTGAGGCACTACAGAGCAACAGAACTCAAGACATGCACAAATACTACAGAACAATATAACAAAGGAGACGAGTATTAAGCAAAAGACTGTTCCATTAACAAATGTATGTTTTAAAGTACATTGGAAGATAACAAAATATACATCCTAAGCCTGATCAGCAGGAACAGGATCAACGACCGGAGAAGGTTCGGCAGGAGCAGTATCAACCACCTCAGTCGGTACGACCACTTCCGTGGGATCGGTAGGGAGGACAACAGCCACTTCATCCTGGATAACAACCTCTGAAGGTTTCAGATCCAGGCGGCACAATTGAGGAGACATCAAGGTCAGGAAACTTGGCAAGAAGCCGGGAGCGGAAGTTGTTAAACCCTAACGTGATCAAGCGATGGGTCATTCCTTCCAGCTTCGACTTCATCTCCTCCTCATTATCCATCAATGCCTGCTCCACGGCCTCATCAAGCTGTTTACAGTGCTCATACCGCATACCGTTCATCTCCACCTACAACCTCCTTGCCCACTCAACGGCAAGGTTCTTCTCCGATTCCATCACAATCAAGGAGTTCTGACACTCCTTCAGTTTCTCTGCGGAGTGCTGTGCCTCCGATTGAGCAGTACCAAGCTGAAGCCCCAGGTCATCCAGAGCGGCCCTAAGCTGGTCCAACTCCTCCGCAGGTGGAGAAACCTCCACCAAAGCAGAAAGGGTATGCAGGGTCTGCATAAAACAAAGAAAACACTTCAACACCAGTATAAACGCTTGAAGAAAAAGGAAATAAGGGCCCGATGAAATCACCTTAACTTGAAGAGCGGTCAAGTCAGCAAGAAGTTTCCCCGACGTCTGAGGCTTAATTTTAACTGAGCCTTTGGCCCAGAAGTCACTCAGAATCTTCTTGGCCCCCTGACCAGCAACATTAGGAGCCACCGATGATGATGCCCCCTTACCCGCTCGACGAGACGGGACTGGGGGAACCACGGTAATAGGGACAGGAGCCTCTTCCTCCCTTTCAGCAGGCTCGGGAGAGGACAAAACTAACCTCCGCTTCTTCGGAACGGGAGGAACCACTGGAGAGGAAGCCTCCCCCACCACCACGGACGGTGATGGCCCGGACTCCCACTGAGCCATCACATTGTCAGCAATCTCCTCCACACTTCCCCTGGCAGCCATCAATCTATCAGGGTTAACGATGGAAGAATGGTCCCGAATGCTGGGCTTCAAGAGCTTCTTATATTGCTTCTGAATCAAAGAAGAGAAGCCCGGTCTCTTCCACGCACTCTTGACTGACAAAACAAGCACAGAAATTGATCAGTTCAACAATTGGCAAACAAAATAAATTCAGTACAGCCATGGAAAAGTTGAGCCTCACCCCTTGGCCCAGTGGTCCGAGGGAATACGGAAGGTTGACCCTCGAAGTTCTTGAATTCCCATCCTCCTTTAATAAAAAAGTACCACTTCTTCCAGGTCTTGTTAGAGGAGGGCACAGAAGTAAGGGGTCTGAACCCACTATCAAAAGACATGTAATAAAGGCCCTCCGCCTTTTGAAGTTTTAGATCCATATTGCTACGGATCAAGTCAAGGGACACCTCGACATTATTCATATGCCCTAACATAATGAAGCTCAACAGATGTCTCCAACTGTTAAGGTTCAGGTCTGCAGGGCAAAGGTCAAACCAACAGAAGAATTGTTTTATTATATCAGGAAAGGGGAGTGTAAGACCCATCTCAAACCAGGCCAGATAGGCACAGATTTTCCCCTCTCTAACATCGCCCGGGCGATCTTGAGAATCCGAAACCCTAAAAGTAACATTTGTGGGAAGTTTGAACTTCGCCCATAACTCCTTCAACATACTTTCAGTAATTACACTCTCACCCTCCTCTCTGTAACCGGATCGACCAGAAGTCTCACCAACCCTATTCGGGGGCTCATCAAAAGCATCAACAATCCTAACCCCCGGACTAGAGGGGGGTTCTACCAGTCTATTTTCATCAATGTTCACCAACTGTAGTTGAGGAACGGTCTCAGAAGGACTTCCCAAACCATAGTGTGATTCTAAGCCAGACATGGCGAACAAGAGAAAGAAATGAAACAAATGAGAAGGAATGTAGAAGGGGACTAAAAGTCGAACCTGAGATCAAGAAAGGATTATGAACACCGGGTATCCTCCAAACTTCAAGATATGTCAAATGGCGATCTGGTACTGTAGAAGTAAAGGCAGAAGAAAGGTATGAAAGACCTTTCCCTCTCTTTATATACACATTCGAAATATGAGCCTTTCAAGACGAGCCGACACAACGGTTGAAAATAATGATGGATTCTCAAGTATCGGCTGCACAATAAATGACGCGTTAAACCGACATCTCGAGAAATGGGAAAGCAAAACGTATGACTCTTCACAAAACCCACAACCCTAGTTAAAACCCTAGCTTTTAACAAGGGCTCGGGGGGGGAGTAACTGATATACCACAAACAGACACACCAATCACTTTGAGACACGTGTGCCCATTGAGTTAACAAATCTCGATCCTACAGAGCTGACAATTTCGATCATACAGAACAGCCACAAGCCTTCAGGGCATTCTTATATATATATATATATATATATCATTCAGAGCCGATAAACTCGGTCATACAGTGCGGACAAAGCCCTCAAGGCATTCTCATATGTACATCTTCCAGACCTTCCGTCCTGGGCAATATTTATTCAGCACTTCATATGGATCCAACCTCATGGTTTCCTTAACAACGGCCAAGCAGGGAATAAGGAAACAGTCTTCAACATGGAAACTACTATCTATGATTATCTCTATCTATGACTCAAAGCTCCACAAGGTAACTGCAATCTCCGATGATCAAATCCCGATATTCATGGCGTCGAATCCTAATCAACTTAGGAGAGCCATGGCTTATAAATTAAACCCTAGAGGTACGATTTACATTCATGCTCATTCTTTGGCTTTCAATACAGACTTTCAATTCTTTTACTTACTTAAGCATCGGAGCGGCTACCGCCGGAGCCAATCCGGTGGTCCTCTGATCATCTTTCTGAGTGTTCTACAGGTCACGGAATCTATACTTATTGCGAGCCGAAAAGTGCAGCATCACATATCATTGATTGTATGGTTAATTCATTCAATCTTTCTCCTGAAAAAGTTGATCTTAGGTAGAATTTTATCAATTTTAATTTTGAAATACTTATTTTTTGAGAAGTAACTATTACAGAAATTGTCAATAATACTCTATAAGCAATGTATATATTTGAGAAGGAATCTAATTTTTTTTATATAATTCAATACCTCAATTAGAGAGTTTTCTTCTATTTGTAATTTTTTTAAAAAATAATTTTGAAAACGAATCTAAACCATCAATATCAAAATAACTATCATGTTTTAGGGTGAAAACACATCGAGATGAGGTGATTAAAACTCATCCTTTCACATGATAGGCTAAAGTTCAAGCTCTATGCCACCGATGCACTTAAAATAGTTCCCTCCTCCCTCGTTGCTGTATATATTTGAGAAGGAATCTAATTTTTTTTATATAATTCAATACCTCAATTAGAGAGTTTTCTTCTATTTGTAATTTTTTTTAAAAATAATTTTGAAAACAAATCTAAACCATCAATATCAAAATAACTATCATGTTTTAAGGGTGAAAACACATCGAGATGAGGTGATTAAAACTCATCCTTTCACATGATAGGCTAAAGTTCAAGCTCTATGCCACCGATGCACTTAAAATAGTTCCCTCCTCCCTCGTTGCTGTACTAAAAAAAAAAACCTATCATGTTTTAGAAAATGGATCAAAACAATGTTTTCTTAAACTAAATTTTTTCTTTCTTCTTGTTTTTTCTTCTGCTATTTAGGAATTTTTTTTTTTTTTTTGTAATACACACACATGTATATATATTAATTGAATTATAATTGAAATAGAATTATAATATATATATACACACACACACACACATACACACACAGATTACATACAATTGACATTACCTTACTTACCTAGTCTTAGTAATATGAAAAAATTCAATATTACGACACGTTAGGATTAGTAACACAACATTGATCCAAAAGAAAAAAGATTAGTAATACAACAAAACTCCAATCCTTCAAGTCGTTATTTTAATTTTTTAGCTCAAAATTATATATGAGAAATAAATTATTTATGATTGTTGGGACCTTGAGATTCACTATACAACAAACTCTTTAATATTGGTTAAAAGATTTATGGGACCCTTTTTTGATAAAGGTTGGACTTTTATAGGCTTTATAACTCTACTTTTAATTGAATTTTTTTATACATATTTACAAAATTTGGGGATTCCTTTATGAGTGGAACATAAAGCGATTATTTCACTTGCTTTATATAAGAGTCGGCCCCGATTAAAAAAATATATATTTATATATACTTATATATATTTATATATATATATATATATATATATTCATTTATGACGCATGAATGTTTAGGTACATACCTTCGAAAAGAAATGAAAGTCTGCTTATATAAATTTAGATACATGAATTTGTTCAATAATTTTAAAGGTTGTTTAGGAATTTGAAAAGTTGTGTTTAAATACTAATATAGTTCTAACCCTGTATAAAAGACTATATGAGTTGCATGCGTAGCGAAGAGGATTCAAAGATAAATAATAAAGATATAGTTGTGAAAGAAAATAAACTCTCACTCAATTGGTAGAAGAGCTTGGTAACAACCTATGGTTGTACATCTCCAAACACATATTTAAGCCTCATGATAAGTGTAAAAGTCTATAAAGATAAACGTAATCTCCGAACACATATTTAAGCCCCAAGATAAATGTAAAAGTCTATAAAGATAATTGTAAAAGTCTCGAAAATTACAGTGATATCAGAATATCCAAAAAAACTAACATTTGGTATCAAAGAATCGAATAAATTTTAACTCTATTCAAGTGAGTTATTACATCAAATGCTATGCAAAAAGTGAGCATCAAGATATACCTTAAATTTATGAAGAAAATTGAATTTCAACAATAGAACAAAATTAAAATGGAATGAGAATCAGTCATCAAAATATTAAGACTTCATTCTTAATAAGAATAAAAAAATCAAATAATTTACTTCAACCATGTGATTAAAACTAACAAGGAATTGCATTTTATCACAGTAGACAAGGAATTAGTTAGCTGTTCATAATACTACTTATCATTTTCTTGTACTATTTTTGCATTTCAGTGTTTATGTTCAATCCAAATGCTGAGCTCAACTGCATCTCAAGCTCAAAAATTAAGCAAAATATTAGACCATAGGAAATAAAGTTTACATAAGCCAACTACATACATTTCATCCTCACACATTGTGCAAATATTTACCTTCCTAGTGATGAATTTTGAATTTCTAACAGAGAAGATTTTATTGCTCACAAATCTGAAGAATATTCACACACTTATTCTATTGATCATATGACAATATATATACAATTTTACAAAAGCTAATCTAGGTAACAATCCTAAAATTATGACAATCTGTTACAGAGAGGTTGACTTGAATATTTGAAATGATACACCCTTGATTTTTGGCTATTTATCTGATTGCTGATCTTGGTGATTTGTGATTGCTTGATTTGAGGAATCTTCCGTGATACGCCCCCCCAAGATGGAACTGCCATCGGCAAGTCCAATCTTGGAGCGTAGAAATTCCATTCATTGGCGGGACAGCGGCTTAGTCAAAAGATCAGCAAGTTGATCGTGGGTGTTGACGTGATGAACCTGAAGAGCACCACGTTGAACCATATCGCGAACAAAATGGAGATCAATCTGAATATGTTTCATACGGGAGTGCTGGACAGGATTAAAACTCAGATGAGTGGCTCCCAAATTATCACAGAGCAACTTGGGGGATCCGGAAAGAGGAAGACCAAGTTCATGAAATAGAGATAATAGCCATAGGGTCTCAGAGGCTGCATTGGCAAGGGCGCAATATTCGGCTTCAGTGGAGGATCGGGCGACAGCTCGTTGTTTCTTTGAACTCCAAGAAATGGGATTTGCACCAAGAAAGCTTATATAGGCTGAAGTGGAAGTGCGGTCATCCAGGTTACCCACCCAATTAGCGTCCGAGTAGGTGAAGAGATCAAAGCTGGATTTTTTTTTTTATGTGAAGACCATGCAAGAGGGTTTGTTTCAGATAGCGAAGAAGCCGTTTTGCTGCGGTCCTAGTGAGTGACTATTGGGTTGTGCATAAACTGGGAGAGTTTATTAACTGAGAAGGAAATATCAGGACGGGTAAGAGACAGATATTGAAGGCTGCCAATGACACTACGAAATTCGTACTATCAGTAGTGGAGGTGCCATCAAGGAGTTGGAGTGCTGTGGTTGTGGACAACGGAGTGGAGACGTCTTTGGCACCAGCCATGTTGGTTTTTGACAACAAATCTTGAATATACTTGTGTAAGGACAAGAAAATACCAGAGGCAGTGGGAATAACTTCCATACCCAAGAAAAAATGGAGTTGCCCCATATCTTTGATAGAGAACTGAGTGCCAAGTTGGTGAACAATATGAGTCACAAAATGAAAATCATTACCAGTGATCACTAAATCATCCATATAGACTAAGAGATAGCAAATAAGATTGTTGTGGCGGTATATAAACAAAGAGGAGTCAGCTTTAGAGTTGTGAAACCCCAGAGCAAGAATGGCTAATTTGAGAGCCGAATACCAGGCTCTAGGGGCCTGCTTGAGGCCATAGAGAGCTTTATGTAACCTACACACATGATTAGGATGAAATTCATCTTTAAATCCGGGGGGCTGAACCATGTACACTGTCTCAGCTAACTCACCATGCAAAAAAGCATTATTAACATCTAATTGGCGCAACAGCCACCCGTGCATCACAACAACAGTCAGAACAGTGCGAATGGTAGCCGATTTGACAACGGGGCTAAATGTTTCTTTGTAGTCTAACCCTTCACGTTGATGATACCCTTTGGCAACAAGCCTCGCTTTAAAGCAATCAATGGACCCATCGGATTTTCGTTTAACACGAAAAACCCATTTGCAGCCGACGGGTTTGCAGTGAGGGGGTGGGGAAACAAGTTCCCAGGTACCATGACGCATAAGCGCGGTGAGCTCATCGGACAGAGCTTGGCACCAGTGAGGGTGACGGAGGGCTTGACTCACACAACTTGGTTCAATAGTGGAGGGAAGTGGATGCTTGGTGACAGAGTGAAGTTGTTTCGGTCTATGAATATTGTTCATGGACCGAGTGGTCATGGTGTGAGTTCGGGAAACAGGGGGCACAAGAGGGGGATGAAGAATGGCATCATCAACAGGGGAATCATGAGAGGGCAGCGTGTGTGCAGGGGATGGGGGGAACAAGCGATCAGGGGAGTGTGGGGAACTAGGGGGAGAAGAGGGAGAATGTAAAATATTTAAATTAGAGGAAGAGGAGCAGTTACCTGAAGATGAGCCATGAAGAACAGGGCCTCCCAAAATCACTGGTGGTGGGCGCGGTGGAGACGGCACAGCGATGGGTGGTCCGACGGCCATGGGTGGTGCGATCGGAGGAGAGGGCGGGAGAGAAGGCAGGGAAAGGAGGGAAGGGAGTTGGGTCTCATCGAACAGAACATGCCTAGAAATGTATAGTCTATGGGTTTGAAGATCAAGGCACTTATATGCATTTTGGGTTGTTGAATAGCCCACGAACAGGCAAGGACGGGATTTGGGCTGAAGTTTGTGGCTATTGTATGGTCTGGTAAGAGGAAACAGAGGCAGCCAAATTTTTTTAGTTTCAGGTAATTGGGTTTTTGGTGAAATAAGGCCTCAAAGGGTGATTTGTGAGTTAAGAGAGGGGTGGGTTGCCGATTGATTAAATAGACAGCAGTGGAAAAAAGCATAGGGCCAAAAAGATAGGGAGAGAGATGCGTCATGCAATAGAGTTAAGCCTGTTTCAACCACATGACGATGACGACGCTCGGAGACGCCATTTTGCTGGGGTGTGTGAGGAGCGGTGGTATAATGGCTAATCCCATGAATGGAAAAATAATTTTTAAGACGAACAAACTCACCACCATTATCGGAATAAATACTTTTGAGTTTGGATTGAAACCGATTTTCAACGAGAGACTTAAATTGAGGAAAAATAGTATTAACATTAGATTTTCTTTCCATGGGATAGAACCAAATATATTTGGTAAAATGATCAATGAAAATTAAATAATAGCGGGAGCCATCAGTTCCAAGAGTGGTAGATAGGCCCCAAACATCAGTATAAATCAGATCAAGTGGGGCATAACTGCGAAAACTTGTAACACTAAATGGTTGTTTGTGCGCTTTATTGATAGAGCAAGAAATACAAAGATGAGAATCACTTTTATTGATTATTGGAAGGGAAAAAGTCTTCACGAGATGGTGAACTATTTTATTTGACGGATGGCCAAGGCATTTGTGCCACCCATCGAGGGAAGTACGTTCATGGACATTGGCAACCATTTTTGGAAAAGCTTTCACCAATGAGTCCGGAAGAGTATAAACCCCATTTTCACATGCACCTTTGAGTAGAACCGCCCCCGTGATCTGATCCTTGACAAGAAAAAATGATGGATGAAATTCGATGAACACATGATTTTGAGATGTGAAATGATGTACGGAAATAAGATTTCTATGGATACTAGGGACACAAAGTGTATCAGTTAAATGAAAAATGCGAGTGGGTGACTGAAAAACCAAGGAACCAATGCGTGAGACAGGCAAACCTGAACCGTCACCTAAGACAACTTCATCAATGCCAGCGTATTCAGAGTGCACAGATAGGTTCGCCAAATCACTAGTGATATTATAGAAAGCGCCAGAGTCAATAAGCCATTTGGTGTCAGTGGCTAGGGCTGTAGAGACACAGTTGGCAGTGGCATCCGAAAAAGGCAAGCGTGGGCAGTGTTTGGCTATATGGCCGAGAGCATCACAGAGTTGACATTTGGGTGAGAACTTGCGCGGGCCATTGGACTTGGAGAACCGCCTGTTGTTGGTTGGGCCACCATAGTGGCGATAATGGGCCGGTGCTATAGTGGGCTGGGAGTTGTCACCACTATAGTGCCGAGAATTGGACAAACCTGCATCAGGTTTGGAGGAACCATCATTTCGGCAAGAAACAGGGGCTTTGAAAAAACCCTTGGTGCCATGTCTCCCTGGAGACGAACCAGAACGGCGAGTGGAGTAGTTGGCCGAGGCAACCAACTGTTGCGTGGAGGCATCGAGACGACGAAGATAAGCATCATGGCCGACGAAGAGATCGTGAAGTTCTTCAAAGTGCAAGGGTTGTTCCCTTGCGCGAATGGGTGCGGCGATTTCACGGAAATCGCTTCCCAGGCCATTGAGGATGTAGAGAGTGAGATCATCATCGGAGATGGGAAGATCAATGAGAGAAATTTCATCGGTAAGAGCTTTGACGGTGTGTAGGTACTCTTGGATCGATTTATTGCCTTTCTTGATCATTGTTAGTTCCTCTTTGAGTTGTATTGCGCGTGTGCGCGATTTGCTGGCATACAATGTATGCAATTTTGCCATGCTGCTTGAGAGGTCTTGGCAGCAGAGATGAAGGGGGTGATGGTGGGGGTAGTGGAGGCCAGAATGGCACTTAAGATAAGCTTATCTTGGCGGATCCAATGAGTTTTAGGGAGATTAGGAATGGAGGGATATGTCGGGGTTGGACAGGGCTTATCACCGGTGACATAATCTAGAAGATTATAGCCAATAAGCAGGGCCTCGAACTGAGCACGCCACTGGGGAAAGGTGGAGGGTGTGAGTTTTTCATTGATTTGGGCAGTAATATTGAGGGCAATGAGTGGAGTATCAGTGGGGGACGATGGGGTGGTGACGGGATGAATGGTTGGTGGCAGCGGTAGGGATCGAGGTCTCGTGAGAGGATGGCTCTCCTGATACCATGATGAATTTTGAATTTCTAACAGAGAAGATTTTATTGCTCACAAATCTGAAGAATATTCACACACTTATTCTATTGATCATATGACAATATATATACAATTTTACAAAAGCTAATCTAGGTAACATTCCTAAAATTATGACAATCTGTTACAGAGAGGTTGACTTGAATATTTGAAATGATACACCCTTGATTTTTGGCTATTTATCTGATTGCTGATCTTGGTGATTTGTGATTGCTTGATTTGAGGAATCTTCCGTGATACCTAGAACGTTCACAACACAAAAATCCCTTAAGAGAGCTTCAAATTAGATATAACAGGAATGAATTTAATGTCAAAGGTAAGGAGTGATTCATTACACAAAGGAGTGTAAGTAGGCTTGTATCATGTGGAAAGTGAGAGTAAATAGGTAGTCTCAAATATATAAAATATATATGTGTGTGTGTGTGTGTGCTCAGCATAAGAATTCAGTGCCCTGCTCATTTGCCTACTGCTCCAAACTATGTAGAAGGAAGTTTCTCCAACCTGGGTACGTGTCTTAAATACGATCTCCGACATATGCAATGCAAATGTGACATGTGCTTTTGTATTTTATTTTATAATTAAAACTAACTAGTCGCATGATGTTCATATATCTGACAAATTATGATTGTGACACGTACTTGAGGAAGAGGAGGTGTTCCTCTGCAATAATTTCATCACAAGGCCTAATTTACTCTCTATCTTCTCTGATTGGCAAGGAAAAGGAACTCACATATTTGCACCTAATTGTTATTTCTATCACTCTGCAATCTACCAACAACAAAAGGTGTGATTATGGATATCATTAGCCTCAAAGGTGGTGATAGGTACATTTCTTTCATTGCTTGCATGAATTTATTGCTGAGTCAGTTAAGTTTTTGGGTTGTGGGTGATGCAGAAACATCTTTCCCACATTGACTATGGATGTTCAAGTAGGTCAGTATCATGCAGGAAGCAAGATTAGTAACATTGGGTTCAATTCATATTTTTGGTGCTAGATAGCACAAAAAACTAAGACTAAATCCTATTGTCATCCGAATTTGAAAAGGAAGAGAGTAGGGTTGGGGTTAGCGCATTTAGCTTGTCCTATTCTGGACTATATCTATAGTCCTAAGGCTAACTAAGCTCCTATTTGGCTGCATGCCTTGAAGGGCTGGTTCAAGTTATTGGAGAAAAAAATATCAACATGCTTATTAGTTGAGATCAATATCGGCATTGAGTTCACCAATCATGAAACACAATCTGTTGCACCAATTTTTGGTCGGCTTGCTCAAGGATTCTTTGTTGTAGAGATGTTTCTGCCCAAGTTTCTAGCTACATTTGTGTTTGGAATGGACCTGTGCCTATGAAAATCAATCCACGAGAGCAAGCCCAATCAAGACCAATGATGCTTAATTCCTCTAAGTGATGACATTCAATAAAGAATAACGGTTAGGAATTTTTGAGAAGAGAACTAGGGATAATAGGGGTTGTTTGAACATTGAAAACAGCAAGCTATGTTATTGTAAGAGACTAAAAATAAAGATAAGATAAATGTGAAGAAGATTAATAAGTGGAAGAGAAAAGAGATAGGAAGGAGAGCAAAAGAAAGCAACCACAAATATCTCAAAACCAAATGCTAATGCTGCAATACTCAATTCAGTATTCACCAATTTTAACTAAAATTCAAATAAAAGAAGCCTAAAGAATAAAAATAACCTGTTCACGCTGCTGCAGTAGCATGAACAGTAACTCACTAAAATAATGTCAAACTGTGAATGGACCCACTATACTTGCATGCTATCTGAACTCAACTTAACTCAACTCAACTCAACAAAGATTTTGTCCCAACTATTTGGGATCAGTTACATGAATCTTGTCTCGCCATTTCATTCTATTTAATAGCATTTTCACAGTTAAACCACACATTATATTCTACCAAAAATTACCACAAACATTTTTAGAGGACCATAAAGGCTCTAAACTATTATATGGGACTTCCTGCTTTTGCTTTGGGCTTTCAAAGGTTTTTCCAGCCAAACCATAGGGATGGCATCTGGGGGAAAACTAAATGCACGTAGTTGCTCAATATTTTAAAATCAATATCACCCAATGTCAGCAGCGCTATACAACACCATTTTTTTTAATATCTCAGTTAGCAATTTGCATGGCAAGATATTATTTTCTATAATTTTTTTCCTTAATTATATTCCCAAAATAAGGGGCACATTCCTGTTTGATTTCAGACCTTTACCACCATGTGCCACCTATGATTCTCTCTCAGAAAAAAAAAATCCTCAAATCAAAGCCACATTGGATTCCACCTTGCCATGAGAGCATGCTTTCGAGTCTTATAAAACACCCACATCATGACTACCACAACTGAAAGATGAGCTGACCCCCTTTTGTCTCTCAATTTTGGTCCTTAAATAAGCCCCCAACCCCTGAGATAAGGTGCCAACCACAACACTGTCCCCCTTTTTCCGCAAAGGATTGCATAACTGGATCATGTAAAAGAACAAGGCCATCATGACACCTACAACTGAATGACTTTTATGAAGGATGGCCTTCACAAACATACTCCTAATGTATTTGACACTGTATGGAGCCTCTGCCCTCCAGAACAGCAATGCCACTCATCATTTAAATATTTGGACGTTTGACAACCCCGGTTGGTACACTAAGACACTGAGCACGGCCACTTTATAAACTGTTCTGCACAATGACAAGATCCTCCCACAAGATCCCATAAGCATATGGGCCTGATAGAAGGCTTCACGCTTCATACCTCTAGTAAAAAGCTAACAATCCAGCTCAAAAGTCATCAAATCATCTTATGTTTTTCTTACCAGTCAAATTCTATAGGTGAAACCTGTTAGGCAACAAATTACATTAATCAATTAAATGGTGGTCATGCAATGTCCTAGAGCTAACACAAAGAATTCTTTTCAAAAGCTTAGTGACTTATTAGGTTATAAATACTTTAATTTTTTTATTCAACCAGTTTGCATATATTCATACGTAGATGAAACTTATATGCTTGTCATTATTGATTATGGTCCAGCATGAATTTGTAAAAGCAGTAGTTGTTGTCTCTTATCTATTATGTTTTTTGGTTTTCACTAAACATGCTTTATTTAGTTCCCAGAAATTTCATATATTTTCCATTATAACAATGTTCCCATGCGCATGAACATATGAGCATGAAAAAACAACACCTAAGTGAACTTTTTTTTAACAAACTTCATGCCAAAAAGAGAATAATTTTAATCACAGTTCAAATCGATTGAAATACACCTAGTTTATTCAGGTGATAAATGATTACTTCAAATCATGAATCAAGGCATTATTCGTGGGATCTGTATTCATTGTTTATCTTCCAACAGTTTTTAAAACCTTAATATGTGAAATAAAATTAAAAAACCACAGGGGAAAAGAGTATAATTGGAGCTAATCCTAAGAAAATGCGACATCACCATTAAAGAAGCATCTTGAATTTCAGTTTCACTGTTTCCTAATAACTTTATTTATTATCATAAAGAAAAGCATTTACCTGTTTGGTATTTCACCTGGAAGTTCCACAAAATGCACCACATGATCTGCATAACTAGGAAAAAAATTCTACAAAACGGGAGCATTAACAATCAATTAAAAAGAATAGTAACTATTATAAAAGGCAGTAAGCCAATAATAAATTTTTCAAATCTTTACAAGAGAAATTCGTGATATATGCTAAAGTCAGGGGAAGATAAATCTTAGAACAAGAAGATTCTAATTTATAAGCACCATGTAGTTGTTGTCTCTTATCTATTATGTTTTTTGGTTTTCACTAAACATGCTTTATTTAGTTTCTAGGAATTTCATATATTTTCCATTATAGCAATGTTCCCATGTGCATGAACATATGAGCATGAAAAAACAACTCCTAAGTGAACTTTTGTTTCACAAACTTCATGCCAAAAAGAGAATAATTTTAATCACAGTTCAAATCGATTGAAATACACCTAGTTTATTCAGGTCACTATAAATGATTACTTCAAATCTTGAATTAAGGCATTATTCGTGGGACCTGTATTCATTGTTTATCTTCCAACAGTTTTTAAAACCTTAATATGTGAAATAAAATTATAAAACCATAAGGGAAAAGAGTATAATTGGAGCTAATCCTAAGAAAATGCGACATCACCATTAAAGAAGCATCTTGAACTTCGGTTTCACTGTTTCCTAATAACTTTATTTATTATCATAAAGAAAAGCATTTACCTTTTTGGTATTTCACCTGGAAGTTCAATGAACCACATGATCTGCATAACTAGGAAAAAAAATTCTACAAAAAGGGATCATTAACAATCAATTAAAAAGAACAGTAACTATTATAAAGGGCAGTAAGGCAATAATAAATTTTTCAAATCTTTACAAGAGAAATTCATGATATATGCTAAAGTCAGGGGAAGATGCATCTTAGAACAAGAAGATTCAAATTTATAAGCACCATGTAACCAATTATATACATGGTGTGCTGCAACTATATTACTAAAGCTTGATGAATATGAATCTGCACCTAGACAGTTTTTTTAATGGCTGCAGTTATAGGGAAACCAATACATGGATTTTAAACTAGGGGTGTGGGTGTGAGCTTAAAATATCTTGGAGGAAGATTGGACTACTACTCTAACCTATTTGCTGGATTTGACCTTGCGCTCATAATCTGTTTTTTTTTAAATTAAGGACCTTGAGCTCATAAATTAAGCATCCAATCTTTCCTTTGAAGCCTTTTAGGCTCAAACTTGATAGAGCATTAATCATTCTGAAGAAAAAAAAGAAAAAGAAAAAGAAAATAGAGATGTTGATGAGGTGTGTATCGCGCGAGTCTAGAACTCTTATGCACAAAAGCCACAGAAAAAAGATTCTTAGGACTAAGGTGATGAAGGGTGATGAGGTAGCAATAACGACTCAGCAAGAAATGGTGCAAATTTAGTTTTCTAAAAGTATCATGATCTTTTGTTCTAATTGTTGGGGATCATGAATTTGGATGCACTGTAGTGGCTCAGTGTTACATTACTTGGGTTTTCTTATCCTTGTATAGACCAACGAAATGGTGTTGCTAAAAAAACATTATCATTGATATGCCATAAAGTGACAGACCAATCTCCACATGACACGTGTGCCTGCAGAACAGCCAAAGCACATCCATCCAGAGCAGGCTTAAACGTATGGCCTTCAGAGCTTACTAATCGGAAGTCCATGCAATCCTTAGACTCACCTCAAGCTTGGAAGGCACTATGAACACTCACCAGGCGGTTCCGAGCTTATTGCCACCTTAGGCACCCTACCAAGCTAAGGATAAGGAAACTGTCGTTCAAGCACAGTGTTTAACATAGTAACTGCCACTCTTCGATGATCAAATCCCTACTTTCACAAATCCTAATCAACTTAGGAGATCCGCAGTCTATAAATAAAGTCCTAAGGTACGCTTTTATGGTTATGCTCATTCAATTACTTTCAATTCAGTTTATTGACTTTATAATCGGAGCAGCTACCACCGGAGCCAACCCGGTGGCCCTCTGATCTCTTTCTTTGAGTGTTCAATAGGCGAAGGGGGACAGAGCCCCTACTAATCAGAAAGTGCAGCATTAGTTTGGCGTCGTCTGTGGAATGACGATCGTTTCTTACTAAAAGTTCTTTTCTTTGCAAACAAACTCATTGTCCTTCTCACCGGAGGATCATGGCTCCCAATCTCCGTCCGAGAAAGAATGCTCAAAACCCTCCAAACCGGCCGCCTGCCGGAAGAGGAAGGGGACAATCATCTGATCCCATGCAGCAGCAACTCGACCGAGTTCAACGACAGAATGATCTAATGCAGGAACAGCTTCTTGCCATCTCTAAAACTCTGGCGCTGCTTACCCAGAGCCACGGAAGCAACCCTTTAACATCCTCCTGTCAGTACGGCTGATGCAGGGGCACAGCCTCCTTCCACCACCATGGGCGGAGGATCCCATGAAGAGACTCCTAGTGAACAACCTGTGTACCCCCAAGGACCACCCACGTGGGAGGAGACCCCCAGCCGTCATCCGCCGCAAGCAGAGGGATACTGGCCTTCAATCCAGCCGTCCATTATCGGAGTACGACAAGGGTTCCAACTCCAATGGCTTCAGGGGCAAATCCGGCGCCGCAAGAGTTCCAGCCTCAAACGGCACTAGCTCCTCCAGCTCAGGAAGATCAAAACCCTCTTCCTACCATGGGTCACGGTCGTCCCATCTATATGGGTGCTGAAATTGTAAGGCAAAACCGGCAACAACCAACACCGCCTAGGGACACACGGAGGGCTGAAGAAGTCGCGAACTCTATAGACCATACTGTTGTTGCGAGAGGCGCTTAAATCCCTCCAGAGCAAGACGAGCTAGCCAGGCCGCTCGGAAGGTTCGCCACACCATTCAACCCCCCGCTATAATGGCCGAGGAGCGGCCAAAGAAATTTGTTGTCTCAAAGTTCACTTTTGATGATGGGACTGGGGACCTAAGGGACCATCTTTCTCATTATCAACACACCATGGCGTTACATGGGGCCATTGACGCTTTCATGTGCCGTACATTCGTGACCAGCCTCAAAGGCACTACTCTGAAGTGGTTCCACCACCTCCCTCAGAACTCGGTCATCAACTTCTACGAGCTCAGCAGTTGTTTCCTTGACAGATTCATGACCAGCAAAAGATTAAGGAAAGGACCAGAGTTCCTACTGAATATAAAGCAGTCCAAAGGAGAGCCTTTCCGAGAGTATATTGCATACTTCAACGCCAAGCTCACAGAGATCACAGATTGCAGTCCGAGCTTTCTGGTAGTTACTCTAACCTCTGGTCTTGCTCAGGAGGGTTTCCGGGATTCCTTAACAAAGAGCCCTCCCGCTGACATGGCAGCGCTCATGGAGCGAGCTACGAAGTACATAAATTTGGAGGAAGCAAAGAATACCTCCCAAAAGATTAAGGAACAAGCCCAGAAGGATGATCAGAAGAAAGACTTCAGTGCCTCCAAGAAGAGGGTTAGGAGCCTAGACAAAAGAATGGCGACCAGAACTCCAAGCAACACTAGTCTAGGTTGGTTCACCACCTACACTCCTCTGAACGCCTCTCTAGCTCACATACTTCGGCAGGTCCAAGCACTGTGAAAACTAGACACCAGAGCCACTAAAGGGCAACCCAAACAACAGGGACCAGAATATGTATTGCGATTTCCATAAGGACCATCCATGGGCATACGACTGACGAATGCAGGGCCCTTAAACAGGAGATCGAGCAGCTCATTAGGAGAGGACGGCTGTGGGAGTTCGTCAAGCAGGACGGGAGGCAGAACCCCTGAAATGACAGGCCGCCACAAAGGAGGCAGGAACAAAGGCCAGAACAGAGGGATGGACGGAATGAGCCCCAGCAACAGAACAATCAGGTTATCTTCGTCCTCCATGCGGACACTCGGCCGCAGGGACATCCAACCGAGCAAGAAAACGATATGCTTGGGAGGCCAAAACTACTCCTAGCATCCTCTAGATTTTCGCTGTCGATAAAAGGCTGAAGCCAGTACTTGAGATCCAATTCACAGATCAAGATCTTGTAGGGGTACACTGCCCTCACAGTGACGCCCTAGTTATTTCTCTCAAAATTGCTAATTTTGAGATCCGAAGAGTCTTGGTGGACATAGGGAGCTCTGCCAACGTGTTATTCTACGAGCCCCTCAAACAGATAAAGCTCAACTCCAACGACGTCAAGCCCACTGCCACAATAATGGCAGGATTTGACGGGAACCTTAGTACCCCATTGGGGAGGATTGACCTTCACCATAGCAGGAGAGGGAGATGGACAAAAGACCACAATCTCAGAGTATATGGTCCTGAATTTCAAGTCCCCCTATAATGTTATAATCAAAAGGCCTTGGCTCCACCAAATGGGTGTGGTCACTTCGACCCTCTACCAATGCCTGAAATATATACACAACAATGTGGTCCATTCTATTAAAGGATGCCAGCCAACTGCCCGAGAATGTCACGCTCTCGCACTCAAGGAGAAGGCCCCCAAATAGCAATTACTACACTCTCGTGAAGGTAGGGGCCCAGACCTTTCCTACCATCATGAGACAAAAGACTGCCCATCCAGAATTGATGAACCTCTAAGCCCTAGAGGAAGGGACAGTAGGGCCAAGCCCGTAAGGGAACCTATCAAGGTGCTAGTTAGTTCTGAAGAACAAGGGCGGTACTTGCAAATCGGTCCAGAACTTACACCATCCGAGCAAGAAGGGATAGATCTAGACCTCATCACCCACAAGTTGATGACCGACCTTGACCACCCTCCAATAAGACAGAAGAGGAGGGCCCTTGCCCCAGAATGGCACCTGATCATTAATGAAGAAGTACAGAGGTTGATGGATGCTAAAATGATAAGGGAGGTATTCTATCCAGAGTGGCTTGCTAATACTACTGTTCTTGTCAAAAAGAAAAACGGCAAGTGGAGAGTTTGTGTCGATTACACAGATCTCAACAAAGCTTGTCCCAAAAACAACTTTCCTCTCCCAAGGATTGACCAACTAGTCGATGCAACGGTAGGACACGAACTTATGAGCTTTATGGACGCCTACTTTGGATACAACCAGATCTAGATGTACCCTCCAGACCAGGAAAAGACAGCTTTCATAACCGAACGAGGTCTCTATTGCTATAGAGTGATGCCGTTCGGTTTGAGAAATGCTGGGGCAACGTATTAACGTCTGGTTAGTAAGATGTTCAGTCCTCTGATCAGCAGTACAATGAAAGTTTACACAGATGACATGCTGGTCAAAAGCCTACGAAGGAGCAACCACATCCAGCACTTAAGCCAAACATTCGATATCCTGAAACAACACAAAATGAAATTAAGCCCCTTGAAGTGCACATTTAGTGTAACCAAGGGAAAGTTCTTAGGTTACCTCATTTCCCAGAGGGGTATTGAACTGACCCTACTCAGATCAAAGCATTGATAGAGCTAGGATCACCGAGGACAAAGAAAGACATTCAGGCTCTGAACGGGAGAGTTGCGGCTCTGAATCGATTCATCTCCAAATCTATCGATCGCTACCTACCATTCTTCAAAGCCTTAAAGGGAAACAGAGCATTGCAATGGTCCGACTAATGTGAAAAGGCATTTCAAGAGCTGAAGAAGTACCTGGCTTCCCCTAAACTCTTATCAAAGCCAATCTTAGGGGAGAAACTGCTCCTCTATCTTGTAGTCTCTAAAAACGCCATCAATTCTGTACTGGTCAGGCAGGACAGGGGAGTTCAGAAGCCCATATTTTATGTAAGCAGGGCACTGCTGGACATAGAGAAAAGATATCCCGAGATTAAGAAGCTGGCCTTTGCTCTAATAATCTCTGCATGGAAGCTTCGACCTTACTTCCAAGCGCATCCCATTGAGATCCCAACCACCTATCCACTGAAATCGGTACTACGGAAACCCGAAGTCTCAAGGCTATTGGTCAAGTGGTCTGTGGAATTAGGGGAATTTGACATATCCTATGTTCCACGATCCTCCATCAGAGGGCAAGCATTGGCAGATTTTGTTGTTGAGTTCACCCCTAGCACTGCACGATAAGGCACAACTTAGTAAGAGTTCTGCTACATGGCAGCTCTATATTGATGGATCATCCACAGACCGAGGTTCTGGTGTCGACTTAGTGTTACGATCCCCTGAGGGACTTGAAGTTGAAAAGGCAGTAAGCTTAGGATTCAGAGCTTCCAACAATGAAGTCGAGTATGAAGCCCTCATCTTTGGGATGAAGTTAGCTATGGAATGCGAAGCCCAAAACCTCGAAGTTTTCTCTAACTCCCAATTGGTGGTAAGCCAGGTTTTGGGTGAATTTTCCATCAAAGATGGCAGAATGCTCCGGTATTCAGAGCTGGTGGATTTATTAAAGCGCTCCTTCCATGAATTCATTATCCAAAAAATCGAAAGAGGTCAGAATTCTAGGGCCGACGCCTTGGCAAACATAGCCTCTCATCTCAAGCCACAAGAAGATTCTACTCTGAAGATCTCTCACCAACCAAGGCCAAGGCATAGAAGAGGTTCAGACCTCCCAAGTTTTCGAACAGACTCAGAACTGGATGACTCTCATCCTCCAATATATAGAAGGAGGATTGCTCCCAGAAGACAAAAACATGGCCCGAAGAATTCGAATTAGGGCAGCTCGGTACTTGGTCTTAAATGGGAAGCTCTATCGCAAATCCTACTCTCAACCCTTATTGCGGTGCCTGACCCTAGAAGAATCTCAGTATATTCTGGCTGAAATACACGAGAGAATCTGCGGCAACCATAACAGGGGCAGAACCATAGCCCACCGAGCTTTAACATAGGGCTACTATGGCCTAGCATGCTGAAGTAGGCCAAGGAGTATGTCCGGAAATGTAACAAGTGCCAATGATTTGCTCTATACAAACACCAACCCCACCATGAGCTCATTCCTATCGCCAGCCCATGGCCCTTCGCTCAGTGGGGAATAGACATTTTAGGGCCACTGCTGAAGGCCACTCCGAACAGAAGATACCTCCTGGTTGCCATTGATTATTTCTCTAAATGGGCGGAGCCTGAGCCCCTAACACACATCACAGAGGCAAAAGTAAAGAGCTTCACCTAGAGGAACATAGTCTGCAGGTTTGGAGTACCACACGTCATCATTTTCGGACAATGGTACGCAGTTTGCCTGGGAAAGTTTTCAAAAAATTTTGCAAAGACTTGCACATCAGTCATCATTTCGCCTCACCAGGGCACCCCCAAGCCAACGGACAAGCAGAAGTCACCAACTGAACAATCTTTAATGCTCTCAAGAAGAGGTTGGAAGAAGGCAAAGGAAGATGGGTTGAAGAGCTTCCTGGTGTGTTATGGGCTTACAGAACCACTAGAAGAATACCAACCTCTGAGACTCCATTGTCACTTGCCTATGGCTCGGAAGCAAAAATTCCTGTTAAAATCGGTATGCCTACCTTGAGGACAGAAGCTTTCGACTAGGGGTCAATGATCAGCAGCTTGCAGAGAACTTGGAACTACTATAAGAAAAGTGTGATCAAGCCGGAATCAGGATGGAGGCACTACCAACACAGGATGGCCAATAGTTCTAAACAAGGGATAAAGCCCCTCAATTTCCAAGTAAGAGATTTTGTCCTAAGAAGAGTGTTCCCAAACACTAAAGATCCCACGATGGGGAAGCTATCGCCCAATTGGGAAGGCCCATACAGAGTAACAAAGATTGTCAGACCTACCACACTACTGGTTAGAGGACATAATTGGGGAAACCTATACCCAGGTCATGGAATGTAAAACACTTGCGAAAATATTATCAATAAAGTTTTTCTTTCTTCATCACCACCAAGTGTTCTCATCTCAATGAACAGACCCCTAAAAACCTTACAACCTGTGCAAGAGTTATAGGTCTAACCCATCTCAATGAACAGACCCCTAAAACCTTACAACCTGTGTAAGAGTTATAGGTCTGGTCCATTTCAATGTTCAGACCCCTAAAAACATTGCAGTCTGTGCAAGAGTTATAGGTCTGACCCATCTCAATGAACGGACCCCTAAAACCTTGTAGTCTATGCAAGAGTTATAGGTCTGGTCCATCTCAATGTTCAAACCCCTAAAAACCTTGCAGTCTGTGCAAGAGTTATAGGTCTGATCCATCTCAATGTTCAAACCCCTAAAAACCTTACAGTCTGTGCAAGAGTTATAGGTCTAACCCATCTCAATGAACAGACCCCTAAAAACCTTGCAGCCTGTGCAAAAGTTATAGGTCTGGTCCATTGTAATATTTAGACCCCTAAAAACCTTGCAGCCTGTGCAAGAGTTATAGGTCTGGTCCATTTCAATGTTCAGGCCCCTAAAAACCTTGCAACCTGTGCAAGAGTTATAAGTCTGACCCATCTCAATGAACAGACCCCTAAAAACCTTGCAGCCTATGCAAGAGTTATAGGTCTGATCCATCTCCATGCACGAATGTCTACAACTCTTCAACCTGCTCGGTTATTTCCAGTGCTGAAGATAGAAGACTTGTTCAATTACTCTACTACACAATTACAAGTGTTTTTTATTAACAGTTCCGATTCAGTTATCATCACAAGTCTTCCTGTTCAGTTATTATCAGTCCTGGTGACAAAAGTTCTGATTATGAGAGATTTGTTCAATTACCATGATTAATTAATTACAAGTTTCTTTGCTCTGAAGATATTATTCGACTCATGCTTACTTGAAAGATTGAAGGGGAGATCTGAAGTATATTCAATTCCTGAATGTTCTTGCTTAATGAAATTAAAGTTTGAAGGGCTAGAGCCCAAGTTTGTGCTACAGAGCAGTAATGGGTTGGAATAGTGCTGAAGTCTACTTGGCACATTATTAAGCAATTTGCAAAATTTACAAGTATAGCTGATTTGAAGAAATAATAAACAAAAATGCTCTGAAGTATAGAAGACACGAATTCGGAAAAAATGACTTTCATTGATATATAATAGAAGAGTACATCAATTCAAAAAAAAAAAAAAAAGAAGAAGAAAAAGTGGTACAAATAAAAATCCTAAACTACTGCTTCAGGGTCGGCTGGGGTAGGTGCTTCTGTTGGAGGAAGCTCAGAAGGGGCTCCTTCACCACTCTCGTTCAGAACCTCGACCTCAACATTGTCAATCCCTGACAGATCGAGGTCGGGATACTTCACGAAAGCTTGGATCTGAAGGTATCATACCCATGTTGGATTAGATCCTCACCCATCCCTTCGACCTCAGCCTTCATCTCTGCTTCGGTCTCAGCCTTCATCTCTGCTTCGGTCTGAGCCTTGGTAGATTCAACGGCGTCCTTGATCTTCTGGATGGAGGCAACTTGGAAGTCAACGAACTTCTTCTGAAGCTCCTTCAACTGACGAGCGAGGGAATCCCTCTCAGACTCCATGATTGAAAGGGAGTTCGTTGCCTCCTTCAGCCTTTCCTCGGCAGCAAGTAGCGTTGGACTCAACCATCCCAAGCCGAAGCCTGGCCTCGTCCAACTCAGACTGGAGGTCGTTGACCACCCCCGGATCCATTGTAGAATCTATAAGGGCAGCTAAGCCATGCATGGTCTACAAAATACGAAATAAGAAAGTCAGAGCAGAAGAGGCAGAAAAAACATGAGAAAAGAAGAGAAGGAAGAGAGTTCGGGAGTACCTTCATCTGAAGAGCCATTAGCTCTGTGATGGTTTTCTCCGCCTTCTGCCCCTTGTATCTCTGGGGGCCTGCAGCCTAGAATTCATCAAAGGCCTGCTTTGTGGCCATGTAGCCATCAAGCATTTGGGAAGGATCAATAGCTGCGCTCCCCTTCCCCTTTTTCGGGACTTCAGGGGCCAGTTGGGGGGCAGGCTCGGCAATGACAATCCCCTTCTGCCCCTTGTATCTCTGGGGGCCTGCAGCCCAGAATTCATCAAAGGCCTACTTCGCGGCCATGTAGCCATCAGGCATTTGGGAAGGATCAATAGCTGCCCTCTCCTTCCCCTTTTTTGGGACTTCAGGGGCCGGATGGGGGGCAGTGTCACGCCCCGAATTCCCGACGAACCCGGGACGCGAGTAACGAGACAGAAAGTAGAATAAATAAAAGGACAAAAGTAATTAAATTCACTAAAACATGCGTTCACCCTCATCCATACATAAAATAAGATACAATACATCGTTCATCGGTCATTCGGGCTTAAGCCCTTACATAACAAAATACAGGTTTCATGGATCACAAATACATCACAGGCTTCACCCCATCAGGGCATCATAGAGTCTCTAGTGGCTGGAGGGTCCTCATCTGAAAATGTTGCCCACGAATGGGTCAGCTCAACTGCTGGTATGATGAAATGCTAATGCCAGAAATAAAGCTAAGGCGTGGCATGTGCAAAGTGTACATTTATATCTAATGACATTCAAAGCATTGCAGTAATATATGAATGGTATGCACGACACACCCATGCACAACTCTATGCCACACCCATGTCTCATTTACGGGTACTCCCCGATGGCTCGAAGTACCAATGCAATGGCCAATTTTGGGTTTTTCACCACAGGATCTACACCCTCATAATGCAAAGCACCACGTGCTTACCCACGCCATGTTCTCAAGGAATTCATCATATGCCAATATGCCAATGCAATCTCAATGAACATGGATCTCAATAATATGACATGCTCTGACAATAATAATTCAATCACCAATCAGTTTCATATACATGTATATCTCATGTGATCATTCATCATAATTCATGTTCTTCACTTTATTAAGCTTGCAAGTAACACATAACATGTGAACAACCAATTTCAAATAATCAGGTAACACGTTACAAATAAATACATGCAGCATTCCAGTCATTCACAAATATTCCTAACTTAACTTCATTTCTAACACTAGCAAAACACCATACCTGATGGGTTGGTATCAACCCTAGAAGATCGTGTACTATATGTAACTGAACCGGCGGATGAAAATGCAGAAGATCAGATCGCCCTCTCCTGTCCTGTAACTGTCCCTAAAAACATAAATTCCAACTCAGTCTATTTTCATTTGAATTTATGTTATTCATCAAATTTTATGTCTTTAATTCATAAGTTTCTATTCTGCTAAATTAGACTCTACCATTGGTTCTAAGACGTTGAAGAAAATAAGTTTAGGTTCTCGTAGAACTCAATTCGGACACCGGGGTTAAAAAGGGCAAAACGGTCATTTTGCACTTTACACGTGTCCTTATATTTCGTGACCTCTTTTCACAAATCGGACTCCACGGTTGAATCCGGCATGTTCGAGATAATAAAGTTTCACTATTTGTTTACCTAATTCGGAGTTCGTTTGACTGTGTTTCAATTCAGGGGCATTTTGGTAATTTTAAGGGTTACTACGGGTCTTTTAATTTTTGAGACTCCGTCTCGTAAAACGGACCTCACCATTGGTCTCGGAAGGGTCGAGATAGTCAAAATACACTAATGACTTGTCCCATTTGGACTCCGGAATATTTTTGAATATTTAATTAATTAAATTAATTAAATTAAATAATTAATTAATTAATTTAATTAATATTTTATTAATAATTTAATCAGGTGGGTAAAAGTGTAATTTCCAACAGTTGGGGGGTCAATTTGTAATTTCCGAAAGTTCAGGGTTAAGGTTCAAATTCCAAAAGGTTCAAGGTTCAAATTGAAATTAGTTTAATTAGCTATTCTCAATCAGGTTAACCAAACAGGGGTTAATCCGATAACAGGGATAGGATATCCCTGTTTCAATTTAATTCCAATTTCCTAATTTCTTATCCTTGCAACCAAACGGGCCAAATTCCATTTTAATTTAAAACAACCACGCGACACGTGGCAGGGGCGGTCCGCACCCGCCCGAACCGGACCCGACCCGGAACAGTACCCCTTCGTCCCCGATTTTCCGGCGACGAACCAGTAGGGTTCCGGCGCCTTCTCCGGCGCCGGCGACCGATCTCCGGTGAGATTTTCGAGGTTTCAAAATGCCATTTTCTCCCCCTTCTCACGTAGATCACATCCCCAACCTCCATTTCCCTCAAAACCTCCTCCATCTCCACGAAATAGAGGGTCAAACCCTCGGTCAACTCTCCGGCCAAACCATTTTCCCACACTTTCCCCTACTGTTTTAAACCCAAATCACTTCCATTCACTTTCTGCACCTCACCCCATGTTTTTCCCCCTTTTTAAACCAAGGTTTACACATAAAATATCAAACCCAACACCCCATGACCGTGACCTGCAACAGGGAAGTTCTCCCTCTCCCCTTAACCATTTCTTCTCATTCTTTTTGCAAATTAATCCCTACATTATGCTCTATACGATTCTACAATTTAAATCAATTAAAATGCTTTAAAAAAAATCGAAACAGGAGTAGTCCACTTACCAATGATTTTCGGATTTTTCCTTTTTTTTGTTTGCTTCACTTCTCCTTCTGTTCCTCTTGGTTACTTCTGCTTCTCCAAAACTCTCTCCCTTGCTCTCAGTTTTCTGTTTCTTTCCTTCTCTTCTCTTCCCACCCGAGACCACTCTCTTTTTCTCTTCACTTTCTCTCTCTATATCTCTCTCTCTCTCTCTCTCCCCAAGACCAACTACCCTCTACCAAACCTGCACCTCCCACTCCCTGAATTCCACTCACACACACAACCCCAACCCATGCTTGTTTGAGTGTGTTACACTCAAACTCATGCACACACACACACACACGGCACACACACACCACACACACTGTTTTACACATGTATATATTCATATACACTTATATATATTTACACATTTTATACACACACTCACATGTATACACATATACAAAATAAATAATTTAAATTTTTTTATATATATATATATATACATATACACATACATTCATTATCATAATAATAGTAATTATAATAATAATAATAATAATAATAATAATAATTAATATTTGCAAGAATAAATAATAAAAAAAAAATATATATTCATGTTATAACAAGCAGGCTCGGCAATGACAATCCCCTTTTTAGTCGGAGCCTGGGCGAGGGAGTTAGAGCAAAGCCTCCTCCTCTTCACTTGAGAAGGATCAACAGGGGAAGAGGTTTTCCCCACCTTCTCGTTCCTCGGAGCCCACTTGGTCAACAGGGATTTCTTCATGTTTTCTGCTCGGCTCTTGTCGGCAGGCATCAGATTTACGGGCGTAAGGATGGTGGTGTGCGCTATGTCGTTAGTCTGAAGGAGTCGGCGGTACGTATCCTAAAGGTCAACTGTGAAGATTGACCTCTTCCAAGCACTTTTATCTAGACAGAGGTCATAAACACAAGGGTTAGTCCAGAAATAAAAGATATTCAACAAAACAGTCATATGTTCAAGAGGGGGGGTCTCACCCTTAACCCCGGTACTCCAGGGGAAATGTTGAGATCTGATCTTAGAAGTCCTCCATCTCCCATCCTCCTCATACGAAAAAGTATCACTTCTTCCAAGTTTTGTTGGAAGTTGGCACTGAGGAGAGGAGTCTAAACCCCTTGTCAAAAGACATATAAAAGAGGCCTTCCGACCTCATGTATTTTAGATCCATATTGCTACGGATCAGGTCGATGTCCACCTCAACACCATTCAGATGACCTAAAACTATGAACCCTAACAGATGCCTCCAATTATTGAGGTTGAGGTTGAGGTTGAGGTCGGCAGGGCAAATATTGAACCACTTAAAGAACTGTACAATTAGAGGAGGCAAGTGGAGTCTCAGCCCCATCTCGAACCATACGAGATAAAAACAAATTTCCCCCGAACGAATGTCAGAGAAACGATCTAGAGAACTAGGAGCCCCACAGGTGACATTTTTTGGGAAATTGAAGGATGCCCTCAGACCATTTAACATGGCTGGAGTAACAGCGCTCTGTCCTTCTCCTCTTTGGGAAGGCCTGCCCGAGGCCTCCCCCCACTCTATCCCTAGGTTCAATAAAGGCATCAACAATCCTAACCTTCGAACTGGAGGAAAGACTCAACTACAAGGGATTCAACTGGCCTATTCCCAGAAGGGTTACTACCTACTATATGAAGTTGGGATGGCACAATCATCTCCGAAGAGCTTCCCGTGCCACCACCAATGCCCGACATTGTGTCTAAGGCCGACATGATGAATGAGGAAAAACAAGGGAAAAGAAACAAAAGCAAAAGGGAAAGATGGGGAAGCAAAAGGACAAGGAAAAATGAATGAAAAGGAAAGCTAAATCAAACTTGAACGATGACCGGAGATGGGAGCTTCGAACGACGATGACCTCTTCAAAAACTACGATCACTCTGATATTGACAACAGAGGGTTTTTCTTGAAAAGCAAAGGAAACGATGGGGGGAAAGGGGCGTACACGCACCCCTCCCCCCTTTTTATAGGTTTTCAGAGTGAAGGGCCCATCAAGCCGAACCGTCGTGGCGGTTGAAGGCAATGATGGCCTCGACAGCCCAAACGACGGCCTGCGCAATAAATGCCACATCAACGGTCGTCTAGGGAAATGGAAAGACAAGATGCGTGACATTACAGAAACCCTCAGCCCTAGTTACGCGTATTGCTAAAACTAAGGCTCTGGGGGAGTACTTGATATGCCATAAAGTGACAAACCAATCTCCACATGACACGTGTTCTTACAGAATAGCTAAAGCACATCCATCCAGAGCAGGCTTAAACGTATGGCCTTCGGAGCTTATTGATCAAAAGTCCATGCAATCCTCAGACTCACCTCAAGCTCGGAAGGCACTACGAATACTCACAAGACGGTTCCGAGCTTATTGCCGCCTTAAGAACCCTACCGAGCTAAGGATAAGGAAACAATATTCAACAAGGAAACTGTTGTTCAAGCGCAGTGTTCAACATGGTAACTGCCCACTCTCTAGTAATGAAATCCCTACTTTCACTGACTCCAAATCCTAATCAACTTAAGAGATCCGCAGCCTATAAATAAAGCCCTAAGGTACGCTTTTATGGCCATGCTCATTCAATTACTTTCAATTACAGTCTTTCAATTCAGTTTATTGACTTTATCATCGGAGCGGCTACTGCCGGAGTCAACTCGATGGCACTCTGATCTCTTTCTTTGAGTGTTTAACAGGTGAAGAGGTACAGAGCCCCCACTGATCAGAAAGTACAGTATTAGTCATCATCTTAAATCTGAGTTCCTTCTACTATAGGCTATTCTTACTATTGTTTCATGTCATCAGATGCAGGCCCTCTTCAGTTCTCTCAGGTGCTTCACCTTTCCGGTGCTTATATTCTAAACCACCCATTTATTCTTTTTTGTGAGGTTTTTGATGCATTATTTTTATCCTTCTTTCATCTAATGAACACATTCAAATCTCTGCCGTCCTTTCATCCGTGTGTTTCCTTGGCTATAATTCAGAGCATCAGAGCTATCGATAACTATGATGGCTTTAGCTAAATGTCTACACATTTTTTGCCATGCTACATGGAAAATAAGAAAATAGCTTATCTATCTTCTTCTTCTTTTTTCCTTTTTTTTTTTGGGGGCGTAAATTTTCTTATCTATCTTATTACTAGGAAAAACCTATATATATATATATATATATATATATATATATACACACACAATAAAGAGTACAACATAGGACTGCATATGATAATAATGATATGATGTACAACTACAATTAACAACAGGTGCAAATTACTCCAGGGCAGAGCTCTGGCATGTCCAGTGTCCAATAAGATCAACCACAAAAGCCTGAATCAGGTTTATGGCATGCGCATCCTTTTTCTGAGAAAATATAAAATGCCCAAACAAGAGAAACTCGGAAGTCCCATGTGAGCGACAGGGGGAGAGAGTAGGAAGGACTGCAGAACCGCTAGATGCAGAGTATGCACGCTTTAAACCCAAAAGCATTAAAAATAATTTTAACATAACCTTATTCGAAAAGGCCTTAAGAATATCTAGACAACCAACATATAGAATTCTTTCTAAGATGGAGCTTGTTTAGTCTAGCAGAGTTGTCTCTCTGAACAGATTAGTGTGACAGCAGCATGAGTATACGCTTGAAAGTCAGTGCTCCATTTCTTCTTTTGGATGGGTACTTAGCCAAATGAAGGCATGTATGTCAAAAGACATCACTATATAAACAATCATTACTAATTGATTAAAAGAGATTTAGATTATAATTTTCCACTTATACATCCAGCCAAATCAAACATAGAATGGGCTGAGCAAACTAGAAATTTCCCCTAGATGAGAGACTACTGGACTCGGGTACTCACAATAAGTCTATAGATTAGTTGACAATACAACATTCCACAGAAGAATAAGAAGATCGGCCCCAATATGCAGAGTCTTTGAGAGAGTAAAAGACTCTGGTACACACAATATGGGATTAGTTAACTATACAACATCCTACAGATAAACAAAAAGGTCACTCCCTATATGTACTCTGTTTTTCCCAAGAAGTGACTGGGTATCGCAACTGAAAGTACATAATGGGATGCATAGTTCTAATCGATGAATTCAAAGTAAAGGACGTTAATTTAAAAATGACCCAGTTGTATTCCTAGATAGATATAAATAATAATTTAACTTACATTACTAGCATGACTCAACTTTAGAAGAGCAAAACAGAATTATACACTTTAGAAAGAAAATGAGATAAGGGAAAGTAAGTTACATAAAACAGCTACATTGATGTGTTTCCACAAGTTGAGTGGCATTTCTCTTTGAAATGGAATTAAATTTTCCCTCACTCTTAAATGAGGTGACAGAATTAAAATCTGATGTATTCTGTCTTTTCCGTCATGGTATAACAAAATCTCTTCAGGTGTAGTGGTGTTCATTTTATTGAAATATGAAATTCTTAACCACACATAACATGTTTGTAAAAAAAATATTTATCTTCATAAAGTAGTGGGATTCCAAAGTTTTGATTTGTTATCCAAGGATGGCATATTTATAGAAAAATAGAAGGTTGAAGGTTATCAAAACATTAGAAAAAAACATATAGAAAAATTCTAAAATATGTACAGTAGTTGAAAGGGAGGAGTGTGTCCTAATCGGCTGAAGTGACATTGTGAAAGTTATTTCCAGCAGGGGCCATTGCTTCGTGAAATGGTAAATTGAGGGCTGTTAGTGCGGAACTTAATCTATTTGAGAAAAAAAGTATATATTTTCCAACTTTTAGGTACCCTTCATGAAGATCAAAAATAAGGAAAAATAAAATCATAAAAGTGAAATCTAAAAGAAAGAAAAAGGATATGGCATGACAAAGAGTGAAAAACAAATGTCTTACAACCCATTTAGATTATAGCACATAATTGAAAACTAAATTAAACAACCATTAAAAACAAGAGAAAAACTATAGCAAAACAGAGAATGCCAAACTAAAATTTTGCAACCCATTTAGAAGAAAGCAAAAGCAAGTTTGCTCAATTGTTCTAAAGATCAAATAAATCAATCATCAAAAGTAAAATTACAAAGCAAGAGAAAAGCTTATGACCATTATCATTATGGCATATCAAAAAATGCAAACTAAAGTTTACAACCATTAAGAGGAAGGACAAGTAAGCTTACCCCATTTACACGAGATCAAAACAATCCGCAACAATATAAAAGGAACAGATTACCCATTATGGTTTAAGAAAGAAGACAAGACTAGAAGTTTACATACCATTAGAGGAAGCAAAAGAATGCTTACCCCATTACAATAGTCATGCCTCATATATCAATGAACTTAAATTTCAAAACTAGAACTGAGAAATGGGAAATGAAGAGAAATCCCCCTTTATTTTCCATTTATTATTCTTCAACATCTTCTTCTGTCAAATCCAAAACCTGACAAACTGATGGCTTCACCTCTTCGTCAAGGCTAAAGTATGATTTCCTCCCAATCAATTCAGCCACTCTTTTGGCTGGTCCTGAATCCCGGGGACTGCCATTGGTGCACAATATAGTCTTGATGCTTGGAAGAATATCTTGAATTTCAGTAATGGATAGCGGGGAATTGTTATCCTCCAAACTCTTGTGAACCACAACCTCACTGGGAATTTCCCACTGCTTCTTCACCCGGGTCTCCATGCCTTGATTACGGCTTATTTCTGGCAGAGTTCCACGCGACTTTCCAACTGATGAAGCGCGTTTCTTATCAGTCCTCTTGCTATCATCCTTATCATTTTCTGGTAAAGACCTCTTTCTCATTGCTGAATTCCCAGAAGACTGAACTGTACTCTGATTATACCGGCTCGCCACGACCCTGCCTGGTTTCATTGGCTTCTTAGCTGGAACTGACTTTTCTCCATCTTTGAACAGCTTCTTTGGCTGAATTGTTGAAAGAACACCATCTTCTTTCTTCACATTTTTCTTCGGTCCTACAGTCGTAGCGGCTTGTCTGGAAGCTACAATCTTGGAATTTGTTTTCCATGATTTTTGACTAAAACTCAAACTCTTTCCCCGTTCTTTTGTCACCTTTTCTTCATCGATGTCTTGAAGCTTCCAAAAGCATGATTTTCTTCGATTTTGTATCGGCTGAGAAGGGGTGATTTCCAGATTACTCACTTGCCGCGACTTGACCCCTGTGATGATTTCCGATGGCCCCAAACTGACACCCCTACGCACTCCAGCAATGATTTCCGATGGGCCTAAACTAACACCACGGCGCTGGACCTTCGTTCTAGCACTCAACTGCAAGGGTTCTTCAATCTTTTTAACACTCTGTTTCTGCTCCATGAACTTCGCGGGCACATTCCTTCCTCGCCTTTCAACCTTTTTCGCATGTTGCTCAGCCTTCTCAACCCTAAGCGCCTCCAATCTCGACGACA
>VIRR01000441.1:202500-340350 GCA_008638375.1 Nyssa sinensis
CATAGTACATAGCTGTCAATCTGAATGCATGAGAATATAGGCTGAACTTTATGTGTAGAGATTCATGTGGAACTTTCTATTTGTCACAGGAGAGAAGGTCATTATCTTTATAATAGCATATCCGAAACAAATTGTGTTAAGATGGTACTTTATTGGCAGAGCACCTTAAACAGTTGAGTTAGTAATATTTTATTTTCACCATAACAGCCATGTTATTTATGTTTAAGATGGATCTTAAAAGTGCTGGTATGTCCTTCTAATGAGTAAAGAAGATTGTAGTACACTAGGATCAGTTCATTCTATTGAACTTGATGCTCCACATTAGGCAAATGGGAGCCATTCTCTATATCCTTTTTATGTCCTTCCCAACTTTGCAATCTTGCCACATTAACAAAAGATCCTTGACCCTCTGGAAGGAAAGAAACAGGCACGTATTTGAAGAAGTTAAGCAGTCTAACATGGTTTTTAAAGATGGTTTTGTTAGGCTGTTATTTTTTTGGGTCAATGAGGCTTTCCCTGTAAATGCTTCTGCCATTGTTGATTTTTTGGGGTCTTTGAAACCTGTGTACAGTTAGCCTAGTTTGTTCTTTTGGGTGTGCCCCCCTTGGGGACCTTTTATATATTACCTTACATTACTTATCAAAAAAAAGATTGTAAATTTTGAAAAACATTATTTGATCGGAAAGACAAAAATTAAATGAGAATTTTTTAAATTAAAATGGGCTTAGTAGGGTAATCATAATCATTTTAAATCTTCTAGGGATGGGGAGAGCATCATTCTAATGTCCTTCCCCTAATGACATAGAGAAGAAACATTCATACTTTGGGGTGCTAAATAAAGTTGCTTGGACTCATGAAGAAGCTTTTCTTTGCTTGGTCACCAATTGAACAAACCAAACTTTAACAACACTAAGCTTTATTTGATTAATCTTGTCAGTGGTTCAGTAAGGCATCTGGCACTTCATGCGACATAACCGCTTATTAAAATTATTAAATGAAACTGATAAAAAAAAAAACAATTATTAAATGAAAACACTTCAAAAAAAAAAATACTAGTGATACTAAGTTAAGTTAGTGAGGTACGATGAAAATCTAAAAATATTTCGGGGTATGTTCACTCATGATTTTTTTTTTCTTTATGGTTTTATAAGTATGTTAATAATCTGAATTTTTCTATTTAAAAATCTAAGAGTGTTGGTTTGATGTAAAAATGAATGTTAGATAAAGTTCATGAACAAACAGCTTGTGGTCTCTCAAACATACATACTGAACTTGAAGGGGGGCCTGGGTGAGATTTGACCAAATTCAAACTCAATTGAGTTCACCTGACAGAGCTTAAAACCCCAATACAAAACTATGCATGGTTTATTTGCCTCCCTGATTTGCTTTGCAGAACATGTTTTCAAATTTTTTTCAGTGAATATATAATAGTAATCAACATCATATTTTCAATTTTTTTGCAAGTTATCCACTCAATTTATTTTTTCTTTTTTATTTTTGTAAATTTACAATAATTATTGCCTTTTTTTTGGGGTGAACTAAAGACCCCAGTACTCAACTATTCTGTACTTCTCCTTGAGGCATTAATGCTAGCAGCTTGCAAGTCAACGATGCAGTTTGTGTTTTACTGAGCTTATTATTAATGCTTACATTTCTAAACAGAATTGTAGTACATCCATACAAGTTGCGGCCTTCTGGATCTGGCCAGTTTTTACCATTGTGAATAATTCCATTGGAAATTATCAATCCTTGGCAACACAAGCCTCTCCTTCTGAAGAGGAAGTGGCTGATGATGTATTGAATCAAATTCTTTCTGCTATAGAGAATGCTCCAATGTCCAGTAGGGAAATCATTACTACTTGCATTGATAAGCTGTGCAAAGACAGAAATCTTTCAGCTGCTGCTAGGCTGCTGCAGTCCTTGCGTGATAGACATATCTACCTTAGCCCTAATGCATATAATCTCCTTTTGGCAGCTGCGGGTGAAGGGAATGACATTGAACTTCTGTTTCAAATTTTCAAGGATCTATTTATGTCCGGTGAATCCATAAGTTCAACCTCTTATATTAATCTTGCCAAGGCTTTTATGAATAAAACTGATTGTGTCTTGCTACTTAGGTTTGTTAAAGAATTGTCAGAATTTATCTTTCCAAAGAGTGCAACAGTTGTGAACAGGATAATTTATGCCTTTGCTGAATGTGGGCAGACTGATAAGGCCCTGCTGATATTTGATCATATGAAGAGTTTTAAGTGCAAACCAGATTTGGTCACATACAATACTGTTCTATGGCTCTTAGGTCGGGTTGGTCGCATAGATGAAATGCTCCATGAGTTTGCCTCCATGAAAGAGGCCAGCATTATCCCAGATATCATTTCGTACAATACCTTGTTAAACAGCTTGCAGAAAGTAGGAAGATTGGATATGTGCTTGGTACTTTTCAAAGAAATGGGAGAGAGGGGACTTGAACCAGATTTACGAGCTTACACTGCTTTGATTGAGAGCTTTGGTCAAACAGGAAACATTGAGGAATCATTGAGACTCTTTAACGAGATGAAGCGCAGGCATATCCGCCCATCAATTTACATTTATCGGTCACTAATCCATTATTTAAGGAAGATGGGGAAGTTCGAGTTGGCAATGACTCTGTTTGAGGAGCTGAATTCATGTCACTCAGATCTTGTTGGTCCAAAGGATTTCAAACGGAAAAAGAGATAGTGTAGCCCTTCAAACTGGAGGTTTTGAATTCCGTGACATCGTAAGATCTCAGAATGCATCTGCTTGCTCAAGCATGGATATTTACTTTGGTCCCCTTCATGTTCTGCACTTGACATTGGTATGTAATTTCTGCTGCCCATGCTGCATTATTCTGCTATTCCAAATCATATCAGTATCATCTGAGCAAGTGTCAGTAGAGTATCTAGGTTCATTGGCATCTAATCTTAGATCACAGATATTGTCCGGGATCCAAACCTGAACTCAAATGAAATGCTGGGGCATTTATATATTTTCATAGCATTACTTAATCATTGTCATCGGATCATGTTAATGATGAAATATCTGATTTCATCAGCATATTTGTCATACTTTAGAAACATTGGTAATCCACAGTGACTTGTTCCAATAAATGCAGATGCAAATTGAATGTCTTCAGGGTTTAACTATATAACAAATTAATTTTTTTTTTTTTTGTTATGCTAGGTTGGAAATACTATAGGTGCTTATGGGCTGGCAGATGTGCCCATCAGGCCTATGCAAAATTTTGGCTGCCAATTAGAATTCTGTTTACAGATTGTTAACACCCTTCTGTATTTTTGAAGTCTAAAGAAAAATCAGCATGCAGAACTGCTGGAGCAGTATGCTGTGGAAAGAGGATCTGGTACTGAAGATTCATCCTGTATTGAATATGAAGCTTTTGTCTTTCTAATGGTCCTTGCCATATGGTATACCTTGCCCTCTGTTCAGTTGGGTGGTCCTAGTATAAAATAGTTAACTGGTGAAGGATACACATCTCTTGCACCCATCAAATCATATTTCAGTCCAAGGTTGCATTACATCCCAGATGCTGCTTCAATTCTTGCCCTCCGACTTGGATCTTTTCTATTGAATCATTTCCATTTTTTCATATCAGCCTTGCAGGTATGGTTGATTATAGATGTCCTTTGTTTGATGTATTGGTGGATAAACAATTTGTATACTCTGATTGGTGTATTGGTGGGTAATTTATTTGTTATATAACATCACAGTCACATATCCTTATAAAGAAACTATGTAAATACAAAAGCTTACCTTGTGCGCCCTATTCTCGTGTCACTTTTGATAATCAGCAAGTTAGCTTCCCTTTTTTATCATCTATTCCAATAGGTTGGCAATTCACTGCAATTATCTGACCATGAACTTTTAACCAAATGGAATATGGAACTTCCAATTGAGGATAGGGGTGATGCAGACTTAACGTTTAGCATTATTTGCCGTTTTCACATTCAACTCATGTTCTCATGCTTTATACTTAAAAAGACCATATTGTATTTACAATGAATAATACACTGATGGTTAATTTCCTTTGATTTGTTCATCTGATATCTGGGAAGAAAAAATTAGGGAAAAGAAAAAAAAAGCATACATAAACAAGATTACAGCCTATATAATTTGGTCCAGAGTCGTAACATAAGGGTAAAGTGTTAAACAGTTTCCTTTTCCACAAGTGTTAAACAGGTTCCTTTTCCACAACCCAAATTATCCAATTGAAACGCGATATAATCCATCCCAATTAAAAATATTTGGGAAAAAAGATAGAAAACAAGTCTGCAAACAGTAGATGATCTGCTCTTAAATGTGTTCAGAATTGTCCCTCTGACTTACCTAAATGTTTCAAATAACTAGGTGAAAACAATGTACTTAATTTGATCTCTTCTTGTTGCAAGATATCAGATAAAAACACCAATTAGATGACATTTAAACAATGCAGTTCATGCAATAGGTATCTAACACCTTACAACCAAGAAATGGTTACCCGGAAAAGGGGAGGGGGGAGGAGCAATTATTGGGTGGTTCCGGAATCCGGACCACACAGTCCCAACAGTTAGATGATGTGCTACGTGTACATAATATACATGTAGCACATTATCTCACCATCCGAGGGGGGGAGTTGTCCTGTTAGGGAGTATGTCATTAGTAAGGGGGGAGGAACAATTATTGGGTGGTTCCGGACTACACGGTCTTAACGGTTAGATAATGTGCTACGTGTACATAATATACATGTGACACGTTATCTCACCGTCCGAGAGGGGGAGTAGTCATATTAGGAAGTATGTCATTAGCTTGAATACAAAATGTGTATCACTTCAAATGGCTAAGCTTTGTGAATGTTAAAACACATTTCCTTAACATTAGTACCATTGGTAGTAGAGTTTGAGGATGTGTTAAATGGAAAGAGATAAGTAAATTTCATAGAGAGCCCATTAATATTTACAGTATTAATATTAAAATCAAAAGTTAGAAAGTAAAAATATGTATGACAGCTATTTCAAAAGTGAGTTTAATGTTAAAGTCTCACGTGATCAAGTAACGTTAAAGATTACATTTTCAAGTCTCGCTTGTGCGTAGGCATGATGGTGGGAGGAGGGGAGGTTAGTAGAGTCTTATCATTGACCATCAACATGCTGGCTATCCAAATGAAAGAGTGAGTTTAAATCGCAACTTTTTTTAGTTGGCCAATGAAATTATTATTCAAAATTTTAGAGATGGAGCGGATATACATGTGCACGGTAGGTGTATGTATGTCTATTAAGGGGTACATAATTAAAGACATTTATAAGTACATAAAACTATGTATGTAAGCATGTATAGGCGCATATATAGATATACTCACTTTTGAGTTTTGATATATAAGTGCATATATAAGCACATATAGTCATAGATATAATCATACATGTGTACATATTATGTATGTATTCATACACATATACACTTCTATTTACATAAATATGTGCTTGAATACATATGATTGTGATGGTAAGGAGTTGAGTTTGAAGTTTGAACAAATAAAAATAAAAAATGCAAGTTTTGTTCTTATAAAATTTAAAAACTTCATGGATTTAACAAATTTTGAACTTTTTTAAAGGCACTTATTTACTGCAAACCAAACGTTACTTTTATTTTATTTTTTGCTTAAATAACCCAAAAACTCATTAGACACAATGAAAAGACTAAACGAACTAGTGAACTTGGAAGATATCATTTGCAACAAAACAGATGGATTAGAACTTATGCTCTTCTCATTCACTTGCACCATCAACTTTCATAAGCAATCACATAACTCAAATTAGTTGCAGTAATTTTGCAACCACATTGGTAACTACATCATGCCCAGGAGCCACCTGCTTATAGATTAAAAAAAAAAAGACATTTCATAACAATAAGATTATGAATCATATTGTCATAGATAAAACATTGCTCAAACCTGTCAGAGAGAGAGAGAGAGAGGACATATACATGAGAAGGTGCAAAGAAACAATGAAGAACCTGTGTGCCTCAAGAAAAACTGAAGTTCACCAAGTTGTGCCTTAAATACGACTTGAATCTCTCCCAAAAATGAATCTCCTTGTCCAATCAGACACCACTAAAACCCTCGTGCGCCAGCTCACTTGCTTGCTGAATGTAACAAATGACTCAACCGAATTAGATTCACTGATGCACAAACATTTCCTGCTCTATGGGAAAGCAGACGTAAATCACGGCAGTAAACAATACCTTACCTTGCATATACAGAATACCAGAGCCATTGCGTGCTACGTCCCATGGAAACCCAGTCTCCAGGCAGTTCTGCTGCTGCCTGCTCTCCACCCAAAGGTGCAAATTGCCCAAGATGCTTATACCTTGTGATCAAAAGATACAACTCATGAATTAGGAATTCTCACAAGAAGAAGGTCTACTTGACATGAATTAGGCATTAATAAAACTTTTCACAGAAATCTTCCAAAGAATCAAACGACCAGTTATTAATGAAACTTCTTGTTGGCTCTTTGTAAAATACTCGTTTGGCCATAATCCAGCATGGGGAGTGGAAGCTTTTGATCCTTTTGTTCCGAGAGGATTGCTTCTCATCTTATTGCAATAGGGACTTTGGGCATATTGGCATGAGCCCCTCGGGCGAATTCCTCCTTTTGCTCAATCTACGTGGTATTGGCAACCGTCTCCAGTTGTTGTTCCCCTCCCAAGGGCAGGTTCTTACACATTTTTATAAGCAAGTCATGGGTCACGAGGTGCAAAATAAAATAGGTATAGAGAGAACATTACACAGTGAACACTGTCTCTTTGTGCTGATGCCATTCTTCCCCTCCTCCCCCCCCCCCTCTCTCCCCCTCAAAAAAAAAAATAAATAAATAAAAACGCTCTAGGATCTTTCTGCTAACAGCTGATACATTGTAATTTAGTTATTAGGAATTATTCTCTCTTACTGCTCATATAGTTAACATCAATGTCTCCAGGACATTCAAGTTTCCGACATTGGTTGCACCAGTCCAATGAATATATTCTTAATCTACAATTTCTGAGGCTCTGCTGGTATAGGGAAAAATGCAAATCCCTAACAGGGTTCTAGAGATTCTCCAACACAAGTAGTTGCAGCACAAGTTTGTAGATGACTTCTATTGTTTTAAGTGCAGGTAGTAGTTTAGTAATCAACGTGCTCACAAAACAACTTGGTATTGCTAATGTCCATCGGTATCAACTGATATGTTGTGACATGCTAAAATAATGTACAGATCTCCAAAAGGGAATCTGTAGATAATAAGCTTAAAATAATGGAAGAATGCATAGGAAAAATCATATAGCTTTACTGTATATAATATGATAAAATGTAGCTTTACTGTATATATAATATGATAAAATGTTTGCTGCATGCGTTGCTGCAATGATCTATGACACTAATGCAAAAGATCTAGACCTTGAACGGACAGCACGGCTGCACATAATTAACATAAAAAACAGAGAAAATTCCAGGTCTGCAGAAATGTCTATTTGCTAAAAACCTGTCAGATACAACTAAAACTGACATGCAACATTTTCCAGAGCTGAAATACAGTTATGTGAAGAAAAAAAGGTGTGCTACTAAGTTTTTTTTAAAAAATAAAAAATTGTTTACCATGCAGTTATGATTCAATCTGACTGGTTTTGGTGTCCCGCAAATAGAGATGATCATCAAATCAGTAAGTGAGAAACGTGGAGGAGGACTAAACTTCAGAAGATCAAATAGGAGGCTTGGCATCATTTTTTCTAAAAGTAAATAGGAAGCATTGCATCATATATTTTGTTTCCTTTAAAAGTAATGGTCAGTCAAACTATAGTTAAATGCTGCAGATGCTGGGAAAAGAAATGGAAGAAATATGAATCTGCAAATAGTACTGAGTACCTAAAGGGACGAAATCGATGACGCCCAGAACCTCTAAAGCGACGAGGGCCTTCCGGAGTACTTTTACACTGCTCCCTACAGTTAAAGCACCTAGAAAGATATGCACCTTGTTGAGCAGCAACCTAAAATGTCAACATATTACAACATATAGGAGTCACTACATTCTTCTTGATAGCAGAAAGCCACGAAAACAGGATGAATTTAGCCTCACCAAGAAAATTAAAGACATACCTGAGCAGTTGCAGGAAGACACTTCATCTGTGAATCCACCTGACAAAGGGCTAACTTAAACTCTTCAATATCCACTTCATTTCTATAATTTCCATCAGAATCGTTCAAGAGATCTGTCACGCTAGGAAGTTGTTTGGTCTTCAGATAGTGATCTACTTGAGGGTACCTAATGAGGATGTCTTCAATTACATCTTGAAATTCATTCAACAGTTAGGGTACCAGAGTTGTCTTTGTCCGCAGCCTTAAATATGGTCAAGATATCTTCCTAAAACATAAAGAAATTAAGTGCAATACAATGCTACGAAAGAAACAATGCTTTCAAATGCAGGACAATATTAAAAAAATTATTTATATCTGACAACATTAAGAAATTTCAAATTTATAAAAATTATGTAACTATTACACAACACTGGTAAAAAGAAGAAAAAAAAAATCTTTTATAGAGGGTATAGCATCGGTCCATCCTGGTGTTCACTGCAAGATCCATTGTGAGGTTCCTGTGCATAATTAGCAATATAACAGAGAGGCTGTCCCTAAAAGCTCCTCCAAAATGATTCCTCACCCTTCAGGAAATATTGTTGTACCCTTGACAATAATTGTTGTTGCCTTATCAGAAGGGCATTGTCTTTCAAGAAATTGACATATGGTATCTGCCAGTTGAGGACACTCTGAGTGAAATTACTCCCATTTCAGTGAGGGTACTCCTGGCATTTCAAACATTTTTGGTGGAATTCATTGGCCCCCTTCATCGTGGGCTAGTAGTACCCTGGCACTGCAGTCACCTGTAGAGGCTAATATCTCCAATTCCACAGGGCCGGGCATACATGATTTCCAATCGTTCTTTTGCTTCCTTGAGCCCAACACAATTCTATTACACCTTCTAGCCCTTGGAAGTATAAACGGTCTCCCATTATAACACATTTAGCAATATCCTTGATAGCTTTTTAATGGCCTCTCTAATCAGGACACTAACATATTCATTCCGCCAATCTATAAGCCATTTTGATTCTTTTGGCAACAAGTTAAGATTTAAAGCCATACAAGGATAGGTTCCCTTGATGATCCTGAGCCCCACCTCTTGCTCAAGAATGCAGAATTTCATTGCCAAGGTATCTGCAAGTTGGTTATGAGTCATAGAGTAATGCTCCCAACAAATGTGTTCAAATTTACCCAATTAAGTGTTCCACAATGATGTAGTATTGGGACAAGACTAGCTTTTTAACCATTGATGAGGGTTTTGTACTCAACCTCATTGTTGAAACAAATGAAAGCCAAATTGTAAGAGAGAGAAATCATCTCATGATAGGTGAAGTGAAGACGATCCCAATGTCTTCGTCTACGACTTATGTAGTTGTTGAAAAGCCATCAAAACTCAACTTCAATTCGCCAATTCAAAATCAGCTAGGGATAGATATTGGATCATCATCGGGACAATGCCTCTGCCAAAGGCTCAAATTCTCCAAATGGGAAGCGAGTGAATAGACCTGCCAAGGCTTCACTCTCAATGGCTTTTAGTACTAATCAGTATGTTGAATTTTGCCAATTACAAAACACATTAGGCTGGACAATAGAATAAGGTGGGTTCAGCTAAAAGATACCGTAGTAGATAATATCTTGTGATAAGCCTGACAATGTGTGAGAGAAAGTAATGGCATAAAATCTGGCAAAATGAGAGCTAAACAGTGCCTTTCCAAAGTGCAATAACTCTCTTCTACACCAGACAGTATGTGGCTGATATAATACACTGGACGCTCTTAGTCTATTGATCTCCAGTGCTAGCAGGGCTCTTTGGGACTTCTTAGTCAACTGTAATGTATCAAAAGAGAGGCAACTTTGGTTGCAGAGCCATCATTGTGAGTGGAGATATGAGAGCAGCTTTCACCTTGTCAAAGGTTTTTTTATGCTCACCACTCCACACATAAAGCTAAGGCTGGGATAAGACGTATGATACCTTACCCAAAAAACTTTTAGTTGCTTCTATATGGCAGGTCAAGGCATTTCTATTACAGTGTGAGCCTTACTAAATCTATGTTAATACTGTGCTTACGCAAAGTACATGCTGAAAATTTACTGGTAGTGACACTGAAGGCACATTTGAGAGGAGCTTATATTGCAGTCATCGCTCAAAATTTTTCTGGTGGTCTGCAAGGTGGTCAGATTCCCTTCAAGACTATAATAATGTTGTTGACATAATCTTTCATGTTCCGATGCAGCATGTTGTGGAAGATCACCAGTCATAATCCACTGATAAGTAGCCATAACATTTTTTAATCTAGAGGGTATGACTGTTTAGAAAAAGTTGCCCAAGGGTGTTCAGTAGGCACCACCCAGATAACATTTAGTTGTAACTATTCGGACTTAGGTTGTACCCCCTGAAACCATCGCCATCTAGATTTAGTTTTACTTACTGAAACCATGAATAGAGGAGAACATTTGGTGTCCAATGGTGGCATCAACCAAAAAAAGAAGAAGTGATATTTGGTAGTGGAAATTTGTCCTCTGGACAAGCATTAAGATCACAGAAATCTACACAACTGTGGATCTGCCCACTTTTCTTCCTAACTAGAATGATGTTAGCGAGCCATAAAGGATGCTGAATGGGTTTATTGAATTGTGCCTCCTATAACTTTTTAAAAATTTTGATCTTGATTTGTAGCTCAACTTCAAGATGAAACACCCTGCAAAGATTGCTTAATAGGACGAGAAGATGATATCACATTAAGCTTATGTGATACAAGGTCCAGATCAAAGCCAGGCATTACTGAATATATCCACGTGAAAACATAGAGAATTCTTGTGGCAATCAGATCAGTTGTTCCTTTTCTTTCAATGGTAGTGCCTCATTAATGAACATCAGTCTGACTACCATTGGTTCTGTGGACAAATCTACCTCGCTGAACTCCATTTCTTGAGATTTTGGTTCATACTTGCAGGTAAGCAGGAGAATCTTCAACTTCTTGTAACTTTGACCACAAGGTTGCAGCAAGACAATCTGGTGTGGCCCAGTGTGGGATTGTCGGGAACAGGACCCTCTAACCTCACAAACTGTCAGAAATGGTATCGATACACAAATCAAGCTTCCAGGTGCATATTCACTCTCTCATGGCCTCAACCTCACCTTCTTCCTTGGGGGTTCATTCTTCAGAATTGCACCTCCCCTAGGCACACCTTTCCTACATGGCTTCCCCTGTCTTGCAACCTTGCCATTACCTCCTTATCAGACCATCTTAAATTCTGGAATACCCCTTGGTGAGCCTGGCTCTCCTTTGGAGATATGGAGCTGGGCTTTTCTAACATGAAGGCTTCTTGTTTGTCAAACAGATCTTCGGAAGCATCAACTCTATAGTCTTCTCCTACTTGGATGGCCTTAATATATTGATGATATCTGGATGGGATAAAATCATCAAACCATATTTGTGCTACCATTTGCATCCTATTAAAACATAGTATACTCTATCTGCCTTGATCACATGAACCTTGGTTTGATTCTGCACATATTTGACTGGAGAAGTCCACGCTGACATGTCCCAATGAGTGCTGAGAGTTTTCAGCGGATTGACTGATGGTTACTGGTTGTCGGACAAGTCTTTTGTCCCATTTCCCCAAGGCCCAAAACAGTTTAAGAGGTATGAGATTGATGGAAGATCCCCCTCATCAGAGGCCCTTTGAGGTCCCATCGAAAGAAGTGATAAAAAAAATTTTGAATTTTGTTCCCATCCTAAGTCATGCCACTATTTATTGACATGTACTGATGTTAGTGTTGATAAGAAACCTCAATGATTTTCCAGGTTTCCACAAAATGAGTGACTAGTGGGATAACCTAAAGAGCTGAGGAATTGCCAAACCTTTGTAGTGTTGCAACTTGGAAGTAGAGAAATTGGAGGATTGTTCATCAATCACAGTCCTGGATGTCCTGGTAGAGAAAAATAGTGACTTTTGAATGTTGGTGTGTCAATCAACATGTAGGCCAATCACCTAGTGTCGTGTGTCGATCCTAAGAATGCCATGTGGCAACACGATCCAATCACCTACTCGTTGGGTGAAGGGACCAAGCAGTTTGGATGAAGGGACCAAGGAGTCCCTTAAACTATAGCTCTATGGTGGTATACTCGGACGTACTGTTATAATCTGGACGCCATCCCTCTGGAGTTTGGAATAAGGCATTTGTAAGTAGCACACTGATGCTCCCACCTATCTGAGGTTGGCAGGCAAGTTGGGGCCCTTCCTCAAGGAGTGATCCAGGTGCTCATCAGAATTGTGGTCTGGCATCGTGTCGCTAGCATTTGGGATATGTGGTGGAGGTCCTTGGACTAGAGGCCAAAATTTGGGAAAGTTGAGGTAGCTCCTTGCTTAGGGCCAAACCAAGAGTAGCAAAGCATGTATTGGCCATTCTAGAAGAAAGTAAGTAGTGTCTCCATAAGATACTCTCAAAAAATGTTCATGAAAGACACCTAATAATACAAGTCATGGTTATGAAAAATTCATGGGAAGCTGCATATGTAGCCTAGCTATCCCTTATATGTGAATAGCCCTAGGGCCCCTTGTATAGATGATCAACAGCGCTAGAAAGCCAAACTGACTAATTCATAAACCTTGGGCCAAACTACCTGTCTGTTCTTCTCCACCTCTCTATTCGGTCTACCTTACCCCTACCTGGTGTAAGCCTATAACATATTTATTAGTATTGTTGTTGTTACTTTTGATTTAGTTTTACCAATATTAGTAAAAGTTTTAGAAATAATTTCTATGATAAGTAACATGATTTTATTAAGTTTAATGTGGTTTCAGTGCAGTAAGTTAAAACTTTTGGAAGATGATGATGGATACTTCAAAAGCCTGTGTAGGTGATCTTGGCTAAAAAGTGATGAAGAAGATGCGAAACTCAGTGCCAACTTGATAAAGTCTCCACAACTCAATCAAATTACTTGCAGGGAGCGTGGTATTACCACCATTAGCCAGAAAAGTTGGCTGAATCTGTGATTGCTTAGATAGTGATGTATTACTCGAATACTCGGTATTGTTGAATAGATTAGGCACACCCTTTAAATTAGTTAATAGACTAAAGAAGCTGAAGGCTTACATACCGTGACTTTTCGTTGATCTATAGTAGCACAATCACCAAGAGCATACACACTTTGACATCCCTTTACTCGCAACCATTCATCAGTTGCTAGAACACATCTATGGCCCTGCACATAGAGAAAAACCTAAATTATAACCTGACTGATTTTACAAGTAACTTGCTTAGAAATTATTAACTAACTCAAAGTAAAGGCTATGCCATAAATTTTCAAGTCTGCAAATATTCAAAATGCTAACTGTAACTCATCTAGCAAGAAATGATCACTGACATTTAATATCTATAATCTATTATATTTAGGGGCCCATAAAGTAACAAACCTGGCCAATTTGTTCCATAAAGTCTCTCACTACTGGACGAGTCCCATTTCCTGCTGACCATACCACTAATCCATGGGGTATAGAAGAAACCTCTTCATTTGATTTCATCTTCATGTTCATCAATTTATCAGAGACACTAACAACCCGACATCCAGTTAAAACTTCAATACCATCTCTTTGAAATTTCTGCTCAGCAAATGAGCTAATTCTTTCATCAAACCTACAGAGCATGAAATACAAGACCTTTTGAGTTTTCGAGTGATCTTTCCTTTGCATTTGCAGACTTGCAATGTCATAATGTCAAAATAAGTAAAATAAAGAGAGCTTATAGACACTCAAATTACAGGGCTTCTAAACTTGAAGTGAAGACATGGGGATATCATTAATGAAGTTGTTACCTATAAGCTTATAACCCAACCAATAAACTAACAAGAAAATCAGTGAGAACATTTCCCTTCTACTTCTTAGTAGAATCTAGAAAGCTATTCAAACTTCATAAACATGAGTCCCAGACACATGCCAAAAGAAATAAATAAATTAACACAAATAAAATAAAATAGTAAGCCCCATTTAAAAGAAATATGGAAGATGCTTACAGATGAAGTACCATTCAAGTATGTTTAAGTTTCAAGTTTTTGGGCCTGCAACATTCAAGGTGATTCAGTTTAAGTTCTTTTCCTGAGTTGTCAAATCTTTCATATGAAGTGTCAACTATATGTACATCCCTACACAACCATGCTTTATTCTTTAGATACCTAGGCAATTAAGAAACAACATGTCCATAGATGAGCATAACAGAAATGAGGATGTTTAAATATATCAGTGGTAAGATTGAAAAGGATAGATATACAAACTGAAGCACAGACGAGAAGCTGCAGGTGGCACCAACAATAGACAGGAAACTAAGAAAGTTGACTGATGGTGTTATTTGGGAACCTTCTTTTTGAAGAAATTTCCATGATTGGGAAGTGGATACTGTGACAACTCTGATGGGTGTGTTAGCTAGCTTCCAGGTTTGGTTGGCTGAGTAGAATTATATTAGTTGGGCGCATTCCAGCAATGGCATTTCTAAGTGTGCAGCTTTTATCATGAGGTTCTTTCTGTTAGGGAAGGCATGTGCTTTCCCACCAAAATCATCATGAAGACGAGGGTGCCCTTAAAAGTCATGTTATTTGTGTTGTTAATGGCTCTTTAGTCTTGACACCATTTTGATGGTTGACAACTTGAAGAAGTGAGGTTTCTACTTGGTTAATAATTTTTGTATGTGCAACTCTCACGAGGAAACAGGTTAGTCATTTGCTGTTGTGTTGCCAAACAGTTCGAGACTTGTAGAATTTGCTATTTCTGCTTTTTGGTGTTCAGTGGGTCTTGCCAGCAACGGTTATGGATCTCTTATTTCATTGGAGGGATCGTTGACTCTACAGTAAGGGTACACAAGTGCGGTTTACTGCTCCTCTGTCTCAAGTTGTTTTTGGAAGATTGGAATGGAGAATTTTTTATGGGTAGAGCAGTCTTCAAGTGAGCTAAAGGGGTTGACTATTACATTCTTTATATTTTTAGATTGTGCAGCTTTACACAATTTCAGTAGATTCCTTAGTGGATTTTCTGAGGAATATGAGGCTTATGTAATGAGTAAGGTTGAGCGTGTGGTGATGGTCTTTTTCTTTGTTTCTTTTATTTACATCTTTTGTGTTTATGGAAGTGCTCTTCTTTTGGGTGTCTGTTGAATAAATTATTGCTTATCCGAAAAAAAAAAAGGAGAAGGAGAAAGTTGATCAAAATGGTTTGAGGAGATCAGTGGATTGCAACAGTTTGAGAGGGTGGTCTAATTTAAGTTGCAGCTGCAATAAATTCAAGAGGAAGGGCAAATGTTCAAGACTCAAGGCTTTGGGAAAAGAATGATGACGTAAAATATCATTTGGTTTTTCCGAGAGAGACAATCTCAAGATGATTAACAAAGTATGATCCTCCAAACCTAAAACATTAGACTAAGAATACATGAAGGTAGATACACTCGATTAAAGAAAGTACTCAACAAAGTCTTACCCTGCTCTTTGAGGTTGTCTTTTGGTTCTGTCATCCTGCTCTTTCTCAGTTGCTTATCTATTAATACAGAAGGCAAAAGCCAGAAAAATAAAAAAGGAAGACTAGCCCAGAGTAAAGTAATACTTTTTGGTGCACAAAGCAATGGAAACCTCATCAGGTCATAAAGCTAAAATTTTGGGGAAATCATGGCATGTAAATTACAAAACTTTTATCTATATAAATGATATGGGACTAAAAACTCACAACACATGCAAGAAGGTGGAATAAAAAAGACTGAAGTATTAGTTTAAGAAAGAAACCATGGTATTCCATCAGAATAAGTCAAAAGCAATAGAAAAATAAGTTATTGATGATATATCCTTACGAGTTCAAGATATGATCTCCAGATTGGATCACTGTTATTTTCACCAGATCTTTAACTGTAGGATATAAGTTGACTAGATCTTCCTGGACATAATCATGCAGCTCTGCAGCAAATTCCACACCAGTTGGACCCCCTCCCACGATTACAAAATGAAGGTTCGTCCTTCGCTCTTCTTCACTCAGACCAGGAAGGACAGCCTTTTCAAAACAATCTATAACGCTCCTACGGATATTTTGAGCATCTTCTACTTCCTGCATTGAATGTCATAGCTTTGGTTTAATAAAAGTAAACTAATCACCTTACAAGAGAATGCTAATAGAAATTTCATCATATTATCATCTTAAAAGAAACTTTTTATCAATGTTAACTATTTCTATATACACAGGATCATCCGAGTCTTGGGAAAATAAAAGCTCCTATCCTCTAATATCATATATAAGTTCAAATGCTGTACAGCTCATCCTGAATGAAACAGGGAAAACTCTACCTTCAGAAAATGACAATACTCCAAGACGCCAGGGGTATTAAAAGTATTTACTTGTGCTCCTATTGCAATAACCAAGTAGTCATATTCTAGAATGAATTCATTATTCCCTGCTAAGTTTTCATCGAGATTAGACCGGCAGGAAATTGTTCTGTTTGCTGCATCAATCTTGACACATTCTGCTTCCCAAAAATATATCTCTCCACTTCTCTGTCAGGTAAAACAGAACAGCATTACAAAATTTCTCTGGCAAACTAAAAAATGATGTACTAAAAAGTTTCATAGAGCAAGGTAAACAATAATTAATAGTCACTATTAGACAACATGAACACCGACAGTGGTTGCATTAAGGGTGCAAAAGAAACATCTTTCAGACATTAGGTGGTATAAATGACAAGGTAATGCTATCAATTTGTTTTATAATCTTATAAAGCATTTTTTATTGGTAAAATAAATCATATATATGTATATAGACACACACAAAACTGAATATTTTTAATGACTAAATACAGTAAAATATGAATATTTCATATATATTTTTAGTTTGAGAAACAACATATTATGAGATTCCAATAGATAAAGTTTCCTTCACCTTCTTCATTATATTCCGAATTGGCTCTACGATGCTTCGTGCCTCAACTGTTCCACACGTGACACTAGGTAACAAAGGTGTGAATGCAAAATAATTACGAGGGGAAACCACCTGAACATCATATGCTGAAAAATCCAGATCCTTTAGCAAACTAATCCCAGCCCATCCTGTTCCAAGGACCACTACCCTCTTCTTGGGTTTTACTTGATTAAGCTCAACATTGTGTCTGGCACTGTCTGATTGTGATTCTGAGTATGCCACAAGACCTCCGCTACTGCAATAATCAACATAATAGTTAGGAAGTGCAATCGATCAGAGAGGATGGAGGCAAACTCCAAATAAGGAAAATTGGTAAAGCACATAGAGAGTTCAAAAAGCTACTAGATTTTCATGTCAACGACCAACCTAATAAAAGAACCTACTTTATATATGCATCACATCCTTTGGGATTAGCCACACTAATATGATGACTATCCTACAAGAAACGTCAAGTGATCACATGGTTTGGGAGAGCATTGATTTTTAGGCAACTAGGGGGATGAAAGGGTTTCTGATACAGATGAAAGGGGTGTCTTGTTGCTCATCCCAAATTGTCATAAGATGATGTTATCATTTTTCAGGTAAGTATGTCAACCACATATTTCTGAAATACACCAAGTAAAACTAATATATTTTCGCTCTTTGGAAAGATCACAGTGGGGAGTATAATTTACAACGACTCATCATGGAAGACTTCAGCTATTCAATCACGAGTCATCTTTCAGGTGGAAAGCTTTGAGTAGAGAGTAGACAAGTTTGCTAAAAATATGGATTCTCCACCAAGGAATGGAGGTTTTCTCTCAATTACTAGTTGAGGTGACAAACTCTACTAATGCAGAGGTAACAGCGTCTCCTCATATCAAAACTCCATTCTACTTCTTGTTCAAGATGACATCTTTTTATATTGTTTAAATTAAATGCCTATACATTGTTTCACATGTAACACCAATTGGGAAGCATCTTCCATCTATGACCAAGGTTGTCAATAGTCAGCATTTCCTTCAAGGATATTAATCAAACAAAGAAAGACATCTTATATCACACCTTCACTATTTAAATGTCCTTCCAAGGGAAATTAGGCTGATTACCACCGGTCCACCACATAACTCTATAAGGGGATTTCAGAAGAAAAAAAAAGTCCAATTGAAAACCCTTTCCATCTCATAGAATCCTCCACCTCCACACAAACTGAGAAATCATAAAACATCTCAGAAAAGGAACCAGTTGTCTCCACCTACCAATCTATTAAGGCTCAGCTAAAAATAGGGCTCCCAAACATCACTGGTCTCAGCTGAATCTAATGTAATTCTAACACAAGGATTTGTCTAATTGAACCAATCCGAAAAAAGATCTAGGAATATAGACTTGAGAGAAGCATCACTATACTAAGAATCATGGCAAGATCTCACTCGCCAGTCGCCAACCATCCCCTGCAACAGAATTGACGAACTTGTGGAATTCCTTCCAGCTATTCCAAATTACCTTTCCAACGCCCAACTCCATATGATGTCAATACATCCATCAAAGACCAAACCCTACACCCATCCCCAAATTTTCTCTCTACCACTCTCCTCCACAAACTATCTTTCCCTGAGGCATATATCCAAAGTCATTTCCTGAATAAAACTTGATTGAGTTCCTTTAACTTCCTAGTGCCCAAACCCCCGAACTAGATAGAAAAACACTACTTTATTCCAAGCCACCAAATAATATTTGAATTCTTTCCCATGAATCCCTACAAAAAATCCATTTGAAGTTTCTCAAATAATCTCCTAGTAATAGAAGCCGGAATAGTCAAAATGGACATAGAACATATTAAAAGGCTAAAAGGGGCCACTTGTGATAAGAGTCAACTTACTATCTTTCGGTAGATACTAGCCAAACACTGCATTCCTCTACTACTCCCTTTTCCCACTTTTTCTTCACAATCATTGAATGAAAATCTTCAAATGTGTCATTCAATTCATACTCCTCACAACCATTATTGTCACAGTGTTCATCAATTGCATTGTCCAAAAATATGTTCTTGAGCTTAACCTTGATCTTTCCTAAGCTACCTATCCTCAAGGATCTCATGTATACCATTATTTGAAGTTTAATTCTATATGATTTATACTCCCGGAAGTTCTCATTAATTTTAACCTAAATTAATTCATACTCTGAGGTATATTCTTATGAGATATCAAAAAAGATGATTAGCAAGTTTAGGGTATCTCTACTTCATTCTCCACATTCCGCATCCTCCATATTTCACATTAAGGAATATTGATGAACACATCAGTAGCAAAGGCAGGAACCACTAAGAGGGCTAGGGGGGCTATAGCCCCTCAGAATTTTCAAAAAAAAAAAATTCTTTTATGTAATTTTCACTTCTAATTTTTTGAAAAAAAAAAATTCTTCCAAATTTTGCAGAAGAAAAAAAAAATTACATGTAATCTAGCCCCCCAAAAAAACTTTACATAAAAAAATTTCTAGGCCCCCCTCAAAAAAATTTTTCGGCTCCACCTTTGCATTGTAGTCTTTTCTTTGTCAATTTTGCTCCGCTATATTCCTTCATTTCATTCATCCCATTTAATTAAATCTTATGAAAATTGTCAATCCTATGAGAATCAATTTGAGCTACCAATCTGCTACATTTTCGTAGGATTTGTCATCCTCAACCATTGTCGCTACATTGGCAGTCCTCAATAGTATTCTTTGCTATTGTTCTTACATGGAGAAACACCCTCCTTATCCCTTTTGTAATAGATTTTTTTCTTAACATCTCCCTTAAATTTGATGTACCATTTTCAACTTCTTTTTCAGCGAGGCCTGAGCAATAACAGCATCTGTGTTACATTGTTCAGGAGCTTAAGAAATTGAATGTTTCTTTCCTAAATCCAAATAAAGGATCAGGCATTAGGACAATGTCATTGCTTGAGACAATGTTAGGAAAGATTTTATAAATTCAACGTTTTGCCAAAAACCTTTTGTGCTACTCATTATTCAAACATGTTTTGGACAGGATTTTTGAGACTCAATTCTATGCGGACCCTAATGAGGCAATATCTTGAAAGACTAGTAGTATCTGAATCCAATATCAAAGGGTTGGCAATGGTTTTCACAATTAAGGAAATGTTTTTAGGAATACAAACATTAACATGAAGCAAGGGAAAAGAGTTCCTAACTCGAGAAATAGACGACTCCACATTTGGTTTGAAATACGAATCCAATTTGAAAACTACGATAGGAAATGGACCATCATTCCCTTAGATCTATTAAGCCAAACCAAATGCAATAAAAAATGTATTCCAAATCTTAGCGGTTACAGGTTTTCCTATGAAAAAATTAAAAGAGCAGCAAGATGATCTACTGCATCCTTAGTAAAAAAAAGACAGAAGACCAAGGTTTTTCCCTTCAAGTTGGCCCACAAAGAAGTAAAAGGATCAGGGAGTTGAGACTTGATTAGCTAGCCTCAATAGGTAGCAAACCCTCCATTGAAACCTTCGTAATTGTTATGATACTTTTCTTTTCTTTTTTCTTTTTTTTTTTTGGGCGCAAGGTGTCAATGTCATTCAAGTATACATTTCTAATTACCAAATGTTAGCTTGAGTAATATTTCTTTGACCTCCTAAAAAAGGGGTCGAGAGTTAAAGTCCCAGAGAGGACAAGTGGAAGTGTGTCTTATAAAAGAAAAAGGTCTGCACTCGTACAATTTATTCTGTTAAAACTAACCACGATTTAGTGTAGAAGGCCCACAATTCATATTACCAAGGACTTAAGCCAGTGATGGACTTTTTTTTATTTTTTTTTTGGGGGGGGGGGGTGTTGGCTCCGAATTTTCTTATTGAAAATTTTTCTTATACTTTTTGAAAATTTGTTCAAATATACCTTTTTAATTTATATTTTTACTCTCTACGTATCACATTTTATTGTGTCTATGTAAATATATAGATATATAATAATGTTGCGTTCTTATCTAAATGACATGAGACGTGTGTAAGTAGGGTAAGCAAGACTTCTCTTCCTTGGGAAGATGAGGACAAAAGAAAAGAAAAAGAGGAAGGTATGTCACATACTGTTATAATGTCCTTTTGCCATTCAATTTGAGTAGGAGCCTAAATTACCCCAGATAAAAATAATTTCCAACTCCCCAACCCCATTGTCAAGATTATATGGCATGGCTCCTTGACAAGGTTGAACTCTTCCTTGAAAAGGGTTATTGAATTGTGTTGAGCAAAAATGAACCTTTAATATGGGAAGTATAGTATAATTGATGTTACAAACAAATTGAGTTTTTGGTAACAATTTTTTTTCCTCTTCTAATATATTTTGTGTTCAAATTTTAAAGGAAATGTACCCTTTTTTATAGGTAAAGGAAATGTACTTTTAGAAGAATACATCTCTTGATATACAAAGGAAAACTTTTCATTGTTGTATCCTTATGATCTTATAACATTTTTTTTATAGGTAAGTGGCCCTTAGGGTGGGAGTTTATGACCATTTTTAAATCCCTCCTTCTTACAGTTGAATTTGCAAAGTCGTCTTATTTGAAAGGTTGCTCACAACACCCTTTAGAAATCTATTTAAGTTTCAAGTTATGTCCCCACCTTAACATTCACTCTTCCTACCTTCAAAGTGAATAATGTTAGGTTTACCAAGAGTATAGTCCATCCCCATAAGATTATTTCCACTTAGTGGGATGGCTGTCTTGTTTGGACACAAGTTGGCCAAGTAAGACACTTTCTCAAGGCTTGTTTGATAAGACAAAGAGGGAAAAATATGGCAGCGGCCCATCCATTAAGCGGAAAGCATTGAGAAAGTAGAAAAACACAATAGAGGGAGTGAGTGCTGCTAATTCATGGGTTTTTCTTAAGTCTTGTTTGGTTGCTCACAATATTGAGATTTTGAAGGATTCTTCTATCTTGTCTACCACCATAGTTTTTGTTGTGGATGTATTGACGCCACATGGGGGATCGGAAAATGGCCCTGACATACAAGTTGGGTCCCAACTTGACCCAAAAGCCTAAGTTGTTAGGTCTCAAGCCTAATTATGTATATTAGTTTTTTCTTTATTACATTTATTATCGGGACTTCGAGCACACAAATTACCTCTACAAATCTCTCCCTTTACATGTGATTTACCACATCAATCACAATTCCCCCTTAAAAACAATCCCTGCCAGTATAACCCTTTTAAGTGCACAATGCTCTCCATTGAACCAAACCTGATTCGAATACGCTGTGTCGACGACAACATGGTATCACCTAAGTGTTCAATGACAAAAACTAATACTCTTACAAGAGCTACCAAATATTGACACCTCACAGCGGAAGTATTGACGTCGACTGTTGTGGAGACCAGAGAGTCCACAAAAAGGCCTTGATATACAAGTTGGATCTCAACTTGACCTAAAAGCTTACATTGTTAAGTCTTGGGCTCCTTATTCTATTGCTTGAAGTGGGACTCCAAGTAGTTCCAAATCCAATGGAGAATAGAGACTTCACAAGGTTTGGGTTTTCTCTAATTTATCAGGAAACGTTATTTGTGGTTTGAAAAATTAGGGCTTTTAACCCTAAGTGGTAACCGTTGTATTCTTTTCAATAGATTGTATACCTCAAGTTTGAAGCATAAACTATAGAGAAAACATTAAATTCATCATTCGCAATAGTGGAAGTTTTTCAAAGTTGTTTAGTGGTTTTATTAATTTTTATTGGTCGAATTTCCATATAAATTTCAGTGTCTTATGTTGCTCTTACTTTTTGGGTGTTTTATTTAATTTGCTCTATTATTATTGTGCTTTAATTGATTTTTTGAAAATTAAGGTTGTGTTTGGTTTAGATTTTTTAAACTAATTATGATTATTACGTAAATAATTTTTTATAATTGATTGATCTTTAAATAATTTGATAAAAAAAATCGTATTTGATTATTACATATCATGAAAATAGTGTCCTATTAAATTTCAAATTCTTATATGTAAACATAAATTTGTTCTAAACAAAATCAGCTTGAAAGTTGGCTGCGACTTAATTGATTTTTTATTGGATTGATTATAAAATAATCATTTTTATAGGATTAACCAAACTATATTTTTCTATTTAAAATTTGATTTAATCTCTTTTACTGAATAAATTAGGCAAACAATCCAAACCAAATATACACTAAGGTTTTTGGGTTGATTTACTCCAACAAATAATAATGATTATTATTATCTCTCTCTCTCTCTCTCTCTCTCTCTCTCTCTCTCTTTTTCCCCTACGTTATATTGTCTACTACAACTTTATTCAATCAGAGATCCACAATGCAACCAATGTATTTCTAAAGTTTTCAAGGATATTAAAGGAAGCTTCGTGTGTTGGTAATAGGACACACATGGTCCTGAGTCCTGACCAACAATGCGAATGGCTGGCAACCCTAATTGGGTATACTTATATTGATTCAGAGAATTATAACATATAATGATCAAATTATTAATTATTAAATGGACAGAAACAATGAAAGGCATGGCTAAAATAATATTTTATCCCTTTTTTATTATTTTTTGAAAATGGAATAAGGTGGATCAACTGCTCATGGTGGATCATATGATTATTGTGTTGTTCTAAATTATGAAAACCTAGTAATGCTATAACTCAACATAGAAAAGAAAGGAAATTAACAAATTAATGTTAACTTTAAAAAAATTCTATTCTGACGAGGGTGGGGCGAGTCTTGCCACAACAAAAATGTTATCTTATTATAATATGTAATTTATGAGTTCGAGTTGCATAAACAGCCTCTTCACTTGTAGGAATAAGGTTGCATACATTTAACATTCCTCAAATTCCGCAATGACGGGACCTCGTGCATTAGGCTAGCTTAATAAACTCTATTTGATCATACATGAAGATGATGCTACATGAAGATCATTAGTCTCTCAATTTTACAAAGTGGTTAGAATAAATTTTGGTTCTTTGAAGCATTAAAAATAATAAATAAAAAAAGGATCAAGATAGAACAACAATGTAATGTTATGATCACCATTACACCAACAGAAACAAATAAATCATTATATTCAGAAACTTCAAGCCACGTAATTACAGAAGAAACCAAAAATGGCTTTTCAAAGAAAGAAAAGAAGGAAAGTAAAAGAATCCAATAAACAGTGAATGAATGAGAGCAAAATGAAAGTGAAATGAAATACGTATCAAATAAAACAGGAAATGAAAATGAAAATGAAGGATGAATCGGAAAAACCTGAGAGAGAAGATAACCAGAAGCTTAGAGAAAGCAGGGCCGTCATGGATTGCTCTGTTGATGTATGAGAAAACCCTCATTTTTTCTTGCGCTGAATTGTTTGAGAAGTGAATTGTTACAGAGTAGCGTGAACTGTCCGTTAACTCTCTGTAGACTTTTTCGTCTAGCAGTTAAAGAGTTTTTCTATAGTTTTTTTTTTTTTTTTTTTCTCTCTAACTTTTGTTATGTTATTTTAAAGAACTTGTGATTGTTTGCGTCAGGTCAGAGACAACACGTGGCATTATTTTTTTTGGTCTACGCCGTTGGAAAGGTCTCATCTGAATTTTTACCGGCGCGAGAAATCAAAGTGCTGTAACTAATCGATAATATATATATATATATATATATATATATGCACACTCCCTCTCGTCATACAATGAGAGACTGTTTGGGAAAGAGACATTTTGTAATATTATTTCTTGGATTACGTGTCATAATTTTAATACTCTACATATATATAATTATATCGCATGATTTTTTAGTTCTAATTAAAAAAATAAAATTAAAAAATATATATACCATGTATATATATATATATGATAAATTCTAATTAAAATATACACTCAAATAGAAGAAAGTTTCTTCTGTTATCTTATTAAATTTAAAATTAACTATATTAAAAATTTAATAAAATGGTTAACTATATTTAATTTATACACAAAAAAAAAAAAAAAAAAGAACTCGAAGCTAGGAGACAACGTTTACATTACCATGCAGAGCTGGACAAAGAAAAGAGGTTCCATCACGGACGATGGACATTGGGACCTACTCGTCCTAGTTATACTAATGACATTGACCCAGATTACTATTTTAGACACGTAACCCTTTTTTTAAAAAAAAAAAATCACTTTCGCTACCAACTTCAGTGACTTGTTGAGAAGATTAATAATTGAGTTAAAAAATCACATTTTAATATTAGTATTAGAGATGCTTTAAGATTATCTTAAAAAAAATTAAAAATAAAATAATAAGTGTGTCATTTTTTATTTCATATACAAATTTACTGCTTATATTTATTATTTTTAAAATTTAACAAAAGAAATAGCAGACTTTAATATTTGTTCTTCTTTTATCTACTTTCAAAAATAACTTTGCATTTGATAAAAAAAGGAAAAACAACTTTGCATCATTCCATTGGAGCTTGTAATTTTTTTTTAATAATTTCTATTGAAAAATGTTTGATATACCGGTTTGGTGCACCGGATTGGTGTATCGGATGATGTATCAATAATTTTTTTGTAATTAATGAATGTATTTTACCTTTTTATTTAAATTTTAAAAAAAGAGTTAAGATAAATAATGTCATTGGAGACATCAAATCGGTGTATTTAATATTACTCTTCTAATGACATTTGCTAGGTGTTCTTTTTAGTAGCAAATTTGCTTTTGGTTTTGCTACGTGGGTTGGAAATAATAAAAAAATGACATGACCCACCAATACACATCTTCTAACATTTTAAATAAAGACGACAAATGTTATCTAAGCTCGTTAATTCGTCCTAACCCGTTTACTAAATAATTATAATAGATAACTCTTTTCATTAGCAGGTTATAAACGAGTTGGATAATAAGAACCCGTCAATTTAACAGATCAATACGGGTTGAATATAGGTATTTGACAGGTTGAGAATAGAAAAGAATAAAATAGTATAAGAATATATATATATATATATATATATGCACCGCAAGTCTAATAGAACAAAACTAACCTGATCCGATCTGAAAAAATCTAGTTTGGGTCGATTCTGTTCGCGTTAGGTTTTTTTTTTTCCTCAAACTAATCCCAAATTTCTATTTTATTTTTATCAGTAAACTAATTCAATAAATTATGTATTCATATAATGTATATAAAATCTTTGTGAATCTAAATTAAAAATGGACAATTAGTTTGTGTATAATATATATATTCGACACTTACAATACTTGAATATATATTATAAGTTAAACCTAGTAAAATGATAAATTATATAGCTATGACAAATAGTGGGCACTTCATAAGCAATTTGGTAATTGTAAAATTCAAAATTCATTCTCTCTCTTTTTAAAAATTGATAAATTCTTAACTATTTAAAAATATAAATAAGTGATTTCATGTAATTATACATGACATATATATATATAATACAAGTTAAATTCGAATTGACTCGATTTGAATTTGACTCAATTCGTATTTGACCCATTTAACTATGAGTCAAATATAAATTCAACACATTTTAATCTGATCCATTTTTAACCCCTCTAAAATCTATCTAACCTGTCTATTTTATCAGCCCTACTTTTAAGGTATTCGTCCGAGATGGTCTAAGTCATCTTCTTCTAACGAATATACAATAAAGAAGGTAAAGCAAGTGGTTTTACAAACGAAGCGGGCCAATGAAGAGAGTTTGTTTTTTTAATATAACAATAAGAGATGAATAATTAAACCCATGTCAATTGCAATAAAAAATAAATACTCTCACTGCTAGCCGTTTCTCTCGGATGTGATCCACTCCACTTCCCTCCACGTTTGAAATGAACTGCCTCCATGATCTGAGAACGTGGGATTGAACTGCCTCTATCATAATCTGAGAACGTGGGACACGTGTTGCCAAAGTTTGATGGAAGCTTTGGCTATAAATATCACCGTTTGGTCCCCAAACTTGCCGAACTCATTTTCTTCAGTCTTACACCATCAAAGAGAGTTTGGTAGAGTCTGGAAGTGCCAAAACGAGGAAGAGAACCAGCGTCTCCTAACGTGAGCAGCACCAATAGCTGGAGGTACTGTTCTTGAGCAATACAGTTTTTATTACGATTCCTTCAAGTATTTATTCCGCATTACAGAATCGTATTTATGCTTTCATTTGGTATCAGAGCTAAATTTTTCTCTGCCTTGGTGTATGAGTGATGCTCTGTTTGTCTTTGTTTTGGCTGAATGTATGAGTGATGCTCTGTTTGTCTCTGTTTTTTTTGGCCGGAGATTTTTAGAATTTTTTTGGCTGGAGATTCGGCCCTCCGATCAGAAAACCGAGGGTAGATTTGAGTTGCCCATCACCTATAGGTTCGGACCCAGTGGAAAACCGCAAGAAAATTTGTCGCCAGTGAGTCGCCGTTGACGGAAGAGGTGACCAGCCAGGTACTGGAAACCTGCTGTGCGGCTGAGATTTTTGGAATTTTTTTGGACCAAACTAGGTTGGGTTCGACCTCACCCACCCATTCAGATGGCTGCCCAACACTGTTACTTTATAGGTAAAATTTTAAATCTGAGTTTGGGAGGCGTTTGGTTAGAAAGGAGAAGCTATCCAATGATTGGCTTATAAATAAAAAAACAACGGGAAACAAAATTTTGGTCTAGCCAGTGACTTGAACCTGACAAATTTTTGCTCATTTTTGCATATAGTTTTTATTTGATTTAATTGTGTGCAATTTAGATGTTTGTTGTGCAAATTTAATAATTATGCTCATATTTAGTTTGCATGAATTGATTATTTATGCTCTAAATTAATACATGCAATTTTTGGATGAGTATATGTATATATATAGTTAAAGGCATGAAATTAAATGTTATGCATAATATTATAGTTTTAATTATGGAATGTTTATGCTAAATTTGTGAGAATATTCTGTGCATAATAATAACATGTTAGTTTTAGTTAAAATTATGCAATTTATAATTATTCTCATATTTAGTTAATCCTTATGTACAAAAAGTATAATATCTAGTGATCAACATGATTTTTGGTTAATTAGAGAATAACCACAGCATCTCTAATTAAATAAAAATCATATATTATGATTGATTAGGATCACATAAATAATATTTAGACATTAATTGTAATTAATCATACTTAGTAAAATAAGTTTTATCCCACAGGAATTTTTATTATATGATTAATTAGGATAAAATATCAAATTATTCATAATTTACTCACTGGAATTATGAATCAATTTAATAATTTGATAGTTTTATCATAAAGTTTAATATTAGATAGAATATATATCAAATTATAATCATTAATGGACTATTTGCTGTGAGAGTATGAATGTGTACGTCTAAAGAGGTACTGTTCTTGAGCAATACAGTTTTTATTACGATTCCTTCAAGTATTTATTCCGCATTACAGAATCATATTTATGCTTTCACTCACTGCTTAAATAAAACTCTGTCCTTTCCAAAGACATGCAAAATTGAACAATGCGGTGATTTTTTTATTTGGACAAAGACTACCCTACTAAAAAGTATTATTCAGAAAGAGCCTTCTGGTTGAAGTCTAAGTATCCTATCTTAATTGATTTGAAGGCCACTCTTCCTCCAAATTAGTATAAAAAATAAAAATAATTCAGCACATCATTGCAGTGTAGCATTACTTAATTTTATGTAAGGTTTATATTTTAACAATCTAACTTGTTTATCGTCCTAATGCATATCAAAACTCAAAACACATTATCTCCTTAATTACCCGGCCGAAGAGGAAGGGTAGAAATAGGCTCACCTTTTTTATTAATAAAAATATGAGTTAATGGATGGAAATTTTGTATGGGATTTATATTTTAACAATCTAACTGCCGACTGTTGGATCAAATTTAAATGTCATTCTTTCATTATCATATTACATATTAATAATCAAATTAATTGAAATTTTTGAACATCATATTCCTAGTTCTGTGTCTGTTTGTTAATTTGGGAAAGAGATTGGATAGTTTGAAAAAAAAAATTTAGAGACTCGCTAATAGTACTCAGAGTAAATAATAATTCATAACATAGATAAAATATTGAGAGAAGAGGATTATAATTACTAATTCTATCATTATTAATAAAAAAAAAAAAAATTATCCTTATTCAATTCATTAAATAAACATGATAACTTCTAGCCATCAGATCCCTCACACTGGGACTCATATAATTGTGAGTGAGAAAAGGTCTCTCAAAAGAACGTTGACATTTATGCGGGTTATGTTTTTTTTATTATATAATCATCAAATGCAAAGCTAACTAAGCCCATTGAGTAGATAAACAGGAAAACCAAGGCAGGGGTAGACCTAGAAAACTCAAGCAGCAATATAAATCTGTACCTACTGAACTGCCCAAATAGGACACCAATTCCATTAAGGATTGTCCTGACAGTAGCCTTAACTGCAATCTCTTCTCACTTCCAAAATCAACCACCTGCATTTTGTCAGCTATAATATAGAAACAAGGGAAGGGACCTATCCTTCTGCCTTTTGGAAACCAAAGCAATTTACACCATTCCACAAATCAAAACCAAGGAAAAAGTTGAATAATAATGGCAAGTTGCATCCGTTCAATTCAATGCGCCCCAGCAAAGGTTTTGAGCTCAAATACCCTATCCTCCAAAACCCTCAACTGTTTGAACCATTTAAAACAGAAATGGGTAAATTACTGGCCTCTGACAAACTTTGCAATGTTCACATATCTCTCCTTTTATCCAAAAGTTTTTAAAATAACAAAAATCCCTCTTTTATGTTTCTTTTTCCTTTCAATTTTGACTAAATTTTTATAACTTTTTGTTTAAAGAATTTTTTCATTTTATAAAAAATTAACCCAAATCTGGCACAATTGCTAAACAGGGTTGCCAAAAGATGATAATTCTAAAGAGAAACTAACTCTTTTATTGCAGAAACTGATTTCCTTGCACGGATGCTTTTGAAAAATGGCGGGACTACAATAAATAGTGGTGTCATGCAAGATCAATGGCGATATTTTGATAGACAGGTAATTGTTTTTTATAGGGACTGCATATATAAACAGGAGAACAGAACACAAAGCTGATACAAGAAATTTTCCATTACTTGTAAAATTGAGTACAACCACCACTCTAAGACAAGCAAAACTGACATTACTTTGAAATCATCCAAAATCTTGGGACCAACAAGAATCGCTACATCATATCCATGCAGTCGGACAAGAAGCAAGCTATTTCATGAAAACCTAACAAAATTACCTTGAAACCGTGAGCACCCAAACCAAATATGTACATAAAATGTCTAATCTCAAAACTGGTATAAGATCCCAACTGTCTGGAATGATCTACGACTATCATTGGAAACTGAATCAGTCCTTAGTAAAAACAAGTCACTGGGTTCATTGGAATCTCAGAAAGTACCATTCTTTCATGCAAGCATTCCATAGAATGCTCATGAAATATTGTACAAAAAAAACACACTGAACACTACTATCATCTGCCTTCAAAAGTAACCTTCCATGTAAAACATAGATACAATCTATCGAATGTAGTGCCGTTATTTAACTCCAACCCCGTAAAATATGCCAGAGATGAAGCTGATGGCAGCACACAATTTATGAGTTTTTCAGACTCTTAACCCACCATTTACTTATAAGTTAAGAGTATAGTTAAAACTCAATTCCCACAAAGGAACATAATATTCAAGAGCCACTAGTTACAATGGATACATGGCTTCACATCATATTCATTTAAGCTCTTTTTAAAATTATTTTTAAATATAAAAATCATAATAAAACATTTGCATAAAAGAATTAAACATTAGCCTCAGTGAAACCCAGTAATATCATGTGAAATGCAGCTTCACCAAGTAGGTTCTCCCTGTAAAAACAGGGGCTTGGCTCCACAGCACCTCATGTAACATGGATTGAATCATCACTGGCAGGGAAACAACAAAAGCATAAAATCTAAGAAACCAATATTATGGAGTAAAGATTCAAAACAATTTAGTATTTTTAAAATCAACTGTAGTAAACCAAAACAGTTACAAAAATATCTCAATAAGATCATTTTAAGCTCTTCTTAAAATTATTTTTAAATCTAAAAATCATAATAAAACATTGCATAAAAAAATTAAACATTAGCCTCAGTAAAACCCAGTAATATCATGTGAAATGCAGCTTCACCAAGTAGGTTCTCCCTGTAAAAACAGGGGCTTGGCTCCACAGCACCTCATGTAACATGGATTGAATCATCAATGGCAGGTAAACAACAAAAGCATAAAATCTAAGAAACCAATATTATGGAGTAAAGATTCAAAACAATTTAATATTTTTAAAATCAACTGTAGTAAACCAAAACAGTTACAAAAATATCTCAATAAGATCCAATAATTTCACACTCTGAATGTAGTTACCCCAAGTAGGTTCTCCCTTGAAACAGAGACTTGAGGTTAACTACACCTCAAAAACATGGATACACATGTATTGACAAAACTACACAAATGAGTTTTCAATTTGAAATTTACACAAATAAAGGGGCTCAGAGTATATAATAGCTCTATCAATCAAGAATTTTCTGAAGCAGAACTGGCATTTAAAGCTATATAATCGTCCTCATAGCCAACACTATAATTAAGAACATAAAAAATTCAAACAATTTAAATAAATAAATAAATAAAACTTTGAATCAAAACACCACAATAATCGGCTCATATCAAGAAATTCAACCATTTTTTCCGTTTTATGCTTCATCGATCGCTCTCAGAAGCGCGGATAACATATAATCATAGCCAACATTATATTACAAGATAAATAAACCAACAAAAAAATAAATTAACTTCCTTGACACATTTTTCTCAACAAAGTAGGAGAGAAATTAAGTTCTTTTAACGGTTGTTTTCAGAGGCAAAATAGTGGGAACAAATTTAGACCTCCACATTAAGACCGCCGAGATCGACCTATGCCTGCATGTTTAGATCTTTTTCCAGTGTTTTTTATCAGAAAAAAACGCTAAAGGTGCAGATTAAAAATAATAATTTAAAAGAGAAACAAATGACATGTGGCCATTGCTTTGACACAGATCAGCCGTGGGAAAGAGGTACGGGGCTAAACTGCAACACTGAATGGCGGCGTTCTAGCACGAGCATTGGGGCGTTCTTCGTCACCCAATAATTCAGAGAAGCCCGGGGTGCGTCGTGCGAGGGAGACTTAAAACTGAGATCTATATGTATATATAAATAAATATACAGATATACAGTGAGAGAGTAAATATAAATAGGCAAAGAAAGGAGATCTCTCAGCAAATAGAGTTGCAGAGGCGTCTGGAAACCCTAAGGTTTGCTAGGCTGTTCACAAAATAGACGACGTCGACACTGCCTATTTCCCAATCGCTACAAGATTTTCGGTTTCTATATATAGGGAAACCCTAAAAAAAAAAAACCCCAGCTTTCCCGGTGATTTTTTCTCATTGGGCAAGTAGAGCCAACACGAGCGGCGGTGACAAGCTGAAGTTTTGCCTCAAAGCCATCTCCAATGCTGACGAATTCAAGCTTAAATTTAAATTAAAAAAATTAAAAATTTATATTTATATAAATTTATTTTTATTTAAATATAAATATAAATTTATAAAATATTATTCATGAAATCAAATTACTATTTAAAATTAAATTTAAGACTTTTAGAATTGTTTTGCATTGCTCTTTTTGGTTTAAATAAAGGCTTAATAAGAGTGTTTTTTTCCTTAAATAAGACTAAATTATACATGCTTTTTTTTCTAATTTGAAAACTTATATCGACATCCTCTCTATTTTAATGTGAGTAACAAAAATCTTCCATTTGTGATTCAATCATTGGTTGACTATAATATTATGTTGATATCATCACACATTTTTCTAAATAACCAAATTATCCTTTATAAGATGACAAATGTGCCATCTAATTTTTTTCCAAAATTTTCTTCACATTTTCGATAGTTACTCAAATCCAAACTCAAATTTAAATTTAAGTTAAAATTTACACCCAAATAAAAAATCTTTTCTAACTCTAAACTCAAACTCATATCAAATATAGTTTTACTCAAATTAAAATCAAAATTTGTACCTCATTTGTTCATGGACCCAAATTTATAACTCTAACTTAACTTGAGTAAAATCGTTGGAGAAAATGAAACTCAAAACTAACTTTTTATTCAAACTTTAAGTTAAATTTGGATAAAATTTTGAGTCACCACTAGAGATGACTTATGAAGTATACAAGTCCCATTTCACCATTTCATATATATATATATATATATATATATATATATATATATATACATTTATCTCCCATGTAGTTTGTGATAATTACAAATACATTTCCAATAGTTTGAAACCTATATTATTCTCCTTTTACTTTGATTTTTAGTTACAAATTCTCTCATCCATTGGTTTGTGTTACCAAGAAGGATGGAAAATGCTGATATAAGCCAAAAAAAAAAAATTCTTAAATGCCCAAATTGCCCTTAGAACTAATAAAATAATTATTTTATCCCAAATGACGACGTTAAATGACAAAACTAACCTCCAAACAATTTAAATCTATATAATTATAATAAAGAAACATTTCTGACATTAAAAATTAAATTAAATTTTTAAATCAAACTATAAAATGAAATAAATAATTCTCTTCCAAAAAAAATGATGAATAAATGATTTTCTAAAATTCCTAAAATTTCTCTCAAATTTCTCATCTTCAAAATTCCTAAAATCTATCTCTAAAATTCGTCTCTAAATTCGTAGATTTAAAACCCCTAAATAATTGTATTTTATTTCTCTAAAATTTATTAAATCATAAATTCCCAAAAATGATTAACAAAAAAAATTCTCTAAAATCCCTAAGATTTCTCCGAAATATCTTATCTCTAAAAATATATTTTTCACTAAAATTTTCAAAAATGATGAACAAACGAAATGCAGAATCCTAAACTTTAATTACTTTGGTTAAAATCTCAATCTAATCTTTAAAATCCTAAACTTTCCAATCTAATCCTCAATTGCCATTGGTAATATTTCATGTTTTCAGTTTTCAATTTTTTAAAAATAAAAAATAATTTCTGTTTATCTTTTATAAAAAAAAAAATTGAAAACGCATTTGTACAAAAGTAAAGTTTTTTTTTAAAAAAAATTAAAAATAAACACATGTTTAATGACACCAAAGAAAAGTATGGCATGATTTTTTGCTTTAGTTATTGATATACCACAAAAGAGCAGACCAATCAGCACTTGACACGTATGCCTATAAATCTAGCTCACGCTCGGCTAATTCAGCTCGCGCTCAGCTAGTGGCTAAGCGCTCGAACATTCAGGACAGGATGAAAGATCGGAAGTGGCCGAGCATATGCCTCCAGAGTCCATACATATCCGGATAAGGATCACGGAGTTAATTACAGGATTCCAGACCAATACTCCAGAGCTTGTCACCGCCTTAGCGGCTGCCGAGCAGGGAATAAGGAAACAGTCTTCAACAAGGAAACTACTATCTATGATTATCTCTATCTTACGATACAATACTCCACAAGGTAACTGCAATCTCCGATGATCAAATCCCCATATTCATGGCTCCGAATCCTAATCAACTTAGGAAGGCCACGGTTTATAAATCAAACCCTAAAGGTACGCTTTATTTTCATGCTCATTCTTTGGCTTTCAATACAGTCTTTTCAATTCAGTTTACTTACTTAAGCATCGGAGCGGCTACCGCCGGAGCCAATCCGGTGGTCCTCTGATCCCCCTTTTTGAGTGTTCTACAGGTCGCGGAGCCCATACTTATTGCCAGTCGAAAAGTGCAGCATCAGTTTAGCGCCGTCTGTGGGAACGACTAATCTCCAAGTGCTCTATTCACAAACTCATCTTTTTCCTTACCGGAAAACCATGGCCCCAAATCTCCGACCGCGACAGAATACTCAAAATCAGCAAAGCTCTCAACGTCGGCCGCCTGCTCCACGAGCAAGGGGGCCAACAGTTGATCTCATGCGACAAGAGATCGAATCGATCAAACGACACAACGAACTGGTGCAGGAACAGTTGCTTGCTATAACTAGAACGCTGGCAACGCTCATACAGAACCAAGGGACGAGTCCTTTCAACCCGCCGGTTAATATTGCTATGGGAATACAACCCCTTACTACCACTAAGAACGAAAAGCCCCATGAGCAGGCTCTAAATATTCAGCCTGGACACCCCCAGGGTGTTGCTCGCGTTGGCAGAGATCTACAGCCATCAGCAGCTCCAGGCTGGGGAACATCAGCTTTCGTCCCTGACGTCCATTATCGGAGCACCACTAGAGCCCCAACTCCAAAGGCTTCGGGAGCACATCCGGCGCCACAGGAGCCTCATCCCCATGCAACACCAATCCCTCCCGTTCGGAACCCTCTTCCTTCCGAGGGACGTACTCAGCCCGACTACCCTGAAGCCGAGGCTGTAAGACAAGGTTCATAAGATGTCCGGTTCAGAGACCCGCGGAAGGTAAAAGAGATTGCCGAATCTATGGACCGAACAATTGCTTTGAGAGGTGCCTAGAACCCTCTAGAGCAAGACGAGTTGGCCAGGCTGCTCGGAAGACTTGCCACCCTATTCACTCACTCCATCATGTCAGAAGAAAGGCCCAGAAAGTTCATGGTGCCAAAGTTCACCCTGTACGATGGGTCTGCAGACCCAGGAGATCATCTCTCGCACTACCAGCATACGATGGCCCTCCACGGAGCCTCTGATGCTTTTATGTGCCTACCTTTCATTACCAGCTTGAAGGGAACTGCTCTAAAATGGTTCCACTACCTCCCTCCGAACTCAATTACCGGCTTCTATGAGCTCGGTAGACAATTCCTGGACAGATTTATGACCAGCAAGAGGCTCAGAAGGGGACCGGAATTCCTATTGAATGTCAAGCAGACTAAGGAGGAGTCCCTCAGAGCCTACATTGCGTGCTTCAATGCCGAACTCAAGGAGATCACCGACTGCAGCCCAAGACTCCTTGTAGCTGCCTTGACTACTGGACTTGCTCATGGTGGCTTCAGAGATTCCTTGACCAAAAGCCCTCCTGCCGACATGGCAGCATTAATGGACCGGGCCAAGAAGTACATCAACTTGGAAGAAGCCAACCGCACATCCCAAAAGGGCAAAGAACAGAACCAGAGGGATAATCCGAAGAGGGAAGATCACAAGAAGGAGGACCACAGAAGAGACTCTAGCAAGAAGAGAGACAGGAGTTCAGAAAAGAGAACAGCACCCAAGGCTGTATACAATTCCGGACCAAGGGAGTTCACTAACTTTACCCCTTTGAACACTACACTGAACCAGGTACTCCGACAGATTCGAGACCGGGAAAACCTAAGGTGGCCGGAACCAATCAAAGGAGATCCCAGCCTTCGGGACCAAAGTAAGTATTGCAATTTCCATAAAGATCATGGACATACGACTAACTCATGCAGGACCCTCCGATATGAGATTGAGCAGTTCATCAAGAAGGGGTGTCTTCGGTAGTTCCTTAAGCAGGACGAAAAGCAGAACCCCCAAGAAGACAAGCCTCAACAACGGCCAGACCAGAGGCCCGAGCAGAGGCAGGAACATAGGGAAGGACGAAACGAGCCTTAGAGGCAGAACAACCATGTCATTTACATCCTCCATGCCGACTCTCCTATTACAGGAATGTCAAACAGGGCGAGAAAGAGATATGCTCGGGAGGCCAGGGCTGTCCTAAATGTATTGCAGACCTCTAACGTTGAAAAGAGGCTCAAACCAACACTAGAGATCCAATTCACTGAACAGGACCTAGCAGGGGTACACTGCCCTCACAGTGATGCCCTCGTCATTGCTCTCAAAATCGCCAACTTCGATATCAGGAGAGTCCTGGTCGATACTGGCAGCTTCGTCAATATACTGTTCCATGAGCCACTCAAACAGATGGGGATGGACCACGACAACATCAAGCCTACTACTGTCGTGATGGCAGCCTTTGATGGCAATCTTAGTACCCCATTGGAAAGAATCGACCTTCCTACTACTGTAGGAGAGGGAGAAGGGCAGAAGACCACCATCTCAGAGTACATGGTGTTGAATATGAAATCTCCCTACAATGTCATAATCGAGATTGGGGCGGTCACCTCGACCCTCCATCAATGTCTGAAGTACGTCCACAATCAGAGCGTTCACTTTGTCAGAGGGTGTCAACTGACTTCCCGGGAGTGCCATGCCATTGCACTCAAGGAGAAGACTACCAAATAGCAATTACAGTACACTCGGGACTGTACAGATCCAGTTCTCACCCACACTCCCGAGGAGGAAGATTGACCATCTAGCATCGAAGAACCCCTGAGCCCAAGGGGACGGGACAGCCGAGCCAAACCCATCGGCAAACCCGTCAAAGTGTTGGTTAGTTCAGAGTCAGAAGGGCGTTATTTGTACATCGGCCCAGACCTGACACGCGCAGATCAAGAGAAAATAATCAAGTTTCTAAAAGACAACCTCTCTATGTTTGCGTGCGAGACTAAAGACATGGAGGGTATTGATCCCAATCTGATAACTCACAAGCTAATGGTGGATCCAGATCACCCACCTGTGAGACAGAATAGAAGGCCACTAGCCCTAGAACGGCACCAGATCATTAACGAAGAAGTCCAGAGGCTGCTTAAAGCCAAAATGATACGCGACGTGTTCTACCCCGAGTGGCTAGCTAACACCGTCCTGGTCAAGAAGAAAAATGGCAAATGGAGGGTCTGCATCGATTATACAAACCTCAATAAGGCGTGCCCCAAAGACAACTTTCCACTACCAAGGATAGATCAACTGGTTGACGCTACTGCGGGGCACGAACTCATGAGTTTTATGGATGCCTATTCCGGGTATAACCAAAATCAGATGTACCCTCCAGACCAGGAGAAGACAGCCTTCATAACCGAACGAGGTCTCTACTGCTACAGAGTAATGCCTTTCGGTTTGAAGAACACTGGAGCCACATACCAGCGATTGGTAAACAAGATGTTCAGCCCACTACTCGGCAATACCATGGAGGTATACATTGATGATATGCTGGTCAAAAGTCTGCAGAAAGGTAGCCACCTCCAGCATTTAGCCTAGACCTTCGATATCCTAAGACAGCACAAGATGAAGCTCAACCCCTCGAAATGTACCTTCGAGGTGACGAAGGGAAAATTCTTGGGATACATTGTCTCTTAGAGGGGTATCGAAGTAGACCTCACTTAGATCCAAGCTCTCATTGGACTGAAATCACCGAAAACCAGAAAGGACATTCAGGCGCTGAATGGCAGAATCGCGGCACTAAACAGATTTATCTCCAAATCCACTGATCATTGCCTACCTTTCTTCAAAGCTCTGAAAGGCAACAAAGCTTTATAGTGGATAGAAGAATGCGAGAAAGCTTTTCAAGAGTTGAAGGAGTATCTAGCCTCTCCAGAACTTCTGTCAAAACTAGTACAAGGGGAAAAGATACTCTTGTACCGTGTAGTCTCTGAGAACGCGGTCAGCTCCGCATTAGTCAGACAGGATAGTGGAGTACAGAGGCCCATTTTCTACGTCAGTAGGGCACTACTCGACACAAAAAAGAGATATCCAAAAGTGGAAAAGCTAGCCTTCGCTTTGGTGATATCAGCTCGGAAGCTCCGTCCCTATTTCCAACCTCATCCAATTGAAATCCTAACTGCCTATCCTCTAAAGTCAATATTGAGGAAACCTGAGGTATCGGGAAGATTAGTGAAGTGGTCTGTGGAGCTAGGGGAATTCGATATATCATATGTGCCACGAAACTCCATCAAAGGGCAGGCCTTAGCTGATTTCGTTGCCGAGTTCACCCCGACACTTCAAGACAAGGCTCAACTCGTCAAAACTTCAGGAACCTGGCTGCTCTATATCGATGGATCGTCAACCGATCAGGGCTCAGGAGTAGGCCTGGTACTACAGTCCCCTGATGGGCTCTCGTCAGGAAAAGCAGTCAGCTTGGGATTCAAAGCATCTAACAATAAAGCAGAATATGAAGCCCTAATCCTAGGCATGAAGTTAGCTCTGGAATGTGAGGTTCAGAATCTTAAAGTCTTCTCAGACTCCCAACTGGTGGTAAGCCAAGTCCTGGGAGAATTCTCTATTAAAGATGATAGGATGCTTCGGTACTCCGAACTGGTGAACCACCTGAAGCATTTCTTCCAGACATTCACTATCCAGAAAATAGAAAGAAGCCAGAACTGCAGAGTAGATGCTTTGGTAAACATGGCGTCCCGCCTTAGGTCTGAAGCAAACTCTACAGTAAAAATCTCCTATTAGCTAGGACCCAGCATAGAGGAAGCCCAAGTTGCTCAAATTACTGAACAACCCCAGAACTGGATGACTCCAATCCTCTAGTACCTACAATCCGGGCTCCTCCCAGAAGATAAAAACAAAGCCAGGAGAATCCGAATCAGAGCGGCTCGGTACCTGATCCTGAACAACAAGCTTTACAGAAGGTCTTATTCTCAACCTCTGTTAAAATGTTTAGCTCTAGAAGAGTCACAATATGTCTTGGCCGAAATACACGAGGGTATTTGCGGGAATCATAATGGGGGTAGAACGATAGCTTACCGAGCTCTGACTCAAGGTTATTACTGGCCTAGCATGCTAAGGTAGGCTAAGGAGTATGTCCAGAAGTGCGACAAATGCCAAAGATTTGCCCCATATCAACACCAGCCTCATCACGAGCTTATCCCGATTACTAGCCCTTGGCCCTTTGCTCAGTGAGGGATGGACATCGTGGGTCCATTACCAAAGGCCCAACCAAACAGGAAGTATCTCTTGGTAGCCATCGACTACTTCTTTAAATGGGCTGAAGCTAAACCTCTAACACATATCACAGAGAAGGAAGTTGAGAGCTTCACCTGGAAGAACATTATTTGCAGGTTCGGTATACCACGTGTGATTATCTCTGACAATAGGACACAGTTCACTGGTAAAGGCTTCAACAAATTCTGTGAAAATCTCAACATTAGGCAACACTTTGCCTCTCCAGGCCATCCACAAGCAAATGGGCAAACAGAAGTCACCAACTGAACGATCCTTGATGGATTAAAGAAAAGGTTGGAGTAGGCCAAAGGAAAGTGGGCAGAGGAACTCCCTGGAGTTCTTTGGGCCTACAGAACAACCAGAAAAACTCCCACCTCTGAAACTCCCTTCTCACTGGCCTACTGTAAAGACTTGAAATTTTTATAGGAATGAATTTTTTTTTTATTGTTTATTATTATTATTATTTATTAATTAATTAATTTAATCATCTATTTATTTGGAGTGTATGTGGATGTATGTAATGTAGTGTATTATGTATAAATATTTATATATATATATGTATGTATATATGCATACATGTGTGTACATGATATATATATATATATCAGTAAGTGTGTACGGGTATGTGTGTGTGTATGAGTAATAATATATATATATATATATATATGGGTCAACTTTGCATTTAATGCAAAGCTGATGTGAAGGAAGGGAGAGTGGCTTGAGCAGTGGGAAAAGTCAGAAAATGAGGTTGGTTTCAGGAGTTGCATGAGGAGATGTGCATGCCTTGGGTGTGTATAAGTGGAGTGTATACGTTGGCTAGGAGAAAGAAAAATCAGAAAGAAAGAGAGTGAGGCTGTGCGAGAAAGAGATTGTGAGGCAGAGAGATTTTGGAGCCAGAATTAGAGGTTAGAAGAGAGAGGAAGAAGAAGAGACCTGTACCTGAGAAAATCCGGGAAGTAAAGGTGAGTTGGCCAACCTCTGTATCATTTTCTCTAGAGCATGATAACTGTTTTGGGATAGAGGGTTTTGTGAAGCATGAAATGTAGGTTAAAATACAAAGGGAATCAACTGAAATGAGTTAGAAACGAGGGAGAACAGAGGGGTTGCAGGTTAAAAACAATAATCGAGTTTCACAAGTTTTAGGCCAGAAACCTTGATTTTTAGTTATGAAAATGATGCCATGGGATGTGAGAAACCTATAGGAAAGCTTGGGGTTCGAAAACGGTGGTGAAATCACAAAAAAAAAAAAAGCTCGCTAGAACCTGGCATGCGTGGCCGAAATCTGGGTGTTGTAGACCTGAAACCGAGCATTGGTGAGGTTCAAAACAGCCCTCGTAGATTCCTCAATGCTTGGGGATCAATCTGGTATAAAAATAGGAATTTTTGGAGGTTAAAAATATGGAAAACAATAGAGTTTTCCGGCGAAATGGCTGGAATTTAGCCGGGGAAGACAACCGGACATGGCCGGAAAGTCGCAGGGATGAAGGCGGGCGACCTGGGCTGAGCTTGGGCCTGTTCTCTTTTTTTAATTGATTTGGGCTTAATTGATTTAAAAGAGTTTGGGCCGAATTAAGTTTAAAGGGTATTGGGCTTTTGGGTTTGGGCTGCATGAGTTGGGTTGGAATAGGGATAGGGGGTGTTTGGCTGCAGGCTCAACAAATTGAATTGGGATTGAAATTTTGAAATAGGGATATCCTATCCCTGTTTTAGAAGCCATCCACTGTTTGGCTGTCCTGATTAAGAATAATCAAATCAGAAATTCTGATTTAACCCCCCAGCTTTTGGAAATCCTAATCTGACCCCAGGACTTTTAATAATTATGGATTGACCCCTGAATAAAATATTAAATTAAATTAATTAAATTAAATTATTTAAGTGTCACAAAATAATCCGGAGTCCAAATAGTACAAGTCATTAGTGTATTTTGACTATCTTGACCATTCTGAGACCAATGGTGAGGTCCGTTTTATGAGACGGGGTCCCGAAAAATAAAAGACCTGTGATAACATTTAAAATTACCAAAATGTCCCTGATTTGAAACGCAGTCAAACGAACTCTGAATTAAGTAAATAGATAGTGAAATTTTATTATTTCGAGCATTCCGGACTCAACCGTGAAGTCCAATTTGTGAGAAGAGGTCTCAAGGTGAAAAGACCCATAAAGAGTGCAAAATGACTGTTTTACCATTTTTAGCTCGGATGTCCAAATTAAATTCTGCGAAAGCCCAAATCTATTTTCTTCGACGTCCCGGACTCAACAGTAGAGTTTAATTTGGCAAAATAGAAACCAATAAAATAAAGACATAAAATTTGATGAATATCATAATTCAAGTGGCAAAACAACTGAGTTATATTTTATGGTTTTAGGAACACTGAAGGCAAAGAGAAAGCGGTCTGACCATCTACATTCTCGCTGCTAGTTCACTACACTGCGAGTACTACTTCTTAGGGTTGAGACCAACCCGTCAGGTACGATATATTGTGCTAAGTAAGAAATAAAATTAAGTTTAGGAATAACTGCCATATTGACTTGATGATTCACATATTTATTTTATTGTTCATATGCTTATGTGTTCCTTGTTATCTTGTTGAAAGTTTGGTGATGAATGTGGATCATGACTATGTGTATATCGCATATGTTAGCAGGATGTGTAGATTATATTTTGAGAATTGTTGAGATTATGTAATACGTGATTTAAAACATGTGTTAAGTGGATTGTGCTTGGCATATACCCTTGATGAAAAGATCTTGTGATTAGAATGTTATTGTGTGAACCATTGTTTAAAGCATGCTTCATGTGGAGATAAGATGATTTATCGGGATTACATTGTGACATGGTGGAATCATGAGCATATTGGCATAGTGTGATTCTTTGGACATGGCGTGAGTTGAGCATTTGGCATTGTGCATACTTGGATACTCAGGCCATCGGGGAAGGTCCGTAAAGTGAGACATACTTGGATACTCAGGCCGTCGGGGAAGGTCCATAAAGTGAGACATACTGGCTTACTCAAGCCGTCGGGGAAGGTCCGTAAAGTGAGACATACTGGCTTACTCAGGCCGTTGGGGAAGGTCCATAAAGTGAGACATACTGGATGCTCAGGCCGTCGGGGAAGGTCCATAAAGTGAGACATACTTGGATACTCAGGCCGTTGGGGAAGGTCCGTAAAGTGAGGCATGGGTGTGACATGGAGTTTGCATGGTTGTGTCACGCATATTTTTATTGCATTGCATTAATGAATTCCCGAATGTGTGATGAATCTTGTTAATGCATTGTATGGATGAATGGGATGGCATGTAGGTTATAATTGTTTTGAATCTTGTTAATGCATTGTATGGATGAATGAGATGGCATGTAGGTTATAATTGTGCATGGAGATATAACTGTACACTTACACATGCCACGCCTTAGATTATGTTAATGAGTTGGATGACATATAGATCATTGCTAGTACATTGTATGCATGATGTTGAATGCCATGTAGATATAACTGTACACTTGCACATGCCACGCCCTTAATTTTGTTTCTTGCATTAGCATTATATTGTACCAGCAGTTGAGCTGACCCATTCGTGGGACAAACATTTCAGATGACGCTCCCGACACTTGAGACTTGAGGAAGTCTTATAGAGTGGAGGAGATGTGAGCTTAGGAGGATATTTGGCCCATGAGGGCATATCTTGTGATGTAGGGTTTAAGCCTGAATGACATGTTGAATGTTTTTAGTGACTATACTTTACATGGATGTACATTGAAGGAAATGAATGTAAGTTTAGGTTGAATCTGTTAGATTGTCCTTTATTTTTCTTATTATTTTATTTTCCTTTCGTCTCGTTACTCGCGCCTCGGGTTCGCTGGAATTCGGGGTGTGACACTTACGGTACAGAAGTAGTAATCCCGGTTGAGGTCGGTATGCCAACTCTAAGGACTAAAGCTTTTGAGCAAGAATCCAATGATCAGCAGCTGATGGAAAATTTGGATTTGCATGAAGAAAGAAGGGATCAAGCTAGCATCAGGATGGAAGCCTATCAGCAGAGAATGGTCGAAAAATCTAAGGTGGGGCTCAAGACGGTCAGCTTTCAAGTTGGAGACTTTGTCTTAAGAAGAGTCTTTCAAAACACCAAGGATCCAACCATGGGAAAGCTGTCACCAAACTGGGAAGGCCCCTACAGAGTGACGAAGGTTGTTAGGTCTACCACCTACTGACTAGAAGACATGACTGGGAAGCCTATTCCTAGGCCGTGGAACGTGGAACATTTATGGAAGTATTATCAATAGAGATGTTTCTTTCTTTTTAATACCTCCATAGAATGTCCACCTATAATGCACAGGCCTCCAGAGCCTGGTCCATCTTTTAATGCACAGGCCTCTAGAGCCTAGTCCATCTTTTAATGCACAGGCCTCTAGAGCCTGGTCCATCTATAATGCACAGGCCTCTAGAGCCTGTTCTATTTATAATGCACAAGTCTTAGTACTTGGTCCATCTTTTAATGCACAGGCCTCTAGGGCCTAGTCCATCTTTGAATGCACAGGCCTATAGAGCCTGGTACATTTATAATGCACAAGTCTTAGTACTTGGTCCATCTTTTAATGCACAGGCCTCTAGAGCCTAGTCCATCTATAATGCACAGGCCTCCAAAGCCTGGTCCATTAATAATGCACAAGTCTTAGTACTTGGTCCATCTTTTAATGCACAAGCCTACAGAGCCTGGTCCATTTATAATGCAAAAGTCTTAGTACTTGGTCCATCTTTTAATGCACAGGCCTCTAGAGCTTGGTCCATCTATAATGCACAGGCCTCCAAAGCCTGGTCCATTAATAATGCACAAGTCTTAGTACTTGGTCCATCTTTTAATGCACAGGCCTCTAGAGCCTGGTCCATCTTTTAATGTACAGGCCTCCAGAGCCTGGTCCATCTATAATGCACAGGCCTCTAGAGCCTGGTCTATTTATAATGCACAAGTCTTAGTACTTGGTCCATCTTTTAATGCACAGGCCTCTAGAGCCTGGTCCATTTATAATGCACAAGTCTTAGTACTTGGTCCATCTTCTAATACACAGGCCTCTAGAGCCTGGTCCATATTCAACATGCAGACTCTATGATCCAGTCCGTCCAAAGATGGAAGTTCCAAGCGTCTTCAACCAAAGTCCAATTACTATCTGCACAAGTTTCTTAGATCGGAATACCTTAAAGCTGATACTTAGATTATTTGGCTTGTGTACCAACAAGCAACGAGCACTACAGTACCGAGCAGGCTTAAAGTATATTGGTTCAAGACTTCAAGTTTTATGCAAAGTTTCTTTGATCTACTCTTAGAACATGCAGAAGAATTATTTATCAGAAGTGCACGGGAAGGTGTTTTAATTCCAGAAAAGCACATTCAAACAGAAAAAAACATAAGATTTAAGAAGAAACAACTCAATTTTATTGATGATTCATAGAAAGCTTACATCAGTACAAAAAGACTGGAAATAAAACAGAAGCTACAACAAAGACATCATTACATAAGCTACTACAGAAGCTACAGTAAAGACATCACTACGATCTGCAACATCATGGCTTTCTTCCTCGAATAAGAAAGGGGCCCAAGTTCCAACCTCCATTATCGCCGCCGCCGACTTCCATTTGAAAGGAAGGAACCCGGAACCCCAATCTACATTAGGAAGTACCCAGGCCATTTCATCATCACTTTCACTGGTCTCAATACCAACGGATGATGAGGGCTCTGGGTCTCAGGAGACCTCCATTCTCCATCTTCGTTTCCCTCAAATTTGGCATGACACCCCAACCGATTTGAGCAAGGGTCTCTGCCAAGACACGAAGAAAAGAAGGCATCCCACCTTCGTCTTCATCACCAATGCTCCAAGCCTCGGTTCAATCAAGGAGAGTCCACCTCCAATCGGAGAAATCTCGACCGGATGCCAAGATGGACAAGAGGACTTGTGCCTCCTCTAATCCTTCCTTGGAGACTGAATCAAGGGGAAGGTGAACTCTCGGCCACAGTTTAATCATTCCTAACTCGGACTGAGAATCGTCAATCATTTCCGGGCGAACGACAAATTTTCGGCAACATCTAAAGTCTCTCCAACTGAGGAACAATTTGGGAACAAGAGGATTGGGCGTAACCGTATGCCCCCCTTTCTATATATATAGACCCTTGAAGTCCAAAAGCCACCGAACTGGACCGTCGCAACGGTTAAAAGAGAGGTTGGCCTTGAAATCTCAAACGACAATCGTGTAAATAAACGATGCATTAAACCTGCCTCTTTGGAATACCAAGAGACAGGGTACAGAGCTTTTTTGAACAAAAAACCACAATCCGGCACTGAAGCTTCTGAAGTAATAAAAAAGGGGGGGCAAAGTCTAAATATACAAGCCTCCCATCCGGTGTACAGACCTTCCAATCTTATCTATTCTATGACAGGCCACACATATGACAAAGGCCAACGGATCTGATATATCCTGATCCTAAGGGCTCGAGAACAGGAGTTTCGATCAACGAAATGATGGGCATAAGTTGCCTAGTTATTTTCACAAGTCTTTGGTTCAGAACAATCTGCTTCAGAACTCTGCAATGTTTACTTCCACTCTATGTGATACAAGATTAATATTGGGTTCTATTCATCTGATTATGTTCGCTTTCTTACCTTATTATGATGAGACAGTTGAAGTTAATTTGCATTCATTGTTCTATTACAAGTGTTAAAGCTCAGAAGGCAACTATTAACTAGTGGAAAGCTGATCTAACATACAACGGGCTCAGAGCAGCTATACTTGCAACAAATTTCGTAGAAAGCAATAACACAAGAAGAATCTGAAAAAAGTCCAAATTTCATTGATCAAAAGATATTCATTACATCAAAAAGGCTGGCAAAAACAAAAGAGTTAAGCTGATAAAGCCTCAAGCCTTATCAGAAGGACCGGGATCCTCTGTCGAAGGGAGGTCGGTAGTCGCAGCCTCTTTGCTTGGACCAGCACCAGACGAGGCAGCTCTAGGAGCAACAATTGACGACACGTCAAAATCTGGAAACTTAGCCAGAAATCTAGATCGGAAGCTCTCGAAACCAAACCGGATAAGCTCATCCCCCATCTGGTCAACTTCCTCTCTCAATTCCGTCTCAGTCTCAGTCTTGGCATGGTCAACTGCCTCTTGAACCTTCTGATCAAAGGTGCTTCGGAGGTTGACCAACTCCGTCTGAAGTCCTGCAACTTGCCGAGCATAGATGTCTCTTTCAGACTCCGCTACGGCAAGGTTAGTGCCAGCTTCCTTCAGACTTTCCTCGGCAGCATGAACCTTGGATTGAGCTGTTCCAAGCTCCAGCCTCACTTCATCTAGCTCGGCCTTCAGCTTATCAGCCTCCTCAAGGCTCATAGGAGTCACCATCAGAGCAGCTAAACTATGCATGCTCTGCACAACACAAGGCAGACAAGTTAGACTGAACAAGCAAGCAAACAAGAAAAGACAAGAAAAGCTTCAAAGGTTACCTTCATTTGGAGATTCATCATCTCATTCATCAACTTCGCGGGGTTATCCCCCCTGTACCGATGAGGGCCTTGGGACCATATCTGGTCAAAGGCCTTCTTGGCAATTTGGTAGTCCGGCTCGTCAGATGGCTCGGACGGCACAGCAGGCCCCTTCCCCTTCCTAGTCCGTTTGCTCGGAACGGAAGGGGTAGGAGGAACGGCCAAGACCGGAACAGCAGGTTCGGCCTCCTTCTCGGCTTCGGCAGGAGGTGGCTCGGGAGAGCCAGAAATCAAACTCTTCTTTTTCACTTGCAGAGGAGGCTCAAGCTTAGGCTCAACTTGGGAAGAAGCCTCCCCCGCCGCTTGGGCCTTCGCCTCAGTCCATCTCGACTTTAGCCTCTTCTTAAGCTCATCAGTACGAGTGGCCATCAAGTTCTCCGGGGTGATAATAACGGTATGAGCCCGGTTGGAAGTCGAAAGAAGCACGCGGTACTGATCTTGGAGTTCGTTAGTAAACTCAGACCTCCTCCAAGCACTCGTGACTGCACATAAGCAACAAATGGCATATCAGATTATCAGTTTGGAAGGCATAACAAAGCTAGAACAAACCTAAGGAAATAAGGCTCACCCTTATAACCCGTGGTACGAGGGAATATCGAGACATCATCCTGGAAGTCTTCACGCTCCCATCCTCCTCCAACAAAGAAGTACCACTTCTTCCACGTTTTACTAGAAGTGGGAACAGAGGACAAGGGTCGGAACCCCTTCTTAAAAGACATGTAAAAAAGGCCTTCTGTCTTCTTATACTTCAGATCCATATTACTACGGATCAGATCCATGGATACATCTACATCGTTTTTATGCCCTAGCACTACGAACCCTAAAAGTTGCTGCCAACTATTGAGATTAAGGTCGGCAGGACAGAGCTTGTACCAACAGAAGAACTGCCTAACCAAATCAGGCAACGGAAGTCTCAAACCCATTTCAAACCAGGCAAGATAAACACATATCTCCCTGGCTTCAACATTATGGGGACGGTCCATTAGGCCTGGTACTCTGCAGGTCACATTTGAGGAAAAATTATACTTCACCATCCACTCGTTTAGCAGGCTTTGGGTAACAGCACTCTCACCCTCTTCTCTATGGGAAGACCCGCCAGAGGTCTCCCCAGCCCTGTCTCGGGGCTCTATGAAGGCATCGACTATCCTAGTCTCAGGACTGTGGGAGGGGTTCAACAAACCTCTCCCCAGCGTCTTCGGCGGCAAGACCACCTACATTCTTTAATTGAGGCGGCACAGCCATCTCAGAGGGATTTCCTACCCCCTCACTCGGCACAGCCATCTCAGAGGGATTTCCTACCCCCTCACTAGTATTTGAAGATTCAAGAGGAGTAGACATTACTCTCAAACTTAAAGAGGAAGAAGCAAAAGAAAAGGAAGATCGGTCGAACCTGTTCTAGACCAGAGCCTCAGAAAACCAGTATTCTTCGAAGTCGCACAAACCAACAATGGCGGACAAAATCTTCTGGCACAGTGAAAATGACGGGGAAAAGGTCATTTCAAATATCACCCGGTATTTATAAGCGCAATATCAGAAGGGACCCACCAAGCCCAAACGCCATGACGGTTCGGAACAATGATGACTTCGAGAAACCCAACCATCGGTTTAGTACAATGATGGCCTTGAAAAAACCCAATCTCCGGCTGCGCAATAAATGACGCACCAACAGTCGCCTTGAAAGGCGAACAGACAGGACACATGAATCTCCGAAGAAGGCTTAGCCCTAGTTGCTTGTTAGCATCAAACTAGGACTTGGGGGGGGGGGGAGTAACTGATATACCACAAAAGAGCAGACCAATCAGCACTTGACACGTATGCCTATAAATCCAGCTCACGCTCGGCTAACTCAGTTCGCGCTCAACTAGTGGCTAAGCGCTCGAACATTCAGGACAGGATGAAAGATCGGAAGTGACCGAGCATATGCCTCCAGAGCACATACATATCCGGATAAGGATCACGGAGTTAATTACAGGATTCCAGACCAATACTCCAGAGCTCGTCACCGCCTTAGCGGCTGCCGAACAAGGAATAAGGAAACAGTCTTCAACAAGGAAACTACTATCTATGATTATCTCTATCTTACGATACAATACTCCACAAGGTAACTGCAATCTCCGATGATCAAATCCCCATATTCATGGCTCCGAATCCTAATCAACTTAGGAAGGCCACAGTCTATAAATCAAACCCTAAAGGTACACTTTGTTTTTATGCTCATTCTTTGGCTTTCAATACAGTCTTTTCAATTCAGTTTACTTAAGCATCGGAGTGACTACCGCCGGAGCCAATCCGGTGGTCCTCTGATCCCCCTTTTTGAGTGTTCTACAAGTTGTGGAACCCATACTTATTACGAGTCGAAAAGTACAGCATCAGTTATCATACCATATTTTTCATCTTATCAAATTGTATGATTCAGTGAGAGTTGTTTTGTTTAAAAGCTCCAAAGTAATTAATTAAGGTATAGTAGTACTAAGAGTAAGATTAAAGTATAACATCAAATTGAAATAATACCCGGAAAAATCGTAAAAGCATGGGACTTTACTACACTCCATTGTGAATAGAGCTTGAGACAGAAAAAATGACCTTAAATTCCACCATGAGACAACATATACTTAAGAAATAAAAATTATTCAACCACCTTAAGAGAAAAGGATTTCGTCCTCACATTGCAATTTTAAACTATGCATAAACAACACATTTCTTGATACGTGACCTATAAAATCAATACACAACACTACAAAAAGAAGGATTTCAAAGATTTGAGAGATTTCAGAGAGTGATGTTTGAGGAAATTGAGAATGATATCTTATTCTCCAAGGCATTGGATGAAATGGAGCAACAATTGATGGGCAAAAATCATAAAGATGAATAACTCTATAATAATACGCAAGTAATGATTTTATTTGTATTTTATAATTTTATATTTCACCAATTGAAAAAAATAGCTAATTACGTATAACATTTTATTTTGTCATGTACTCATAGGGTTGACTTAGATGGATGACAATAAGTACCATTAATATAGTATTTGTTGTTTAAACTTTAAAATTTTTTACTTTTTCTGGTTTAAGATATTCTCTTTAAGAAATGATGATTTAAGTCAATTTTTTTTCTTCTTATTGTATGTGTTCAATTTTCCAGGCTTTATAGATAAGATATTAATTTCTTTTAGATTTATTAAATATTGTGGATTGAATTTTAAAGTTAGGATTGTTTGAAGATATTTTGTATCTATCTATCTATCTATATATATATATATAGCCTCTGTTATAAGTAGAATTAGTGCTTTCAAATTCTACTCTATCTCTCCCTTTCCTTCCTAAAAATCAAATAAGGCATACACAGACTACCATAATAATTTTTATTTTCCCTATCCTTTAAGGCTAAGTGGAATTTGTTTTCTTTCAATTGGGCTTTCTCAATTACTCTTTCCAAGCCTTCTATTGTAAGGAATAGATAATGCAATCACCAATCCTAGCTATTCGAAAAGCACTGAGGTTTTCCTTTGATCTTATATTTGTTCCCAAGCAGAGAAAATAACAAATGTGTCTCTATTTTGCTACCCTACAAGTAAATTTGCTATCTTTATTTTTAATTTTGAGATTTGTCACTCCAATATAAATAACAATTTTATTATTTTATTATTTTTATCTTTGACCTTTTATCAATGTTTATAAATCTTTATGATTGTTTATCAGAAAGGAGCTTGACATTGAAGAAATTACGATGTCAAAGACAACATATTAATTCATGGGTCTCACTAATTATTTAATTAAATAAATCATTTGCTCCTTCTCTTTAAGAATGAAACAAATTTAAGATCATTTTTAACCTACTTTCAAATATTCAAATTTGAAAGTGGAAAAAAAAAAGTTTTTCAACCCATCTTTAAATTAGCATTAAATTTGAAGAAATGAATAGTATTTTTAATTTTAATCTTTATATTTGAAAATTCACTATTCATTCTTTAAATTACTATTCATCCACTATCCATTCACTAATTATTCTTATAATAATTTAAACTAATAATTAATTATTTTTATATTATTTAATATTTAAAATTATTTTATCAAGAATTTTTAAAATTATTATTTATTATCAAGATATTTCTTGATTATATCATGAAGTTTAAAAAAAAAAACAAGTAAATAATTGAAGTTTGAATAAATATATGTTAAATACTTGTATTTTAAATATAAAAAATATCATAAAAAATAAAATTTGAAAAATGAATAGTGATTTGAAGATCGATTTGGTTGAAATAAAAATGTAAGACCCATCATATTCAAATATGAAAGAGATGTTTGAAGATGGTAGGTTGGAGATACTCTAAGGCCTCGTTTGGACAACCGAATAAAAAAGTCAGATTGAATAAGATATGTTCGACTCAGATAAAAAATAAAATCCAGAGATATTAATAAGGCCCCGTTTGGTTTGCTACCGCAAACATAATTTACAGCATCCAAGAATTAGAGATACTGTTTGGTATTAAAGACTATGTTGACTAAGGGAGTGATTCTGTCAGAATATATCTGAAACATATCTTCAGAAAGAAGAAAATACAATCCCCTGTACTGAGCTTTCGTTTCCCGTGAGTCTTCACACAGTAGTTGTAGCTATCTTGCCAAAGACCTCTTGATCTTGATAAGAAGCAAGCAGCAGACAATCGATGACCACCCCACTGCTTGATTTCGTTCTTCTGAACCAAATTTATTTTCTGAATTTTTCTTTCTTTCTCTCTTCTTTATTACCTAGGGCGCCTAAATCATTCACGCGACATCCAACTCTCACTCTCTACAAATCTGTCTCTCTCACTCTCTCCAAATCTCTGTTGATCTAGCTTCTCTAGATCTCACTTTCTCTCTCAGAAAATCTCTGTTGTATGTACAGTATAACATATTTCTCGATCGTTTTATATTTTCTTCGATAACAGTATTTTTTTTCCACGATATTCAAGGATTCAATTTTTATTTTTATTTTTTATAAATAAACATCTACAATAATAAAATGGCAAAAGTTCCAACAAACTCCTAAAAAAAATGGTATCCAAAATGTCAAACAAATTATTTTTGTGAAGCCGTGAATCTTACAAAAGATAAGAATGGTGTGTTAAGCTGTCCATAAAAAGTAAGAAATTACTAATAATAGAATAAAATAAATGAAATTCTTTTGGATTTTAGATTTTTTCACTCATTTTCTATTTTTCTGAAAAATGATAGGTACACTAGTTTAGAATGCTAGTTTAATTTATCGGATGATGTGTTAATAAATTTTTTTGTAATTAATCAAAATGTATGATATTTTTATTTAAATTTTAAAGAAAAATTATAATAAATGATGTCTAGTAAACCAATTATAGGCTTGTCGATACCTTTAGACTACTATAGTTGAAATAATTATCGGATGATGTGTCAATAGGTTTTTTGTATTTTTAATTTGTCCTAATTATAGTTGAAATAATATTTTAGTAAAAATAAATTTCTTAATTAAAATTGGATAAGGTACAGTAGTTTTCATGGGATTAAAATTCATAATTATATATAATAAAAAATTATTTTTTATTCTCAGAAATATTAAAAAATTATCACTTTGATAGAGACGTGTTTGGCAGAAAAATTGTTTCCCATATCATTTTTTTAAAGTAATTTTTATATTTTTAAATTAAAAACTGAAAACGTCTTGAAAAATAATTCAAACGTATTTTCACAGTTTTATTCTTAGAAATTTAAATTTGGATATTCTTATATCCAAACGCATTTTCACAGTTTTTAACTCAGAAACTGAATTCTGATTAGCATAACCGAACGCATTTTCGTAGTTTTTAAAAATCAATTACAAAATTCTGAAATATATTTCAGAAAATTATATCTGAATCACAATCCAAACGTAGCCTTAATATACATTTCAGCATTTTCGTAGTTTTTGGATATTCTTATATCCATGTTCCTATTTCAGTGTTTGGAATATGGTAGGATAAAAAGTCTAGATTTGCTGTTCTACTTTAATTCTATACTTAGATAAATATAATTATTAAAAAAATCTTATGAAAATAAAATCTTTGTAATATTAAATTTGCATTCTTAATAAGACTTTTTTTTGAGATTTTAGAAAAATTAAATTCCTAAAATATATTTTTTGAAAATATATGCTTAAAAATTCAAAAGTAAAAGTTAAGAATAATAGAGAGATATAGATAAATAAGAAAATGTTCAACAAATTTAATAATTTATTGTGTATAAATATTAATAAAATGGATTACTAATAGATGTAAAAATAAAAGTCAGTATAGTTGAAATCTATTTAATAGTTTTAAAGTATCATTAACAAGGATGATAATATGTTACAGAAATTTATATAGGTAATGTTAATAACAGTTATTAAAAGTAATCTCCTCTCTTTTATATATATATTTTTCTTGTCATAAGAAAATAATTAAATTTTTTTTTTTTATCTTATTGAGTATGGAATAAAAATAATATCACCATCTTGGTGAGATTATTTTTATTCTATTCCACATAAATGTCTAAACATAAGAAAAAATATAACATATTTTATCCGGTCCTTTTATTCCGTCAAACAAACGTGATACGAGAAGATGAAAGTTAAAGAAGACTTTACACTCATTTAGCAATGAATATTAAAAGTCATATATAAAATTTAAGTTGATGCCAACTTATCAAAGATTTATCAAAGCTTAAAACATAAATGCTCCACTGTTAGATTAGAAACTTGAGAGAGTTTTATAATAATATAGTATTTTTTTCACTGAGTTATGACTAATTAATTTTCGTTAATATTAAAAATTCATTTGTAGCATTAGTTATTAAAATAAAACAGAGCCATCTAGTGAAACGGGTATGGACCGGTCTCGGATTGATCACTTTGTTTTGAAACGGGCTCGAGTTTTCGGACTTTCCAACCCCAATTTCAGCAACCCTTTCACTCTTCTTTTCGTCAGTTCACCGCTAAACCTCTGTAACCTTAAACCATGTATGCGACATTATCTTCTCTTTGCTCTTCAAATCCATCCCTCAAACCTCCCCCCCTTCCCTTCAAACTCTCTCAACAGACTCGTTCCTACACTCCAACTCGTAACCAAACCATTCCATTTCGTTCTTCTCCAATCAGAATTCAATCGTTCAAAACCGAGTATACCCATAATTTGCTAACGTTTTCTGGGAAACGATTAGGGTTTTCTTTTAGTAGGAAGCTAGGGTTCCGAGCGAGTGCAGACAATGGCGAAGGGGAAAGTACGAGTATTGTGGATAGTGCCGAAGAAGAAGCTCGAGGGCAGAGCACTATGCCTGAGCGGTTCAGGTACTTGACCAAGGAAGTTCCTGAACGCCCTGTAAAATGGCCTTGGCTCATAGGTATGTCAATTTTTTTTAAACCAGTATGTACATGCACATTATATATATGGTATGTATGACAGTAGTGAGCTAATTTTTGTGTTTTATGCTTGATCGTGTCTGAATTTTATCTGATTAGCTTTTGTGTACATAGTAGCATGCAAACAATTAATATGTTGCTTTATCTGATTACTTCACCATATAAACCCAAGGAAATTTTGGAATCGGATGTCTCATGATGTGTTTGGAAGTACTTTGGAAATAAAAAATTGTTAGTACTTTGTATTTTACAAAGAATTTGAAAGGAGGGTATTTAGTTTTGAGCAATGGTTATGCTGTCTAAGGGATCTCCTATCTAAATTGAAAAGTGCATGCCGCGATTCCAAAACACATGGATGCCAAACAAAATGAGAAGCAAGTACTGGCAGAAGCTCATCAGGAAGGTCGACAGTTTACACTCTTGCTGCTTCATTGCACCACAAAAATGTAGAAGTTAAAAGGAATAATCAAAATTGTCATTCCACAAGATCATGTACCAAGTCTACTTGTCTTTGCCCAGAATGGAAGAATTTCAGAACATCTGAACTGTTTAACAAAAGTGATCAAGAACCATTAACGATTTGAGAATGGAAAATACATGCTATCTCTTCCACTAAAGGTGCATCAATTTGCAATCGATTAATCAAGCTTGCTCTTTGTACTACATCAAAATTGCAACCTACGGATGGTTTGCAGTACATGACTTTTCTTTTTCCGCTTTTTTAAGCTGTGTTTACTATTAACACAACATTCCTTCACATTCAAGTAGTTCTATTTGAGGTGAGATGTTTGTTGTGTTTCAACGCTTTCTTTATTTTCAGTAAAAATATTTGATTTTAGTAAAATAAGAAAAGAATAGATGATTTAATGTACCAAAATTGAAATTAATCATTGCGCAAGATTTTTATTTCAGTTAGCAACTTACATTGCTAACATCATTCATGACCAAGAATATTAATGTCTATGTGTTAATTAGTTTGGATGGGTTGACTTTTAGTTCAAGTAGTTTAGAGGACCAACATTGGTTGAAAATGTCCTTTTGTAGAAGGGGAAGTGGTGGACGCTTTGAAAATTTACAACAGGGATAAAGCTCCTTGTCCTAATGACTCCACTATGGGTTTTTAGCACTCCTGGCTGGGGTTTAAGGAAGATGTGATGAGGTTTATGGCATACTTTAATGAGTACGGGAAATTTGAGTAAAGTTTGGACTTATCTTTTATTGCACTTGTCCCAAAGAAAGGAGGTGCAATTGACATCCATGACTTTAGGCCAATTAGCTTGGTTAGTGTTTGACAAATTGTTATCAAAGGTATTGGCCTTGAGATTAAAGAGAGTGATAGGGGAGTTCCCAACATGCCTTTTTTTTGGAGGCTTGGGGGGGGGGGGGGGGGGGGATTTTGGATGTGACTTTGGTGGCAAATTAGTGCGTGGATTCTAGATTAAAAAGCATTGTCTTGAAGTGGTTTGTAAGCTCTCATGTCAACTGGGGATTTTGGGCTTATATGCCGGAGAGGAAAAAAGGCCCAGTCGGATGGTAGCACCGTGCTACAGCCACTGTGATTTGAGGATCACTGTAAGACTCACGTGAGTCTCACAAAAATAACAAATCACAGTGAAGGTAGCATGGTGTTACCGTCTCACTAGACTTTTTTTTTTTTCCACTAGAGAGAATGAGCTTTGAAAGGAAATGGATTAAAAGTTATATATCTACGATTAGATTTTCAGTATTGGTTAATGGTTCTGTCGAAGGTTTCTTAGTTCAAGGAGACTTAGGCAAGTGGACGATTGTCTCTTCTTTTGTTCATAGTGATTATGGAAGCCTTGAGTAGGCTTATCGACTGTGTAGTGGGGAATGCATGATAATCAATTTTGATGTGGACAGAGGGGTAGGAACTTAGCTTACTATCTCGTATCTATTATTTGCAAATGACACAATCGTTTTCTATGGGGTAGAGGAGGAGCATTTGAGGTATTTGAGATGTGTGCTTTTATGGTTTGCAAACGACACAATTGTCTTATGTAGGTAGTGGAGTAGTTGAGGTATTTGAGATGCGTGCTTTTTTTGTTTTGAAGTAGTGTCAGGTCGTAGGGTTAATGTGAGGAAGAACGAACTCATCCCAGTAGGGGAAATGAGGGGTATAGAGAATTTGGCTGCTAATATGGGGTGTTTGGTGTGTTCGTTGATAACATCATACTTGTTGCTTGTTCTTGGGTTCTCCTGTAAAGCCAAGACTGTGTGGGATATGGACTATACGATTATTGAGAGGTTTCAAGGAATGCTGACAAGATGGAAATGACTGTGTTTATTGAAAGGAGGTCACCCCACTCATTGAGTGTATGTTTGCAAGTCTTCCCACATTCTTTGTCTTTGTTTGCTATCTTAATCTCAGTAAAGAGGAAATTGGAGAAACTTTATAGGGATTCTTATGGGTGGCTTAGGGGATGAGAGGAAGTTTCGCTTAGTGGGGTCGGTGGGTTGGGGGGGGGGGGGTATTTGGTAGGCCTATTGGGAAGGGAAGGCTTGGGAATTAAGCAAATGAGGGTATTCGAACCCGCGTTGTTGGGGAAGTGGTTGTGAAGGTTTGTTTGGGGGAGGAGAGTCTTTGTAGAGGAGGCTAGTGGAAAGCAAATTTGGGTGTCTATGGGGAGGGTGGATGTCGAAAGAGATAGGTTCTTCTTATGGGGTGAGAGTTTGGAAGGGCATTAGGAAGGGATTGGTGGATTTTTTTTGGCAGATGTAGAGCTTGTTGATTTTTTTGACTGGTTGGTGAGATAACATGATTTTGAAGGTAAGATTTTCAAGCTTAATTAGAATTTCAGACAACAAAGATGCTTCAATGTTGGACTACATCATCATAACGAGGAATGGAATAGTGTGGGATCCTCTTCTTAGGAGAGATTTCCAAGATTAGGAGTTAAGAGTCTTTATCTTAGAGTTCCTTTGCCTATTGAATGGGTACAAACAAAAAATAGGGGAGGCAGATAACACGAAGTGGACCACAAATAGGGGAGAAATATTCTCTGTTCGATCTTTTTATGAAGTTTTTTTAGGAGGGAGGGAGACTTTGTTTCCTTCAAAGATTTTTGTTTTGGAAATCCCTCAAAAGTTAACTATATATGGAGAATAATACTTGATTGGGTTATTACAATTGACAACCTATAGGCCACGTTTGGATGGTGGGATAAGAGAGGTGGATAGGATAAATATTATCCTATCCTATGTTTGGTGTCTTCAATTGGATTGGATATATATATCCTGTGAACCATTTATATCCCATTCGGATGTCATATAACTTATACCCAGATGGTGGTAGTATTTAAGTTATCCCATTCTATTGGGATAAAAAAATATGCCACATCATAAAAAAAAATGCAACGCTGCAATATAGAAAAACAAAGATGTTGAAGAGTCAAGTTAAAAAACTAAAATTTTCTTTTTTTCATAGTTCATTTTTTTAAAATGTTTCAAATTTTTTAATGTATTTTTTATATCAATAAATGAATTTTTATGTTTATATATGACTCCTTCCATTATATACACACAAACACACACACACACACACACCAGTGTAGTTATAGGCAAAAGGCGTTGAGTTCTCACATTGCCCGAAAAGCGAGGCTACAAAAAAACGTTAGCCTGAGTGAAACAAGGCGCTAATTAATAAAATAATAAAAAAATTATATTACACATTAAAAATTAATTCATTCTAAGTTAAATTATATCTTATCATCAAAATAATTATCATGTAACATGAAAAAGTTTAATTTAAAAGTTACATATGACGTATTTAAGTGATATAATCATTTTAAACTTTAGTGTTTTTTTTTTTAAAAAAATTAATATTCAAAGTTCTGTTATCTAAGTATTATATAAACTTGCTAGTCCCAATAGTATGGAAGACGTGATAGGGCCAATCTCGTAGACATCTAAAGAATCTAAACTAATTCTAAAAAATCAGGCCTTTGTTGGGAAGACTCATCATATAAGTGGTCAATTTGGTTGATGGAAGAAAAATGTTTTATCGTGGGCAAGCTTAGATTTTGTGAAGAATGATGATAGTTTGTTGGTTATAGAAGATGAAATATCAATTCTTACTTAAATTTTTTTTTTCATGTTGAAAGTATTATTCTCCCAAAAATTTTTGAGTTTTTGACAACATTTCAAATATTTAAATGTTTTTAAAGCCAATTTTGTGGTAATAATATTTATATTAACATAATAGATTGGACAATAGTACTTATAGACTATAAGTATATTCTTTTATATCGATATGTCTCTTACATAATTGTTAAATAAGTACATAAAACACTATAAACATAAGAACATATAAGTAAAGTATGTTAAAATTAAAAACCCAGCGCATGATTGCCTCTCACCTTACTTAAGGTGATTACCTCTTTGAAAACACCCGACCTAAAACATGTTAAGGCAATAAGACTGAAAATCGTCTTAAATCGCCTTGCCTGATTGCCTAGGCGACAAGGCGATACCTTTTGACTAAGAAGCACGGACACTCTATTTTGACTCACGTGTCCGTGTCGGACACGTATCGGACACCGACACTCTCGGACACTTCCCGAACACGTGTCCGGACACTTGAATCATGGATATTGATGATTAAATGAAAATTTTCTTTAATTTTTATTTAATGACTTTGTTATTTTAATGTTTTAATAATAGTTTTTAAACTTGTGTGTTTTTATGCCAAGTTTAATTGAAATAATATTATATTTTTATTATAGGGTCATATAAAAAATATAAAAAATTTATATATATTCAACGTGTCCCTAATGTGTCCGTGTCCGACTTTTTTGAGAAATAACGTGTCCGTGTCGTGTCGTATCCGTGTCCCGTGTCTGTATCCGTGCTTCTTAGCCTTTTGACAACACTGACACAGACGTGCGTGTGTGCATACACACACACATATATATGCATATATGTAATCATTAATTTAGATGATTTTTAGCAATACGGATCATGATTTTTTGTTAATCATCTTGAAAGTAAGAGACTGTAATATTGTGAAAGATGTTTGTACAATCACATTATAAAATATTGTGATTATGGTTATTAGATCTTGCAATTGATTTGTGGATAAAATTTTAATTTTTGATAACTTGTATGCATATATCTGAAGAAAAAAAATTTAAATGATTTTTAGAAAAATAATTTTGAAGACCTTTGAGAAAAATAATACATAAGAAAATAAAAAATAAAAAATAGTTATATCCAGTAAGCACCCAAACATAAAATTGGGATATAACAACATATCCGTCTTTTTTATCCGGGTCAGTTTCAAATATTGGATTGGAATATTAAATATCCCACAAAATTTTATATCATATTTGATCTAACTATATCCTATCCAATCTCGGCTTCTTATCCGGTCGTCCACACAAGACATATGATGTTGTTTGTGTTGTGTAGAAAAGGAGTCAGTGAGACATCTGTTTTGCATTTTCCAATGGTGCAGTCTTTGTGGAACTTGTTTTTGTCTTTTGGGATTGCTTGGGTTATGCTGAGCACGGTTTTGGAGATTTTTAAATGTTGGGGGTAGTGTTTAGAGGCATAGGAAGGGGCAGCTAGGTGTGGGACACTGCACCATTATGTCTCTCGTGGTGTGAACGGAATAGGAGAATTTTTGAAGGTTTAAAGAGATCTGTGAATGATTTAAAGGATATTTTGTTAAACACAATGCGCCCCCCCTCCCCCCCAGTGTTTTTGGTGCTTTTAATGATATACTTATTAAAAAAATAATAGTTGGTGTTATATACATTAGAGGGAGCAGGAGACAATCAACCATTGCTGCATATACCAGTTACTTTGGATATGTGGCCTTTCCCTTTCAACATTTTTTCTATTTAGTGAGTGATGCTTTGGTTACTGTGAGAAGAGTTACTTAACTGCAGAGGTTGCATGGTGGGTAGGAGGATTAGGAAGGCTTGACAAGCAGCCTCTTATGTTTATGGTGGATTGTTTGGCTCCTTTGGAGGGAAAGGAATAAGAGATAATTTGATCGGATGAAGTCTCCTATTTGGTTGACCAAACATAAATTGCTGAGTTATGTCTTTTTGTGGATCTCAAGGAGTTCTTTTGTGTACATTGATTCTTTTGTAGAGATTTTAGAGAAATTAGAATATAGTTTTTTTTTGTAAAGCTTTTGTTTTTATATGCATCCTTTGTACATGGATGCAGCCACCTTTTGTGGTGCTTTTTTGAATGAAAATTTACCTTATAAAAAATCTAAAATATTATAAATAAATTAATGATTTATTAACATATATATATATATTATAGGCCCTATTTATATTTATGAATACTAGATCTTCCAACTTGTTTGTACAATAATTAGTTTCATTAGTTAACTACATGAGAGAGTAAATTTGGTTCTTTGGTATTTGAAAAATGGGAATTCATTTTTGATGTATAGATTTGTTAATGGAGAAAGCGAGGGACAGAAAGGTTCTTTATTTAACGAGCTAATAGAGAGAGAGAGAGAGAGAGAGAGAGAGAGAGAGAGAGAGAGAGAGAGAGAGAGAGAGAGAGAGAGAGAGAGATGGGAATGAAACTTATTTGGGTGTGTGTGTGAGGAGGAGGAGGGGGAGGGGGAAAGAAAGGGGGGAGGTGGAAGATAGAAAGTGGCAATTTGAGGGTAATGGAACTTATTTATATTCAATGGGAGTAAAAGATAGAAAGAGGAATAGATAGGGATGCAACTTGCTAATGGGGCAGAGAAAAATTACTTTTTTGATAAGTGAAACTATATTAGTTAAGCATGATAAGGGATGCACCCATGTCCTGAGGATGTATACAAAAACTACATAATACTAAACTCTCTTTTTACCTAAGAACTCTAAAAATGAATCCACTATAGGAGAGGAATGTTTGTGATCCCAAAATACAATGATCACAGAATATTGTATTTAACAACTAACAAAGGGGACTTTTCTCTTATCAAAAGATTTTTTATTTTTCTCTGCCCAAATACACCACCATAAACACAAAAGAATCATTTGTCACACTTCTCTAACCCTCTAACTCACTCTATATTCCCTCCAACTATCCAAAACATCATTGCAAGCCTCTGTGTCGCCCAATGCACACCAAAAATAAAAGAGGAGGATTCCATGTGGCAATCTCCAGGTATAAAAGGTTCCACTTTGCAATGTGAGCAGAGAGTATTGTTAAGATCAATATTTTTCTTGCATACGCTGTGAGTATTTTTAGTTCTAAAATAACTTAAGTTAATTGCTTACCAAAAAAATATAGGGCAGTCCAATTGCCTGAGCATATTTGGCTATTGCCATATCAATGCATAATAGTTGAAGCACAATTGTTCAATGAAGCAATTTCTCTTGCAATAGGGCTAGCCTATGTGCCGACACCCTCGGACACTTCCCGGACACATGTCGGACAATTGAATCATGAATGTTGATGATTAGATGAAGAAGTTCTTTTATTTTTATTTAACGGTTTTGTTATTTTAATATCTTCATAATATTTTTGTGATTTGTGTATTTTTATATCAATTTTAATTGCAATAATATTAGGTTTTTATTATATGGTCATTTAAAAATATAAAGAATTTATATATATTCAACGTGTTTCTGATGTGTCCGTGTCCTATTTTTTTTAGAAATAACGTATTTGGGTGTCCATGTCGTGTTGTATTCGTATCCTGTGTTCGTATCCGTGCTTCTTAGGGGCTAGCCATATATATATATATTTTGTAGCCTTATCGATATAAAGATAAGATTAGATTTTGTAACTTGCGTGTGAAATACTTACTTTGATTAATTAAAAATGTGAGAGTAAATTCTAGTTTTTCAAATACGTGTGTGTATTAGATGGTCTCTGGAGAACTTCCTTTTTCTTCTTCTTCATATGCATTAATGCACAGGAGGTTATTGACTGAACATTGCCTTTAAAAACTAAAAAAATTTGTTTCATGAGGTTTTAGATGTTTATGAATAATTTTAAAAGTTATATTCTTAACTAACATCAATCTCTAAGTTTCAATCGCTTTGTTTCAACACTGTACAGCTGCTGAGCTATATTCCTCAGGGGAGAGGAGATGCTCTGCTCCCGAATGAGAGGGAGGCGAAATCATAGTAGGATAATTCATGGAAAATGTGGACTTGGCCTGGGTCTGTAATTTTAAATTTTGATTGAACTTGCAGAGTACCCCAGGACAAATGATTAAATAATTTAAATGGAATCAAGAAAGGGGCTTTATTTCCATCTTCAATGTTAGATAAGATCTTTTATTTTATGTTTAGCAGGTCTAATAAGATTTTGAAGACTTTTTTTTTTTTTGGTGGGGTTGTGGGGGCACCCTCTCCGGAAACCCTAGCTTTGGCTTCTGTACCTTTTCAGGGTTCTCTACAGAAGATAAAATGAGTGCTTTGAAGACCTTGAAAATCTTAATCAGTTATATCTTCCACTTGAATATCAAAGTCTTTAACCATTTTTCTCTCTATCTCAATTCAAGCTCCTACAATTTAATCATGTCTTGGATTTTTTTTTTCCTTTCTTATATATATATATATATGTATATATATATATCTCTTCTTTTTTGTGCCTTCACAGTTTCTTCTTTGTGTTACTGGTGCCCCTTGTGTTCCTGCATCATAATTCATTCTTCTAAGGTTTAAAAATTATAACTAGGGCAGAATGAAAACTATTATATGCAACTGACATTTCTATTCCTTATTATCATTAATTTGCAGCACTGGCTTTCCTTGTCTATGCATGGAGAACAGTCTTGTTTGAGCTATCTAACTGGAAAAAGGCTGTAGTGGGTATCATTCATTTTGTGGGATACCTCTTGAAACTTGCGCTGGCCCTTGTTTTCCATTTCATTGGCGATCCTGTCACTTCTCTAATTAGAGGTGTCGAGACTACACTTTACACCATTCGAGCTTTCTACTCAGGTGTTGTGGCATATACTCCTGTTCGAGAGCTGACTGTGATCATCATGTTGGCATCTGCTATACTTGCCATTGCTGAAACTGCTGTTCCAGACTCTGTAAACAGCCAACCATATCTTCTCACTGTAGCTGGCTTAATTGGATATGCAGCTGTGAGAGGCTTCATTTCTGAGCTGTTCTTCTGGACGCTTCTATTGGGGCTGTTTGGTTTTGCTCGGTTAGTTAAGAAGAGAGATTATGTTTCTTCTGCACTGCCCGTTGCTGCTGTGCTAGTTGCTGTTGGAGAACCTTGGGTTAGAGTTGTTGTGATGGCCTCATATCTGGCTTTGGCTATTATTCACCATTCTAAGAAGCCATCAGAAATTGAAGATGAATGTGAAACTGCCGCAACAGGTAGGAAAGCTCCAGTTCCATTGCTCTGGGCAGCCCTTGCCATTGGTGTCCGTGTTGCTGCTAAGTGGGCTGGGTACCGGCACTTAACATGGATGGTAGCATGACCAACACGGTGACTATCCATCTTGTTTTGTACTTGTTACATTGTAAAGGTAGTGCGTGCATGTCTTTTATAACTCTAGATAAAGACACAAGGCGGCAATCAGTTTTTTTTGTTATCTTGTCATTTCTTTCACTAGTCTTTTCTGTGTTGTAGGAAGGCATTTCTTCGACAATATGAGTAATTTAGGTTGGGGGACCTTTTGAGTTATGTGGATGACAATGAAGGGCAGCTTGTTGCCTACAAGATATAGGCATGAAGAAATTGGTTCTTGCATTCATCAATATATATAGTAATTTTCTTCTTGTTATTTACTTTCTGCAGAAGATCTGGACCTCAGCAGCACCTAGTTAAGATTCAAACACAGGTTGCCATAACCAATGATGTCTCCAATGTCTACTTTTCAGCAAAATTTGAAGGCAAAAATTCTTGTGATGATGGTGTTGAATACTGACTTCACGCATCATCCCTTGACCATTGAATTGGGAGTCTTTACATTTCAAATCCATTTCATATGAAATAGAGAGGGTGTTCATTTCTCACCATATATGCAGCTACATGATGGACTCCACTTATTATCCATTTGGTTAAGTAGTATAAAAGTGTAGTTTGAGTTAAGCAGTTGTGTAAAAATATTGTTTGGGTTAAGCAGTTCAGTGTTTGAGTGAGTTGTTAAAAAGTGTTCAACAATTATCAAATGAGAGCATTCGGTTTGAGTGTTTGGGTAGATTGTTTAAAAGTGTTTAACAATTATCAAATATGGTATTTACAATAGACTTATTAACTTAACGAAAAAAACTAGTTTTATTAGAGAAGTTGTGGTCAATAAGTACGGTTTGAAATTTCATTCCAAATAGTTTCAAAATCAATTTGAAATTTCATTCCAAATAGTTTCAAAATCAATTAAGTAATTTAAAATGATTTAAATACGTTTGAAAATAAATTCTCTCTATTTCAAATGACGTCCTAACCATTGCTTGGAAAAAGGAGAAGAAAATGCAAAGGAAGATAAGGAATGTAGTTATGTTAATGGTGGGATGAAATATGATTTCATAGATGGACTTAAGGCAATGCAGAGTTTTTCTGCGCATTCCTCCCAAGTTTAATGCAATTTACGTTGGCGTGCCTTTGCATTAGAGGTGGCAAATCTTATCTAAATCCGTCAACCCGTCCTAACTCGCCTACTATCAACCCGTCCTAACCCGCCCATTTAATTAGCGGGTCATAAATTGGTTGGATAGGAAGGAACCCGTCAATTTAGCAGGTCAATACGGGTTGAATATGAGTGTTTGACGAGTTGAGAATAAAAAATAACAAAATAGTATAAAAATATATATATATATACATATATATCTCCATTTATATATATATATAGAATATATATTATATATATTCTTATATATAAATATATATATATATATATTTTTTTTTGTCCGTCTAAACCACCCCTGGCTCCTTTCAATATATCAGCCTCTCTTTATATCTATATGCAGGGGAGAGGGAAGAAAGGAAAAACAAAGAACTGGGAGGGAATTATCAACATTGATGTAACAATTTTTGGTCCTAGAATAAACCATGTGGGAAAATTGGAATTCTACGTCTAATTCCTCTGGAGATGCTCAATTTCTTGTGGGGCTTTCTGAAGCAAGAAAGGGAGACACAGAGAATCAAGAACAAGTCCTAAAGAGAGGACCACCCCATTCCAAATTCTCTCCACACCTTCAAAAAGCATTCAATGGCCGCAGCATTTGCGGGTGCAAAAGGCTTTCTCACCACTGCAAGAAGAACAAACTAGATTAGCAATGGTGATTAGATAAGAGAAAAAGGGGTCTCAAAAGCTTTGGTCTATTCATGAGAACTGAAAGTGAAACAAATTTTAAGACAGAAATTAGATTCTGTGACACTTTTTTTTTTTTTATTATCAGTTTCTAATAGCAAATCAAAGATTTCATTCAGCAAGGACTGTTTGGACATCTAATGGAAGTCAAAATATTAGTCCCATTTAGTTCTCTATCTGTTTTTTATATATATATATATATGTCAAAGTTGGGTACTGGGTCAAATTTGGGTTTCGGGTTGACCCGACCATTTGTGACCCGACCCGTATTTGACCCGATCAATTCGAGTTAAATATGGGTTCAACCCGTTTATGACCCGACCCATTTACAAGTTGCCCAAACCCGCCCAACCTGCCCATTTTGCCAAGCCTACTTTGCATTACACTTCATAAGCATGACATGACCTTGACCTAGACCTAGACGTAGACCTATTAGAATAAATGAACTGGCCTTGATTAGGTTCCTCTCCGTTATGTTTTTTTATTTGTCTTTCAACCAACTATTTATGCATATCTATAAGTTGCTTCAAATCCCTCCTAAGTGGGGTATGTGGTGTTTTATTAGTTTTCACCATGAGTTGGGCTTGTCTTTATCCAGCCTCATATTTGCGGGATTTTTGGCTCCATAACCGTTGACAAAATATGTGTATGCGTGTGTGACATCTATTTCAAAACATGATTTGTAGTTTCTATACAAGTAAAATTTATTTCAATCAAGCCCAATGATTAACAAGTTGAAGTTACCCGAACTAGCTCCACCATAAAATCAATGAAATAATGACTTTAGACTCTACTTTAAAGGTCCAAATTTTGTATTTTTATAGTATAATAAAGTTAGAAGTTTAAGACTGATAAAATTTTAACTCTATAAAAAAAAACTTAATTTTATTAATACAGTTTTATTCATCTTATTATAATTTTTTATTGCTGTCTATTTAGAAAAAGAAATTATGTAAAAACTCTATTATTAAAATTTTATTCAATATATACTTCTTTCTCATTGGAAAACAATTACAATTTTATATACAAAAATAAATATATATAGGAAACAAAAATAATAAAAATAGTTATATATGTTTTATATATCTAGTAGAGTTTTATAATATTAATATTAAATGAAAATTTTTACATTAATACTAAATAAACCTCATTTGGAGTTGTCATTTTATTGTTTTATGTTTCGAATTGTATAGAGCCGGCCTGAAAGTTGCGGATGACTTGCAAATTCGAATATTAGGTAATGCAAAGTCTATTTAGTCATACAATGTGACATTCTTGCAACAATGATTGTGATCTTTTGAAGGGTAAATGGAATTCCATTTACCCCCTAAATGGAGAGGAGCTAATGAAGTCAGTCTTAGTTGGCTAGTCTAATTATTTTAGGAGCCATTTTTAAGTTGTGGAATAGAAAAATAGTATTGCTTTAATATTCCTAAAATGAGAGATCTTTTAATTCCTAAATATAGTATTGTAATTATAGCTCAAATTATCTCATCCATATTCATTTAAAAAAGTAAGCTATTATTTTGTAAACCTAGCTTAACCTAAGACAGACAACAGAAATCATAAACTCTTATTATTCCACTAAAGCAATAAAAAAGGATAAAACAACTAAAAGAAATGATCCTAAACTCATATGAAAATCCCCAACCAAGGTGGTTTTGATTTTAATTGGGAGAGAGGTGGGGTAAAATGATTTCATTTATATTTTTATTATTTGGAGCCTTCAAATCCCTTCTTAAAATGCTCTGGATAATTAAAGAATCTTCTCATCTAATTCTCCAAATTAAGAATTTTAAAATTGGGGATTCGCAAGTTCCTCTTTTACTTCAATTCTTACCCTCATCCATCATCCTAATACAACCTTAACACTTTGGAATTTATTTGGCATTTCACTTTTCTCCAAATTCCCTCTATCATTTCTTTTAGGGGCAAAGTATGAATCCATTTTCCGAAGCCTAATAATGATGGGAAATATGAAATATATTAATTAATAAAATTTATATATTAGGTTTTCTATAGTTATGATTTCTTAAAAAAAAATCTAATCTAAATAATTAGATAACGACTTTGTAGTTTGTTCCTCGTCACACTGACAGCTAGACATGAACACACAGCTTGCAGCTTGAGTACAATGACAACTAGACATGAATACACAGCTTGGGCGCCACCTCATGTCACACCTTATTCATTTTCAAAATGACACGTGTCTTACTCATACTATCACGACATTCTCAGGATTACTTCTCATCTATAAGTCGTGGTAATTTCACAATCGTTCAAGTTTCTTGCAGGACTCTTCACTGTACAATGCCCCAACTTCCTTGGTTCAAGTGTCACACACTAGTCAAATGGACTTAAAAATAAGGTCACACCATTTAGTCAGTCCATTCTTTACCTTTGCCAAACTTGGTTGAGCAACTTTGTGCTCCGCAAACATGGCGTGCTCGTGACGGACGTGGTCTCCCTTTATATACAAGTTTTCCTCGAAGAATTTTCAAATCTTTATAAGCTAATGTACTTACTGTTACATCTCATGATTACCTAAGGCTTGGGAGTAAATCTTGGGAGGCCTCTGAAGCTTGAGACCCAGGTATAATGTCATCATAATGCCATAGTCCCTCTCTCGGCATAATCAATGTCTTATGGCATGGTGGTTAAAGTACTGGACTCTTCTAAGTGTGTCTTAGACGTGATACTTCTTATACCTTCTAGAGCAGAGAGATTCTACAATTTTCCTTTTATTTTTTTAAGCCTCAAGTCCCTCTTAAAAATACCCACATCTCTCTCATCTTTGCCTCTCATTCAATCTTTTTCTTTCACCCACAGTTTGTCAATAGTGGCGAAAGGATTCACAATCGATGACTCCAAAAAGTCGAAGCCATAAAAATGAATAGGTCGTAACACAAAAATGGCATTATTACAAAGAGCACTAATAGTTATGGATTGCCGTCGTCTCCAGTATCGTAGTTATCTTTGATCCTCTTTGTAACACTTAATGAAATGCCTGTAAAAATGCTCATATCACTCCGAAGTGATGTGAATGGTATAGAAAGGCCATATAATTAGCCACCATAACAAAGAAATTCATCCATCGATCGATGAATGATAAACCTTAAAATCTACTTATTGGTAATATATAGGGTGGGGCTATTCCTACTCCAACATGCCATATTTTGTTCACTTTCGGTCCTTTTAATGTTTCTAAAGGTGGAGTGCTAGCTTCCCCTGTATGTACAAAATAATAATAATAATAATAATATAATTTATTGGTTAATTCACTCCATGGAGGGTAGTGGAGAATTTTATAGTTTCACAAACTGTAAAATTTCATAGTTTCACAAACTAAAAAAAATTTATTGTCCATTTTTTCTTAAAATTTTGATTTTTTGTGGGAAAATTTTACCAACTTGAAAGAATCTTTTGAAATCCAAAGTTCAACTCAAAAAAGTAAATAAAACTGGTAACGACCAAGAAGTTCATAGTAAAATTGAAATTTCACTATCTTCTTTAAACGGTACAATTTTATCAGAGACTATAAAATTACACAATTTCGTAGGTAATATGGATCGTATTTGATAAATCTCGATTTTTAGAGTCCAGATATATAAATTTTATTGAAAATTGATTTATATTTTTTGAGTTACTGAATTTTAAAAAACTTTTTTTTATACATGAGCATCATTTTAGCACTTAACTTTTTTGTTGGATGCATGTAAGGGTATTTTAGTTATAAAGTGGTTGAGAGACTTAGCAGATTAATTTATTTGGACTTAGATCTTATGAAAATTTTGATATATTCTACGGATTTATGGTAGAATGATTTTTTTTTTTGTGATCCAAATTCAAAGTGAACAAACTTAAATATTTTCACAAAATAAATTTTTTTTATTTTGATAAGCTAAGATTTTTATAGTTGTACTAAGTAGTGTCTCCCTTTTATATTATTAGATCGCACAATTGCCTTTAGTAGAGTATACTTTTCCTATCCAATAAAAAAGGATCAGACATTAACTTGTGTGTGTTAGAGAAATTATTGTATAATTTGGAACCATTGATCCTCCTGTCTAATCATGAACTGTCATGTGTATAACAAACTGAATTTTTAGGAGACAAAAACAGTTTTTGTATGTATGGTCACTCATGATTAGTTGGAACCATTGACCTAGTGAATAGTCCTATTCCTACACGTGTATGTTGGAGGTTTTTTTTAAAGGAAATTCTGACTCTTACTTTTGCATTGTTTCATCTCAAAAACAATCTAACGAGTAGTGATTCTTCTCTCACAATGTAAAATATATGCAGCCTTAATACTCAACTTTGATGCATTTCTCTCCATAATTTCATTTTATACTCCTATCACACCTGAACTTCTTGTGGGGTATTACAGTAAAGGTCTCGTGAGTATTTTGTTCATCTCCTTTGTGATCTTCGTGTTCAACATCAAGTCATCTACCTGCCCATTTATCTCATCTCCGACCAATGCAAAACCTTCCCAAGCATAAGAAAAATGTGCCCCGTAGACCCACTGTACATAGAAGATGATGCAATTGAGAAGTATTTCTGTGGTATAAAATCTAGACAGAACTCAAGTAATATACTTTGTAAGGTTTCAAAATTTTTGACTTCAGAATTATCATAAAGATTGGTCATTCTAAAAATTGAAATCAGTAGTAAAATGAGAGATTATTTCTATGAAAATTGTTCTTTGGGTTACTTCTTGCACATGGTCAACTTTTTCCATTCGAAGAAGTCACAAGGTAAAAGCAAGTAATGGGACTAATATCTATAAATAACATAGCATGATCAGCAATTGATTGAAGATTACTAGTCATCTGTTTGTATTGTCATGGATACCAAATAGTAATAATCATTGCATTTTTGTTATTCATAGAATTTGAGGAAAGCTAAGTGGTACAAAAATCATCTCCAGAAATTAGGCATGACATTTGGCTTCAAATTAGTTATGACATCTGATTTCTTATATGAAAATTGTTGACCGTTTCTCTCAGAAATGGTTAAGAGCACGGGTCTCCAGCTCCTCTTCATTTCAAGAGCTTTGAAGTGGTCCACTCCCCGTTTCCGTTGTGCTCTGAACTGCCTCCATGATAATCTGAGAATGTAGGACACGTGTTGCCAAAGCTTGATGGAAGCTTTGGCTATAAATACCACCGTTTGGTCCGCAAACTTACTGATCTCAATTCCTTCAGTCTTACACCATCTAAAGCGAGGTTAGTAGTGTCTGGAAGTGCTAAACAGAGGAAGAAAACAGTGAGAAATAGAGAATTGCATCAATGGCCGGAGGTATGCTTTAATTGTATATTTCGGTTTTACGATTCATTTCAATTGTTTATTCTGCATTGTGAATTGTTCTAGAGTTAACATTTGGTATCAGAGCATTTTTTACATCTCTACCTTGGTGTTTTATCACATGCTCTGTTTTTTTTTTTTTTTTCCTTCTTTTGGCTGAAAGTTTTAAAGTTGAGTTTTTGATTTCTGGACTTTTTGGGGAGATCCGGCACTCCGATCGGAAAACCGAGGATAGATTTGAGTTGCCTATAACCTATAGGTTCAGACCTAGTGGAAACCGCAAGAAAATCTGTCACCGGCGAGTCGCCGTTGATGGAGAAGATGACCGGCCATGTATTGGGAAGGGTGTTGCAGCTGGGGTTTTTGTTCCTTGATTTGAGCCAAACCGGGTCGGGTCCGACCCGACCCACCCATTCAGATGGCTGCCCAACACTGTTACTTTATGGGTAAAATTTTAAATTTGAGGTTCGGGGGCATTTGGTTGGAAAGGAGAAGCTATCCAATGATTGGCTTACAAATGTACAGGAAATGAAAAAACAACAGGAAATAAAAAAAAATTGGTAAAAGTTTGCATGAAGCAGTGACTTGAACCTGATAAATTTTTTGCTCATTTTTGCATATAGTTATTATTTGATTTAATTGTGAGCAATTTAGATGATTGTTGTGCAAATTTAATAATTATGCTCATATTTAGTTTGCATGAATTGATTATTTATGCTCTAAATTAATACATGCAATTTTTGGATGAGTATATATATATATATATAGTTAAAGGCATGAAATTAAATGTTATGCATAATATTATAGTTTTAATTATGCAATGTTTATGCTTAAACTGTCAGAATATTCTGTGCATAATAATAACATGTTAGTTTTAGTTAAAATTATGCAATTTATAATTATTCTCATATTTAGTTAATCCTTATGTATAAATGGTATAATGTCTAGTGATCCATATGATTTTTGGTTAATTAGAGAATAGCCACAACATCTTTAATTAAATAAAAATCATATATTATGATCACATAAATAATATTTAGACATTAATTGTAATTAATCATACTTAGTAAAATAAACTTTATCCCACAGGAATTTTTATTATATGATTAATTAGGATAAAATATCAAATTATTCATAACTTACCCACAAGAATTATGAATTAATTTAATCATTTGATAGTTTTATCATAAAGTCTAATATTAGAAAGAATATATATCAAATTATAATCATTAATGGACTATTTGTTGTGGAAGTATGAATGTGTACATCTAAGGAGGTTCTGTCTAGGAGATTGGAATTTAAGTAGGACCATTGTGACCCCTCCAATCTTTCTTGGGAATCTTGAAGTTCTGTCTAGGAAAGAAAAATCTTTCCTGGGAACTTACTTAGTAGTGCTATTTCTTTCTGTGGTAAAATAGGCCTTATACATGATTATTGAAGAAATAATTGATAAATTCTATCATAAAGAATAATTGAATTTGCTTGAATTAAAAATTTAGCTCACAGGAAATTTTTATGTCATTAGATTCAATTTTTAAGCGTGATTCACATTGGTAGATCATGAACTTCATTTATGCCTTATTTTAATTTAAGCATGTATGTTTAATTTATGCAGCTAGCCAACCTGTTAAATTTTCTGATGTCGGTTGTGATATTTCCGAACTTAAGGGTGATAACTTTAAAATGTGGAAAGAGAGGGTCTTACTTCATTTAGGGTGGATGGACATTGATTATGCTATAAGGAAAGATGAACCACTTGCAGTTACTGATACCAGCACTGAAGCTGAGATTGCTCTTTATGAACATTGGAAGCGATCCAATCGACTCAGTGTTATGTTCATAAAAACCAAAATCTCTATTGGTATTCATGGTTCAGTCGATCAGCATATCAAAGTCCGTGATTTACTCAAGGCCATTGACGAACAATTTGTCATTTCAGATAAGGCACTTGCTAGCACCCTAATTATGAAGTTTTGTTCCATAAGGCTCGACACTGTAAGAGGTGTGCGTGAGCACATCATGCAGATGAGGGACACTGCAGCTCAACTTAAGAAACTGGAGGTTGATATTTCAGATTCTTTTCTCGTGCACTATATTCTGAATACTCTCCCACCTCAACACAATCCTTTCAAAATTTCCTACAACACATATAAGGATAAATGGTCTATTAATGAACTTATGGCCATGTGTGTTCAAGAGGAAGGGAGATTGATTATGGAGACGGGAGAGAGTGCAATGCTGGCTACGCAGGGAAAGAATAAAGCTCAAGCCAATAAGAAAGGGAAAGAAAAAGGGAAAAAGAAGTTGGCTCCACAAGCTGACATAAAGAAAGATCCGGTGTGTTTCTTTTGTAAAAAGAAGGGACATATTAAGAAGGATTGTCCCAAATTCCAGAAATGGCTAGAGAAGAAAGGTAATCAATTCTCTTTAGTTTGTTATGAATCCAATATGGTTGATATTGTTTACAATACTTGGTAGATTGATTCTGGTTTTACAATCCACATTTCGAATTCTTTGCAGGGTATGCGAAACCTAAGGAAGCCGGTGGGAAGTGAACAACGCATCTCTTTAGGAAACAAGATGCGTTCATATGTGGATGCTGTTGGAACATGCAATTTGATTTTAAGTAGTGGTTTTGAATTAATTCTAGAAAAGACCTTTTATATTTCCTTTCTTTTTTTTTAGGAATTTAATTTCAGTTTCTAAACTTGTGCCATTGGGATATTCTTTTAAGTTTTCAGATACATCTTTCAGTTTAATTTATAAATCTGAAATTATTGGAGTTGGTACATTGTGTGATGGTCTTTTCTGTATTAATATGCAAAATGATGCCACTTATAATGCTATGCATGTTCACACCGGTATAAAGAGATGTGTTGTAAATAAGGATTCCGGTACATTATGGCACCGGAGATTAGGTTATATCTCCATTGAGTGTATTAAAAGATTAGTAAATGATGGGGTACTCAGTACTCTTGACTTTACTGATTTTGAAACTTGTGTGGACTGCATAAAGGGAAAGCAGACCAACAAGTCTACGAAAGATGCCACAAGGAGTTCTCACATATTGGAAATCATACATACAGACATTTGTAGTCCAGACATGGACTCACATGGTCAGAGATACTTCATCTCATTCATTGATGATTATTCACGATACATGTATCTCTACTTGCTTCATAATAAGAACGAATCATTAGATGCCTTTAAAGTTTTCAAAGCTGAAGTAGAGAAACAATGCGGTAAGCAAATTAAGATCGTGAGGTCAGACAGAGGTGGAGAATACTATGGTAGATATACAGAAGATGGACAAGCACATGGTCCCTTTGCGAGGTTTCTTCAAGAAAATGGGTTGTTGCCCAATACACCATGCCTAGTTCACCGGACCAAAATGGTGTAGCTGAAAGAAGAAACCGAACATTATTGGACATGGTGCGGAACATGCAGAGTAGCTCCAATCTTCCTAAGAACTTGTGGACTGAGGCGCTTAAGACGACTGTGTACATCTTAAACCGGGTCCCAACCAAAGCTGTTCCTAAAACACCATTTGAGTTATTTAAAGGTTGGAAACCAAGTTTAAGACATGTATGTGTTTGGGGATGCCTGTCTGAAGTGAGGATTTATAATCCACAAGAGAAGAAACTGGACCCAAGGACCATTAGTGGCTATTTCATTGGATATGCTGAAAGGTCCAAAGGTTACAGATTTTATTGTCCATCTCATACCACTAGGATTGTGGAATCAAGGACTGCCAAATTTCTTGAGAATGACTTGATCAGTGGGAGGGATCATTCAAGGAACACAATTTCTGAAAATGATCATTCAGGTAATCAATCTTCCACTTCAAGTAATAGATTGATTGTTGTTCATAACACCCTTTCAGTACAAATTGGTGTTGAACAACCAATCATTGAAGTTCCACAAGCAGCTGACATCATTCAAGTAGGTTAGGGAGTTCAAGAATTACTAATTCCTGACCAACCAGTTGAACCACATCCTCTCCAAGAAGATGTTGGTGCAACATTAAGAAGATCTACTAGAACAAAGAAGTCAGCTATTCCTAGTGACTATGTAATGTATCTACAAGAAACTGATTATGATATAGAAACTGAAGATTGTCCCGAATCTTTTTCACAAGCCATTAATTGCAAAGAGTCCGAATATTAGTACAATGCTATGGTAGAGGAAATGAATTCCATAAGGGACAACAACGTTTGGAGCCTTGTAGAGTTGCCTAATGGAGCCAAAGCCCTTAACAATAAATGGGTCTTTAAGACCAAAAGGGACTCATTGGGCAACATTGAGAGATACAAAGCTAGACTTGTTGCTAAGAGATTCACTCAAAAGGAAGGAATCGATTACAAGGAGACATTCTCTCCTGTATCTAAGAAAGATTCCCTAAGGATTGTTTTGGCATTGGTAACATATTTTGACATAGAGTTGCATCAAATGGATGTGAAAACGGCTTTTCTCAATGGTGACTTAGAGGAGGAGGTTTACATGAAACAACCTGAAGGATTTCCTTCCAGTGATGGTGAGCACTTGGTTTGCAAACTCAATAAATCCATATATGGTTTAAAACAAGTGTCCCGCCAATGGTATTACAAGTTTCATGATGTTATTTCTTTATTTGGATTTGTTAAAAACATCATGGATCAGTGTATATACCAGAAGGTTAGTGGGAGTAAGATATGTTTTCTTGTTTTATATGTGGATGATATTCTATTTGCAACTAATGATAAGGGGTTGTTGCATGGGGTGAAACAATTCCTCTCTAAGAATTTTGATATGAAGGATATGGGTGAGACATCTTATGTCATTGGCATTAAGATCCATAGAGACAAATGCAAAGGCATCTTAGCTCTGTCTCAAGAAACCTATATCAATAAAGTCTTAGAGATATATCAGATGAAGGATTGTTCACTAAGTGTAGCTCCCATTGTGAAAGGTGATAGGTTCAATTTGAACCAATGCCCAAAGAATGACTTGGAAAGGGAACAAATGTAGAACATCCCATATGCCTCAGCTGTTGGAAGCCTAATGTATGCTCAGGTTTGCACCAGACCTGACATAGCTTATGCTGTGGGTATGTTGGGACGATATCAGAGTAATCTAGGTTTAGATCACTGGAGAGCTGCAAAGAAAGTGATGCGGTACCTTCAAGGCACCAAGGACTACATGCTTACCTATAGACGGACTGATAGTTTGGAAATAGTTGGTTACTCTGATTCAGACTTTGCTGGTTGTGTGGATTCACGTAAATCAACATCAGGTTATATCTTTTTGATGGCTGGTGGAGCTATTTCATGGAGAAGTGCTAAAGAGTCCTTGACTGCTACTTCCACTATGGAAGCTGAGTTCGTGGCTTGTTTGGAGGCCACATCGAATGGTGTATGGCTTAAGAGTTTCATTTCGGGGCTTAGAATCATGGATTCTATCCATATACCATTGAGGATATTTTGTGACAATTCAGCTGCTGTTTTTATGGCTAAGAATAATAAAAGTGGTAGTCGAAGTAAGCATATCGACATTAAGTACTTAGCCATAAGGGAATGTGTTAAGGAAGGAAAAGTAGTCATTGAACACATCAGCACTGAATTGATGATTGCTGACCTTTTGACTAAGGGCATGCCACCATCTAAATTCAAGGATCATGTAATGTCAATGGGACTTAATTCCATTATGTAGTTCATTCATTGTACGAACTATGTTTCCTCATTGAAACTCTTACTTAATGTAATTTTCTCATATTCATGTGCACCTTCAGTTATTTGAGAAAAAATTATTCATTTAGACCAAGAATAAACATAGGGTTTATTCATTCAGAAATTGTTGCCACATAAATTTTAAGAAATAAATACATGGTAATACATGGAAGATAAAATTCGTCATAAGAGGACTTATCACAATGATTCATGTATTTATTACTTAATACAGATTATCGGTGGGTTTAAGGTGTGAAGTGTGGACCAAGTGGGAGAATGTAGACCGTTTCTCTCGGAAATGGTTAAAAGAATGGGTCTCCAGCTCCTTTTCATCTCAGGAGCTTTGAAGTGGTCCACTCCACGTTTCCGCTGCGCTCTGAACTGCCTCTATGATAATTTGAGAACGTGGGACACGTGTTGCCAAAGCTTGATGGAAGCTTTGGCTATAAATACCATCGTTTGGTCCCCAAACTTACTGATCTCAATTCCTTCAGTCTTACACCATCTAAAGAGAGGTTAGTAGAGTCTGGAAGTGCTAAATAGAGGAAGAAAACAGTGAGAAACAGATAATTGCATCAATGGCCGGAGGTATGCTTTAATTGTATATTTCGGTTTTACGATTCATTTCAATTGTTTATTCCGCATTTTGAATCGTTCTAGAGCTAACAAAAATTTCAATTGAAAAAACCAAAACATGAAATAATTTAATGAACGATCATAATATAATTTAATTGTTTAATGTACAGCCTTCTTAGACTTTGCAATCAACAGACTTACAGTGCCTTACTACCATGGCCAATGGTCCGATATTTTCTCTTCTATGAGTTCAATCTTTTGATCATCCAGGTCCAGCATGGAAAATAATGATTAGTAGGCTGAAAGCTTGATACACTAGACTGGTTCACCCTTTGCTCTATTGATGCCTTGCCTACAGACAAGTCAAGTCTGAATAACCACCATGATCCTCTCAGTGCTTGGTTCATGTGGTGGCTTTTGCTAACTGTTAGATCATCAAAAGTAATGAACCAGACCCATTTATCTCTAGGAGTATTTTCAGGGCAATCATTATACACATGGCAATCAATCAGCACTCATTTTTTGAGATCAGTCTTGATATATAACCCAACTACTGCCAGGTGCTGCTTTCACACCCCTCTCGTTCATTTCTCTTCTCATTCTCTGGGCTTCTTCGTGTCTCCCTGCGTTAGCATATATTCTTGCCAGCAGTACATAATTGGCGGCATTATTAGGTTCTATTTCAAACAAAGCTCTCCCAGCAATCTCTGCAAGCTCCACCTCTCCATAAGTTCGGCACGCTCCAAGAAGGGCGCCCCAAGCTTTTGCTGTTACCTTCACCGGCATCTCTTGTATGACTTCATATGCCTCAAATAATCTCCCCGCTCTACTCAAAACATCCACTAAGCACGAATAGTGATCACTGCTCACCTCCAGACCATAATCATTACGCATTCGAGCAAAGTACATCCGGGCTTCGTCAGCTAATCCCACATGGCTACAGGCCTTCAATACCCCTAGAAAAGTGATCTCATCAGGCTTTACTTTAGCCAATTCCATTTGTTCGAAAATTTCCAGAGCAGTTCTTGCCTCCCCATGAAGTGCATAGGCCGATATCAAGCTGCTCCATGCAACTACATCCCTTTCATTCATACTTTGAAATACAGAAAGTGCATTAACAAGACAACCACATCGCCCATATGCTTCCACTAGGCCACTCCTCAAATGTGGGTGAGGATCAATGTCGTTTCTAATTGAGTACCCGTGAATTTCTTTAATCAAATTGAAAGATGCTATAATAACACATGAGCGTAGTAAAGCGAGAACTGTAATTAAATTTGGCTTCAGCTCCAAATCTTGCATTCGTCTATAAAATGAAATAGCCTTAAATGAGCCGTCCTCCAATTCTGACAAACCGGCTATAATTGAGTTAAAAGTTGACGCATTTGGCGTAACATCCATAATTTCAAACAACTGCAAAGCTTTGGGCACATTATTAGAATGTGTGTAAAGTGAAATCATAGAGTTCCACACAACAACATTTCGCTCAGGAATTTCATCGAAAAGCTGACGTGCGGACGAAATAAAGCCGCATTTGCCGTACATATCAACGAGAGAGCACCCGACAAACGGGTTTGAGAGAAGAGAGGCTTTGGCTGCGTGTGCGTGAATAGTTGTGCCAAGCTGCGGGCGGCAGATCGCCGCGCAGGACTTGAGAGCGAGAGGGAAGACAAAGGGGTCGAGAACGAGGGCGAGGGAGGCATGCATTTGGTGGAACAAAGAGAGAGCAAGCTCATGGCGTCCTTGGTTAACGTGGGATGTTAAGAGCTTAGTGTAAGAAAGCAATCGGAGATAGTTTGAAGAGTAGGCAACCATGTTGGCTTTGACAATTGGAGTTGAGGGCTATTGGGGGGTATGTTTAGTTCATATTGCTACTGGGTGGTTGGCTTACTTGCCCAAGCCTTAGGTTGTTGAAGTGGAAAAAAGTCCCAGTCGGACACTAGCATGGCACTACTGTCATGATAATTGCCATTGTAATTTATTATTTTTGTAAGATCCGCATAAGCTTTATTTTAATTCTCAAATCACAGTAATACTAGTACAAAGTTATTGTCTCACTATTTTTTTTTTTACCGTAGATGTATAAAAATTGTTAGAAAAAAATTCAGTAATAAAATAGTATAGAAAAACTCAATAATAATACAAATTAAACTATGACATATAAGATATATCTTAAATTAGAATATTATTATAACATTATTTTTGACATATGTTTAAAATTGATTTACGTGATTATTGAATTTTTTCATACTATCTTACCACTAATCTTTTATTAAACAGTCAATGACTGCTAGTCTTTTATTAAGCAGTCGAGGCAAAGGAGTACCTTCCTTCATAAGGAATAATTATTAAGAGGAATGGTCACTCTAAATTATTATCCATTGTGCCGTGTCCTAAATTTTACTTTATTTTTTGAATTTTACAAAAAAATTGTGAGGAATAGTTATACCATGATGGACGGCAATGACGTGAAGTGATCACCATGTTTTAAGGTTCCAAGATTTTTACCGTTACACCAAACAAAGACCACCAATACACTATTTATAACTAATTAATATGATAACTTTGAGAGCCTTGATTTGATATAAAAAAAATAAATGTTTTTAATATAAAATACTCTAAACTATAATAAAAAATATATATTTTCCTTGAAATTACCATCATAATATTGGGCTTCAACCACAATAATTCAGTCAAGATAACTCATGGTAAGCTTTTTCATATATTCAGTAGGGCACTTAGCGCGCCTATGGGTACCCATTAATCATAATTATTATGTATTACTAAATGCTCTCAACTTCAATACTTCATAGCATTGTGCTTTAACTAGATCACTCAACCAATTCAATTGAGTCAAGCTCAGTTTTCAAATGAGGAGAAATCAAGAGCAAGCCATTCAAAGTGTTGTTTGTAATTTGACTTTGCTTTAAGAGTTCAAGAACACAGTGGAGAAAGCAGGCTATTTCCCCACTCTTTGGAGTAATCATCTCTTAGCCTCTGTAGATGTCTCAAATTAATACTCCAATTAGCGGTAGATTTGAGGAGTAATTGAAGACAAGGAAATCATATATATACAATATAAGAAAAATGTTACAAATAAGCTAATTATTGTCACAAAAAATACCTTTTTTTGAGGGTTTTTGCGATGATAATTAGCTTATTTGCGACGATTTTTGGGCTGCAAAAAAACCTGTTTCTTGTCCCACCACACCTGAAGGAAATTAAATTGGGAGTATCAATCTTGGCCACCACTGGGTTGCTTCATCTAACCAAACAAATATATTGAGCTGCAGACATTGTATGACTATTCTGTAAGAAATTGCAACCCTCCAGAGTCAGATAGTTAAGCAGGGAAAGTCTAAAATCAAATTTATCGATGTGCCGCATGCTTATCATAACAACCAGTAACTGAAAACCACATTCAGCAATATTCAAATTCAAATGACTCATTCAAGATTGCAGAAATTAAATTCTTCAATTTTACAATCTAAAGTCCAAAACATGACTCCAATTCAAATGCAGCCATTTCTTTTCTTTTTTTTTTCATTTTGATCCGAAGGATATATATTCAGTTGCCAATTTCTCATATTCATACTTCATTATAAAAAAATGAAGATGGATTGGAAATTTTGTTCAAAAACAGTAAGAAGGAAAATCATAACATCTAAAGGAGTATCAAAATAAATTTAGGTGTACGTATACCATCAATTAATCATTGAGCTTTGCTCCAAATATTTGCCATCAAATGTCTTAAAACGCTTTCGACTTGTACTGATTGTGTCCAAATTTTTGGCATTCCAACTGAAGTAAGTCAGCAGTCCTTCTGTGTCACGATCACTATCAACAAAATTATGCATCTTGACTATTTTCAAGTAATGTCTCCAACACTTTATAGGTTGAGCTCTGCAGCAGAATAGATCTTGGTTGGCCGCTGTCTTATCATACTGGAACTGAAAATTTAGTCAAAAGAACATGCATCATATATTAGTGTACAATTAATCATAAGGACAATTAATGATGCTTTTTAATCCAACACAAGCAATAATTCGAAATGTTAAGTCAATTAAATACATAAAATAACTATCCATGAACATGTAATGAATTACATGAGGTATCATTGCGTTTAGTAAAATACTCTACTGAATCATTGTTTTTTCTCCCCTTGAGGGATGTTAGGAAAAAAAAGGCAGTTCAAATGTATTCTACTAAATTCTGGTAATGATAAAAATTTGGGAAAACCAGGCTCTTGTTGGAAAGTTTTTACAAGTGACGGGGGAAGGAGAAAATCCTAAATATTGTGTGTGTGCAACGATTTAAACCAGAGTCTTGTGTATAGAAAAAATGAATATTTCCATTTCGGATAGTCCAACTTGCCTAGTTTTGATTACAGGTAGCTAGCCAATTCAGACATAAGTGGATTCAGGCCAAAAAGAATTCTTCTGTAAATGTCCATAAACTACATTACCTCGATGGATTTTTCTTTGGATCCTGAAACAATGTAAAGGGTCTCTGGATGAGGAGAAAGCCAAAGCAAGCCATCAACCAATTCTGCATAACTCCTTGATAGTGATTTTATTTTTATCCTCAGCTGCCTGATATCATATAATGGAGGAAGCAAGCTCCCTCTCACTTCTTCAGGAAAAATCAAATCCTGGAAAAACCACAAACAACGAACTACTTGTAAGGGACTTATTTGGACAATCTGAGCATGAGCTTGCTTTGAATTAAACAACAAAACACAATAAGGGAACAAACATACCTCATCAGAGACACAATCCAATGTCAAAGCATTGCAATGATCGAAAAATACAAGCAATTCCCTCAACATAACAAACCATTCAACTGTTTTAACGTTGGGTATCTCGATTGAAAGCGTAGGATCAACTAGATTTGGAGAAATCATAGAACCAAAGGAAACTACCTTCCCATTGTACATGAATGAAAGTAATTCTGGAGTATCAATTTTGACTTCTACTAGACTGTTGCAGCACAGCAATTGGAAACTCCTAAGTTTCCCATTAAAAATCTCAATCCTCTTCAACATATGATTGGACTCCAATCTCAAATTCTCGAGTTCAAGAAATTTAGAAACATGTTCTTTAAGCCATTCATCTGTTATACCAGCACCCTTTAATGTTAGATCTTTGATAAGTTCACAGGCTTCAATGTTGATCTTGCATGCCTTAGACTCCCCATTCCCAGTAAATAAAAAAGACTCAAGATTTGGCACTTCAATCTCGATACTCTCTAACTCATTGCAACGGTCCAACTCTATCTTTTTCATATTTGTATTTGAAACCCTAATATTTTTCAAATTGTAACATTCTCTTAGTTCCAACACCTCAAGCAAAGAAAGATTAGAAATTTGGTCACTAACCCACTCATCTGAAACCAAAGCAGCAACTACTGACAAAATTCTGAGAGATTTACAAGCAGTGACGTTGATGTCGCAACGCTTTAAATGGCCAATATATGAAAAAGATTGAAGTTTTGATCCTTCAATCTCAATACTTGTTAATCCATCACAACGTTTCAACTCAACTATTTTGAGTTTAGAACTCGAAACCTTGAACTCTTTCAACAAATTACAGCGACTGAGACGCAAATTTTCAATCAAAGGACAACCTAAAATTAGATCATGGATGTCGAACTTGAAGCCTGTTAACTTGAGAGAAGATATTGATTTTGCAGAATAAATAGACTCTGGCAAACTGTAGCATACCTTTTTGTTGACAAGCATGTAAATATCTAACCCGATATTTTCTGGGGCGTTTAATTCAGCATGTAATTCTCCCCAGTGAAGACCGTGCAGTTTGATGATCATGAATAGGTTGCCATATCTAACATAGTCTTTTGGGACTTTCATGTCGAGATCTAGCTCTTTGACGCCCTTCTCTATCGCAAAACAAATTGCCTCATTGATCCGATAATCCTGTACGCGGTGATCAATGGTAAATTGGAGTCTAAATTTATATATAGACAACTGATGTTGTTGCCGGCGTTCAATACAATCATTCACATAGTTCAGAAATTCCTCTAATCCTTCTTCATGCAAAAGTGAAACCGTTGTCTGAAAGAGTGTTTGGTCGAAGTCGATGTTTGGAAAGGAAGCGTGAAAAGATCTGAATGTTTTGGAGAAGATGCTGGTTCGCATCACCTCCGGAGTAGTTAAGAATGACATGATATGATGTATGATGGGTTCGGGTAAGTTGCTGATTCGATCCATGGAGTCTTGGTCGCCGCCGCTGCTGCTTGCGATGAAATCCCTAGTGTTGCCACCGGCCGGAACCAGGAAGTTGCAGGGCAGCTCTAACGTAAGGCAAAACAAAAAAGCAATGGTTTTAGGAACACCCGTAAACGAAAGTTCCAAATTTTAGGTGTTCTATAATCAAGTAAAAGTTTTAAAAACTTTTAGATCCCTTTTTTTGAGTTTCCTTTTTTACCACAAAAAAGGAGTCTAAAACCTGGACTCGCAAAATGGGCGGTTTGGGTGGGTTGTAAATGGGTTAGGTCATAAACGGGTTGAATTTATATTTGACCCGAATTGATCGGGTCGAATGCGGGTCGGGTCAGGTCGGGTCAACCCGAATTAGACCCGCTACTCAACTTTTTTTTAGAAATAAAACACTACCTAAGATTGTCACATCTCAATCAAATAATATAACTAATAAAATTCATCACGTTTTTTTGTTAAAACTTTTGTGAATACATATTAATTTTTTTTTTATTTCTTTATTAGTAAATCTAAAGAGGCGATATAATACTGGCTTCTTCTCAGAATTCTTTGATCTTTAAAATCAATTGAACCTATGGAACTAATCTCTCACGTAAAAGGTTTCTATGGTAAGAAGAGGTTCATTTTGTCCCTTTTGAGTGTCCTTGTGAAAATCCCTTGGTTGGAGCTCTCATTTTAATGTCCAAAAAACATATTGTATTGGACAATTTTGAAGTACAAAACTATAAGGATCCTGAGGTGTGCTTTGACCAGCCTTTGAATATTCTATTAAAATTTGGTAGTTATTGGATGGTTTGGGTCAAGATTTTTAATCTAGTAAGAAGCAATTGATTTCCATTTTTACATTTTTCTCTTAATAAAACTTGTTGGAGGAGTTGACCTTTTTTTTTTTTTTTAAGAACTGCTCGAGCCAAACACGACCTTACAATTTTAGTTCTATTTAGCCATTTCATTTTTGATGGTCCAGTTTAAGGAGTTTTTAAAATTTGATTTATTGGAGTAGTGTACAGTTTACTCTTTAATAACTAATATTTAGTAAATTTAATAGTTATATTTAATATATAATTTTTTTTTTCTCTAGGGACTAGTTTAGTGCATGAGTTTTCCGTCACTATAGAGTTCGGAGAGTGTTAGAATTTTTTTTCCTCGACACTCACAAGCAAAAACAACAAATAAACAAATACGTGTGCACATTGTTTATGATATTCAAAACTCCTAACGAAGACCAATTCAACTTATTTTGAATCACAAATTTTTGATTTGTGTTTTGTTTATATATATGGTGATGTTGAATTACATTCTCTAAATATTAATTTTGTTTTATAATCTATTGTATATGTTTTAGTATTTTATTCTTTTTCAAATAGAGATATAAATATATATATTTATATATATATATATCTCTATATATATTCTTATATATAAATAGAGATATATATATATATATATATATTCTTATACTATTTTATTATTTTCCATTCTCAACCCGTCAAACACCCATATTCAACCCGCATTGACCCACTAAATTGACGGATTCCTTATTACCCAACCCGTTTATGACCCGCTAACTAAATGGGCGGGTTAGGACGAGTTGATAGTGGGCGGGTTAGGGCGGGTTGACGGATTTGGAACCGTTTTGCCAGGCCTACTAAAACCTATCAAATCTATTTTACGGAAAAAAAGGACTAAACAAAGTATAATTACATTAATAAAGTGTTATTTCAAATCATTTTTATTTTCTACTAGTATATTGCTAATATAAAAAAAAACCTATTTTTTTTATATTGGGATAGTTTAGAATTTTGTAAAATCTTTTATTTGAGTTCTATTTCAATTTTTTTATTGTTTAATATTATTTAAATTAGTAAAATAAAAACCTTTATTTATAATTTTATATTACAAAAAATATAGATTGGAAATAAGGACATCAAAAACATTTTGTATATTTATTAAAGTTTAATTTATAATTATATTGATACACATGCATTCTGTTGTATTATAACGTCTAAAAAAGAATAAAGCAAAATATGTTTGGTTTTAAAGAAAAAGGTCACCGATGTCAAACTATTGTCTGTTTGGTAATAATATTAGCACTGCATTCTGTTGTATTATAACATCTAAAAACGAATAAAGCAAAATAGGTTTGGTTTTAAAACAAAGGTCACCGACGTCAAACTCTTGTCTGTTTGGTAATAATATTAGCAATCTTCGTTTTAATGATATGCTTTTATACGTCCTTGATAGTAAATAGCGATACTTTGTGAGTTATAAGCGACGTTTTTGTCCATCAATAAAGGACTTTACTGTTGCTGTGACATGCAATGAGAACCAGGTAAAATTTATATTCTCACCTATTTTTATTGATTAGATGCCTGCGCATGAGAATATGTGTTCATCTCAAGTTCATTTTAGACTTGATAAGTAGTGTATATGCGTAGAGGAATTTGTTGTTGACCAAACGGCGGATATCCAGAGTGCTCAAAATTTTAAAAATTTGCATTCTCTTTATAGATTTGTTTTTTTTGAAAATTATGAATTGTCCCTAAATTTTTTTCATATTTTTATAAGAGACTCCCTTAAATTTTAATTTTTATAGTTTTGTCTCCTTACGTTAATGGTCTGAATTTGTCATTGATGATAACTACTAATTACATGTACATATTCTAGGCATGGCCACAAGTAACATAATAATTATATAAACAAATTAAGGATGGATAGGCCTATTGTATAAATGTTTGTCCCCCTTAAACCAACTCTAATGGTAAAAGTTATTTTAATTCTGCTAAAACTAATTTTTAACCATGCTACAGTACCAAAAAATTATATTTTGACATTTTTGTTCTGACGGTGAAATGCTATTTTTATTTATTTATTTATTTTTTATGGGATTATCATTTTCTTTCCAACTATCATTTTCAAATAAGAAAAAAGTACTATCAAATCTAGACCATTAATATTTTACAATCTAAAGCGTTGATGTGAATAGCAGCTATTAAAACAAAACTTATATGTTGTAGAGTTTTGGACTTTAGTCAAATCTTGATAGAGATAAAAATTACCATTGGAATAGAACTTTTTAGCTAACCGACCAAAATTTAATTTTGGTAGCTCTTTTAACCTCACCATTAAAGTTGCTCTTAGGACCTCTATTTATAGAGGCCAAAGGAAAGGGTTTGATACAGGGTCTAAATTGAACATCTAGTGTGATAAGGTGATAAAACTGAATGTTAATTATACTAATAAAGCATTTGCAATTTAGGAGACTCTTATCACAGCAGAATTTTGAAAAGATTAGAGGTTATTTCTCCACTCATACCAATAACCTCTAGATAAAAATGGATTAACTTTACTATTGTGCCTAAACCCACCTAACCCATTATTGCGAAACCAATAATTGGAATTGATATTTTGGCAATCTGGTTTGGTAGGTTGCCCATGTTTCAAACAATAGCAGTTCACCTTGTTAAATATAAAAGAGAAGAAATCTTTGTGAGTACACATTAATATTGAAGAAATGAGCCTTCAGGAGAGCATCGGAGCTAAACAAACAAGCAATAGAAAAGAAAACAAATTGTGAAACCCTAATCATACTATACTATGACACAACAATTTAATATACTGTACTGCTAACACACATTAAGCAATAATCTTTTCTATCCACATTTATGTACTGCTGGGTTTTCGACCAATTAAAACATCACATGAAGGTGCATGGATTATCTATAAATTACAAGTCAAGTCCTTTCAAGCATCCGTAATTAAACTATCCATTTTTGCAACCATTTATCACCTCTGGGCAAAAAGGAACCAAAGAGCTTTTTAAGAGAACTGGGAAAGATGCAGGCACTCTCAGCAGTTCAATAACTGATGCTATAAGAATGGCTACCCTGTCTTGGAGAGGAATCCCTAATACCTTTGCCAATTGGGAAATCAGTATAAGCCTGGGCTTAACTGATTGAATATTCACCAAGTAATTAGCTGTCTATGCTTCTGTTGGTAGTTAGCTTTTTGTTCCAGTTGTCTCTTCCCGGCTGTCTATTATTTCTTCTCCTCGTCTTCAAATAAAATAGCAAACATTTCAAAAAAACAAATAAATTAGGAAACCTAACAAGGACAGAACAAGAACCTATAAAGAGCCTGTAATAATCAACTCAACTCAACAAGCATATCATGATTTTGAACCCTAGAATTATCATTTTTCTTTCCAGCTATCATTTTCAACTAAGAAAAAAATACTATCAAATCTAAACCATTGATATCTTGTAATTTAAAGCGTTGATGTAAACAATAGCTATTAAAACAAAAGCTATATGTTGTAGATCGAGTTTTTGACTTTAGTTAAATCTTGATAGGGATAAAAACTACTATTAGAATAGAACTTTTTAGCTAATCGACCAAAATTGAACTTTGGTACCTCTTTTAATCTCACTGTTAAAGTTGCTCTTACGACCTCTATTTATAGAAGCCAAAGGAAAGGGTTTGATCCAGGGTCTAAATTGAACATCTAGTGTGATAAGGTGATAAAACTGAATGTTAATTATACTAATAAAGCATTTGCCATTTAGGAGACTCTTATCACAGCAAAATTTTGAAAAGATTAGAGGTCATTTCTCCACTCATACCCATAACCTCTAGATAAAAATGGATTAACTTTACTATTGTGCCTAAACCCACCTAACCCATTTTTGTGAAACCAATAATTGGAATTGATTTTTTGGCAATCTGGTTTGGTAGGTTGCCCATGTTTCAAACAATAGCAGTTCACCTTGTTAAATATAAAAGAGAAGAAATCTTTGTGAGCACACATTAATATTGAAGAAATGAGCCTCCTTGTATAGGAGAGCATCGGAGCTAAACAAACAAGCAATAGAAAAGAAAACAAACTGTGAAACCCTTATCATACTATACTATGACACAACAATTTAATATACTGTACTGCTAACACACCTTAAGCAATAATCTTTTCTATCCACATTTATGTACTGCTGGGTTTTCAACCAATTAAAACATCACAAGAAGGTGCATGGATTATCTATAACTTACAAGTCAAGTCCTTTCAAGCATCCATAGTTAAACTATCTATTTTTGCCACCATTTATCACCTCTAGGCAAAAAGGAACCAAAGAGCTTTTTAAGAGAACTGGGAAAGATGCAGACACTCTCAGCAGTTCAATAACTGATGCTATAAGAATGGCTACCCTGTCTTGGAGGGGAATCCCTAATACTTTTGCCAATTGGGAAATCAGTATAAGCCTGGGCTTAACTGACTGAATATTCACCAAGTAATTAGCTGTCTATGCTTCTGTTGGTAGTTAGCTCTTTGCTCTAGTTGTCTCTTCCCGGCTGTCTATTCTTTCTTCTCCTCTTCTTCTAATAAAATAGCAAACATTTCAAAAAAGACAAATAAATTAGGAAACCTAACAAGGACAGAACAAGAACCTATAAAGAGCCTATAAAAATCAACTCAACTCAACAAGTCTATCATGATTTATAAGTAATTCTAGATACACCAAAATAGGTTATGGGATTTACCCGATTCGGATATTGTTACAATTTTTCTTCAAATTCCAAATAAAATGAGAATTTTTTTATTAATTTTAAAAATATTCTTATCATATCAACAAGTAAACAAAAATAAGTGTATCTTGTGCACCAAGTATTTCCCATATACAAAAGATTCTTACACTCCACAATAGCTCAAAAATACAGAAGATCTTTCTCTTTCGACAACCTCTTCCCATATTGAAGCTATAAAGTTAGGTAAAAACATAATAGTCCACAGTAATTATAAGTAGCTAGCACAGTAATAGAAAGGAAAATGCTATGTTTTCCAAATAATATAATGTGTCAGAATCACATTAATTACAAGATTTGAAGTATTGTTACTTGTTAGTAATTTAGTCCACATCATTTGAGATAGAAACTTGGAATATAATTTTAGAAGTATAGCATTGCTGTGATTGAAAATAGTTCAAGATATATCTGATCTGTTAGAATCACATTAATTCCATGATTTAAAGTATTGTTAGTAATTTAGTGCCACATCAATACCACATTATTTGGGATAAGAACCTTTTTTTTTTTTATACCAAATTTGGGATAGAAAACTTGTGATATAATTTCGATAAGAGTAATGATTTATGACCCATTCATTTTCACTCGTGTGATGTGTCACTGGTCCATTAAAATTTACAAATATAGTCACATTCTAATTCAAAAAGGTTTTAAAGCGTAACATCTTGTGCACAATCTATTGATGTATTAAGTTCTAAATACAAGAGTTTTTTCTCCAAGGCCAAAGGAAAGGGTTGGAATTTTTTTTTTTAAATTTTTGGCTGGGTTGGAGGTAGCCTCAGGCTTGAAATTTTCAATGGAACTCAACATAGCAGAAGAGAGTTTAGATATTAAGACTTCTAGAAAGCTGGTGGTCTTGGAGGATCTTCCTCGTGCTGATGAGGCCTATGCTAGCTGAACTTGTCCTCGTTGTGTTTGAGTGACCCTCCATTTGAGGGAAAAAAAAGTTCTGTGATAAGGTAAAATGAAAAAAATCTATACTCATTTAAATCAGTTTCAAATAATGTCATACTAATGCTGTAATTTAAATTATAGACCACACCTCAAAAATTGGTTTAAATGACCATAAAATATCTTCACACTACCTTAGTTAAGACATTTTTTTTTTATAATCTGAGGGTTCTCCTTCCTCTATGTACCAAAAAAAGAAAAGACTTCTAAAGAAGGCAGTCCAATTTTGGCTGTCAAATCTCCCATACATATTTAGCACGATCACTTGGTAGTATGAGTTTGGCAAAAATCCTTTCCCAAAGTAATCTTGCAACATCATTATATTTTCATTTTAATTTATTTTCTAATTATGGTATTACATATAGCATTTTTGATTCCACATTCTTTATACCATTAACAATCAAATGTAGATGGGTAAAATCATTCAATAAAGAATGTGTATTGAACATTTTCCTTATCAGGATTGCATGTTTGATACTCATCATTTCTTTATCTTGCTCAAAAAGCTTTCCCTTCTTTATTTTTCACAATTTAATTTAGATTAATGCTAAGTTTATCAAATAGTTTTATCAAAAGTGTTCACACGGCTTGAATTGATAAATAGTTTTACCAAAAGTGTCCACAATGACTAATTTGATAGTACTATATATATTAGTTTTATATCACATCATGACATGATATAAAATTAATGCAATACTGCTGAATCATGCGTGTAAACATTTTTTTATAAAACTTCTAAGCATATCATTATTCTTTAATTTAATATTGAACTATTCATTTAAAATTTTTTTAAATTAATACAAAAAGCATTTACATTATCAAATAAAATATATGATATAAGATATAATTGGTCAGATTTTGAATTTTATTTTTTACTATATAGTTATAAAAATCTTGGCTCCTGCATTTTTAAAATGGGATTTAAAGACTGTGTTTGGATACATATCTAAAACAAATTTCAAAAATTCAAAAATCTAAAAACCTGTGTGTTTATCACTACTCTAAAAAAAAGTTTCACACATGATTTTCAAAACACATGAAAATTACTTCAAAGCTTCACTCAACTCTCCTGACTACTAATTTCCCTCTCTCTCTCTCTCTACAAATCTAGACAGAGAAACAAAAGCAACGCCGGTGATGGGATCTAACTGCAGCATCGACCTCATCAAATCCACTTCCGGCTCGAATTTATCCCTGTAAATCGCATCTTCCGATGTTGAAACTGCCCCATCTGCTTCGTCAGAGGACGATGAAGATGTCGAAGCCGACAACGATGATGTGGACGGCCTGCCTTGCTCTTGACCCCTTCGTTTCCTTTGAATGTGTTGGCTCTCCAAACTCTGCAATCTCGCTTCACTTGAGTTAATTTTCTTCATCTTCTTACGAGCCGGACTATTTTCTTCATCATCGTGGTCGACGTTTGACGTAGATGAGCAGTCTTGATTGCTTGCTTTGCTGTTGTTCTTCTTATTCTGTTGAAGCATGAAGTCTGGGGTTTGATAAAAGGTTCTGGTCAATGGTTGAAGCGTGAGTCGTCCGTATTTGGGGAAGTTTGCCACAAAGATAGTCACCAAACTTTGCAATCTCTCCAAATTCAGAAATTAATAATTAATAATATTTAAAAATTATTATTCCAGTTTTTTAAATCATATAATTTTTTTTAACTTTTTTTTTTTCATGTTGAAATAAAAATTAATTAAAATTTCTTTTGATTAAAAAAATATAAGTTATTTATCTTAATTTTATTTTTATATAAAATAAAAAAATTTTTGAAAAATTTAAAAAAATATCAGAATCCAAACACATTTTCACAATTTTTAACTCAGAAATTGAATTCTGATTAGCATAACCAAACGCATTTTCGTAGTTTTCAAAAATTCAATTACAAAATTCTGAAACACATTTCAAAAACATTTTTCAGAAAATCACATCTGAATCACTATCCAAACGTAATCTTTGATTGTTTTCTCAATGAATGATGCGGCCGGCCAGTGGCGGATCCAGAGTGGGGTCAATGGGGGCACTTGCCCCCATTAGAACTCTGGAAAATTTTGGAATTATTTTGATATTATGAAATTTTTTAGTATTTTTTCCTAATATATGTTTCATATATAATTTTTAATTGGGTCTTCGAAAATTACAAATCACTTACCCATTTTAAGAAAGAGATTGGTCCATAATTTTTTTAAAATAAATTTATATTTATAAATATAATTTAAAATTGAAAAGGGGATTATTTTGTAGTTATGTAATATTCAAATACTAGGACTAAAGATCCTATCCAAGTGGTACAAGTGCCCACTCACCAAGTAGTTGGTGTGTGTTCAATTTTTTCCTCCTCGTCATTGTATCTAAAAATAAAAAATAAAAATAAAAATAAAAATAAAAATAAATTATTATTTATCGAATTATTAAGATATTAATTACCTAGATAATAATTAGTTAGGTTATAGTCAGAATTAGTTTTATTTTGAAAAATTATAACCAAACATAACATTAGTGAATGTTAGCTTTTAAATAAAGTCCAATATATCAAACTATTTTTGTTTACATAATAGAAGCGTCTTCTTTTTATTTTTTGAAAATTGATATTTGTTTATGGTCATATCATTTGCAAATCATAGGCTATCATTTTTAGGGCTCTCAACGTTTATGTTGGATTCTTCCACATCGCCCGTCTCTAGCTCCTCTGGTCTATTTATATAACAGGCTGCCCCTCTCCTTAACACCTGGATTTTAAGGAGCTGAATGGGCTGTGCTTCTAATTTCAATATGGTATCAGAGTCAGGCCAAAACCTAACTTTGGATTAGAGGAGTCAGGGCACGCTCACCTGCGCCTCCAATTTTCAATAGTTTAAATTCATAGATGTGAAAGACAATGAGGACAGGGATAAAGCATTTGGTTTTCATGAAAAATAATTATGAATATTTATATAAATTAAATTTAGATTTATTTATGTAAATATAAAATCTAGAAATTAAACAAAAATCAATCAAAATACTCAATTTTCCTAAATAAATAGTGTATTTTATATTGTTAGGTTTAAAACTAATTCGATTAGTATTAGTTAATTATGTGATAGTCAACAAAAGTAAGTTTTGATAATACTAAATGCTTTGTCATAAATAAAAGTGAAAAATGCATAGTGATATGACTAGCTTATATTACATTGATATGTGAAAAATCAAAGACCTAGTTAGGCTCTTTAAGAAAGAGATTTCAGAGGTCTCTCCTTATTAGAAACACCCAAAAAAACTGTGTAGTCCATGTCAAAAAGAAAGATACAAATTAAAGCTACACATAAAAGAACCAACCTAATCACTACAACTAGACCATTAGAGATATTGCATATGGATCTTATAGGTCCCATATCAATTGAAAGCATAGTCAGGAAGAAATACATCTTAATAGTGGTATTCAATTATTCAAGTTCGACTTTGATAGATTTTTTAAAAGAAAAATCTGCTGCTTCTAGTGCTTTATTATTTAAATTATTTATAAGAATATAAAACAAAAAATTTATTATATTAATCGAATTAGGAGTGATAGCAGAAGAGATTTTGTTAATACTGAATTTTTAAAATATTGTGAATCACTAGGGATAGCTTGTGAATTGTCTTCATCTAGTACCCTGCAACAAAATAGAGTTGTTAAAAGAAAAAAAAATTGTTCAAGAGATGGCCCACATAATGATTAAAATAGTAGAAAAATGGCTAAGAAATTTGTGGGATTTAGTAGTTAACTTAATACTATCTGCTACATTATTAATAGAGTATACATGAGATCTGATCACTTAAACTGTGAGAAATTTTTTTGAGAGAAATTTTAGGAGAAATATTTTTTTTCTTAAATTAGAAATTTTTTACATGCAAATTTTATTTTCTCATAAAGGAAGATGATAGATGAATTTTTTTTTTCTTATCAAATTGGAGAAATATTACATGTAATTTTTTTTTTCAAAGAGGAAGATTATAGGGGGATTAACAGATTAAGGGTGATAGATTATGTTGAATTAGAATTAGAATTGAGTCAAAACTTGAAATGAGCTAAATTTAAATAGGAATTTAAGTAGTAAAATGTTGAGTTAGACTTATTGGAATGGACTAGGTTAAAAAAGGAATGGGCTAATTTGAAAATGACTAAATTTCATATGTAAATTTTTTTTCTTAGAGTTGGGGAGGCTATAGGCCACCCCAGCCTACTCATGAATCCGTTATTGGGTGTCTCGTGTTTCTTGTTCTCACACATATGAAAAAAATGGAATAATTGAAAGGAAACGTCACCACATCACTAAAATGGGGCCTTCTTTTTCTTCTAAGCACATATATCAAAGAAATATTGGGTTGAAACCTTTTCCATATTGATGTTTACTTCATAAATAGAATTCCTAGTAAAATCCTCCATCACCTTTCTCCTTAATTACTTTCTCCATTGAGTATTTGGTTTGTCAATGTTTCTCATTGTCTACGTCCATATGGATCGGAGAAGTTTAACCCCAACTCTTTGCCTTGTACCTTTCTTGGTTATAGTAACTCACACAAAGGTTATCGTCGTCTTGATACTCATTTCAATCGTGTTTATATCAATGTTTTAAAACTCGGACCGAATCGACCGGTTCAACTAGTTGAATTGTCGACCGGTCCACAAAATGGTTCAGTTTAACCCATAAATCTGTTTTAAGTTCAAAACCGTTCTAAAATAAAAAACTAGTAAAACCGGATGGTCCGACCGTTGAACCGGTTGATCCGGTACTGGGTCAACTAGTTCTTGGCTACAATTTTTTTTTTTTGGTATATTCAAAATCTCAAATTTTATGTAATTTTTTAGCTGAATTTTGGCTAAGTTGAGTTGGTCTTTGGCTGAATTTATTTTGGATTGTATTTAAAATTTTAAACCCTTGAAGTTTGAAACTCCAGTATTATATATTTGTATCATGTGGTATTTTATTTTATTTTATGCATGATTATTAGTGTTTGTATCTTGAAGTTTGAAACTTCCAACATTGTAATAAGGTATGTCTACTATACTTTTTTCATTTTTTTCTTAAAGTTTTACATATTAAGAAAATTCATATTTTGCAAATTTTTTTATATAATTTTTAGTAATTTTTGTATAAATTTTTAAATTTAAAATATCAATAATATGTATTATTAAATTTATTAATTACATAATAATGACATCACAGTTTGATTCCGGTTGATCCGACGGTTGAACCGATAACCGTAACTTGGATATTTTTTCGGTTCGATGAACAGACTAGGTCTGAAAACATTGATTTTTATCTCTCGCATTGTAGTTTTATTGAAAATGTGTTTCCATTTGTCAAGATGTCTACCACTCCATCTTCAACATCGCAATCTTTGAAAATTCACTTCCCACCCTGGCTCCCTCATCCCCTCTACTACCTCTCCATCATCTCCAATGGCGAGATCAGAAAAATTATTTGAGCGGAACTAGAAAAATTTTGGTCGGAACAAAATTTTGGGATGAAAAATGAGAGAAATAATCGGTAAAGATTTAGTTTGAGTCAAAATTTGGTAGTTAGTTAAAATTTTGAGTGAGAAATGATAAAAATAATAGATAAAAATTGGATTAAATCAAAATTTTAAAATAAACTAATTTTAAAAATACCAAAATTTTACATGTATAAAATAAAAAATTAATAATTTGGGTGGAAGAGGGGGGGGGGGTGCTGGAGCCCGGCCCAGCCCCCATGTACTTCCAGCCCTTGATCATCTCCTATAACCCCCTTAATTTTTTCATCTCAATCTTCTACATCTAAACCTAACAATGATGGTCATCCTATTCTTACTATCTTCTTCATCTTCCTCATTATTCTTTAATTGCCATTGCAGATATTGGTTTCTGCTTTATGATTTTTAGAGAACTATATCATTTCAGTAGATGTCTCAAATTCATACTCACAATGAGTGTAAAGAACTTCAGCATGCTGCAAACATGTCTTAATATCTGTAAGATTTGATGAGTAATTGAAGAGTAGGAAATTAAATTTGAAACACTAATCTTGGCCAAGATTGGATTGTTGCATCCAACCAAGCATTGAGCTGCAGACATTTATGATTATTTTGTAAGAGATTGCAACCCCTCCATAGTCAGATACTCGAAGTAGGGGAAGTCTAAAATCAGATTTTTTGAAGTGGTGCTCATCACAACCACCAGCAACTTAAAGCCACATTCCACAATATTCAAATTCTATTGATTCATCCAAGAAGCAGAAATTAAGTTCTTCTGATTTCAAGCCTTCAAATTTACAATCAAAAGCCCAAAACATGACCCCGATTCAAATGCAGTGTCACGCCCCGAATTTCTGACCGAAACCCGAAGTGCGACTGACGAACAGAAAGTAAATAAAATAAAAGATAATTAACAGAATTATGAATTTACGACAAATTAAATAGAGTTCTTTAATTTTTTTAAAAAATTTCGGCAGCACCTCCTTTGTTTTTCGAACTTTTTCCCCCTGATAAACACAATACAACATATATATATACAACAGTCACAATCCATCCTCACTCGATGGCCACAACTCTATCAAAGTTAAATATACATCACCTACTTATACAATCCATCATGTCTACTCCTACACTTAAACTAAAAGATCACAAATTCATTATTTATTACAATATACAATGTCATTTCCATTCTTTTCAGAAATACACCAATCTTTTATAATGTCTAAATACGCCCCAAGGGCCCAAACATTCTTTCAAATTCATTTCCTCTCCTTTCTCCAAGATTTCATCAAGTCCCGCGTGCCAGGAGCTTTATCTGAAACCTGTGCCCACGAATGGGTCAGCGACAACATGCTGGTATGATACAATACTAATGCAGGGAACAAAATTAAGACGTGGCATGTGCGAGTGTACATATATGTCTACATGCCTCCCTAATCATTCATATAATATAATGGCAATGTACAAACTACATCTCTATAAAACTCTATATCGCGTTCACAAATTCATCAACACAATGTACAAGCAATCATGCGTGACACACCCATGCATCTCCATGTCACACCCATGTCTCGTTTACGGGTACTCCCCGATGGCTCGAAGTACCAATGTCTCATTTACGGGTCTCGCCCGATGGCTCGGAGTACCAATGCAATGGCCAATTTTTAGGTTTTTCACCACAGGATCTACACCCTCATAATGCACCAGCACCTCGTGCTGACCCACACTATGCTTTCAAGGATCACACAATGCCAATATGCCATGATTTCATCATGCAATGATGCAGTTCAAATGAAACATCACTTTCATAAGCATACGCAACATGCTTTACATAATGTATTACATTTAAAATTAAATCACAAGACTTCATCCACAATCTACGTGTCATACTCAATCAATCTCCACACTTACGCAAACCCACGTGTCACAATATCAATAAACCGTTTAGAACATAAATCACATATGATAATAACTCAAGAAGTAATCACAACTCCCAAATAATCATAAAGAACATGGAAACATATAAACAATCCACTCAAAGAAGCAATCATTCCTATGTGATCTTCTATCAGCAGACAAGCACAAAAAAGCATTCAAGCAATATGCACATCAATCCTAATTTAATTCTATTCCTTACTTAGTAAAGTACCATACCTGATCGGGTTATCTCAACCCCACTAAGCTGTGTCCACTCTGCAATCCAAGCAACCATGTTAATCTTTAGTCCACGGTTCAGAAGTTGGAGAAACACACTGGCATGTTGATCGAGTCGGCCAACCATTTTAAATCCAGTTTCATCAGCTTCTTCAGCCTTTTTCCCCTAAGCAGATGATGATCCTGACAGATTCTGCCCTTTTATCATCCCATCCATCAGATATTGAAGAACTTTCCCTTCCTCTAATTCGTCACAGAAATCACAACATCCAATAGTTACAGGTTTCCCAACCTCCATCACTGGACAGCAGTTCTGCTGCTCATTTCTTCTCCACATATTTCCTATACTCCTCAAGAGTTGTTGCACAAATGCACTGATGTTGGCCCTTCAAGATTTTCTAATTCAGTCCACAAGCATGGCCTGATGTATGGTAGTGCTGCAGGAAATTAAGGAATCCCAAACCCGAACATCCTCTCTCTTTTATCCCAGAAAACTGCTACCTACAATCACCCAATCCAGCAGTTCTGCGACACCCATACCTACACATATATACCTTAACCTGTTGCTCTGCCATTTCAGTTTCACTACTATCAGAATACTCCAAGAGACCCAAAATGCTTAAAACCGTAGCAGAAACCCATAACACTAGCCGCAAAACCTAACCAACAATCCCGATTCTTGACACGTTGAATCTCGGTTAACATCTCTGCTACAAGCCATCATCGGTCCATTCAAAGCAAAATCCATTCAACAGATTAATCAATAACTCTAACCTGAATTCGAGACTGTCTATAATAGACTCTATTCGGCGTCTCATCATCTACTGCCAAAATCTCCATCACCTAGCCTCAATCAGATCACTATTCAACTGCTACTGCTGCTTAGAGTGATTAAATCAAACCCCAAGCCTCCAACGTCCCTACTTCTATGGCACCCAACTGCTCCACCGCTACTGCCCTTCACTTCCTCTATTTTTCTCACTATCTTTCTTAATTTATTTTCTCACCAGTTACTTAGAACAATCTCCATAAACAACCCAATGTTCTCAATTGAAATGCAAACAGAGGAACCCCCCAAAATCTCAACACCCACACGCGCAGATATATATGTATGTATATATATATATATATATCCCTCTCTAATCTCTACAAATTCCATAAACTGCTACACGCATACATATACATATGTAAATTCTTACCGCAGCACCGTTATCGCCGTCCAATGCGACGCCAAGTAGCAGCCACTTTCCTTCCTCTACCCCGTTGTTCCCAACGATCGGCTGAATCCCATGGATGTGTTCACTCCAACTACACCAGTTTGTTTGGTTCATCAAAGTTCAATACAGATTCATCAATTGAACCTCCAACAGTGACCATCAAAACAGGGCAATAGACCATCCCGCAACAGCCTAGACCTTTCAGATCTTGAAGCCTCAATGTCGCAACAACAATCCAGCACCGTTACACACACAAATAGATACCTGTTGCAGAGCTTCTCCTGAATCAGCCTCTGCATCTCCTTCACTCCTCTTCCTACTACATTGCCACACGCATATACACATTAAACTGTTGCACTGCTGGAGAATTCTAAAAATTCTCTTTTCCCCTTTTTTCACCACTTCACAAACACACACACACAATCATCCTCTCTGCTTTGCAAATCAGTAGCAGCCCTTGCCGCACCGCTGCACTGCTACACCAACACCCGCACCGCTTCGTTCTTCCTCTTTGTTCCACCGCTACACTCACCTACTCCAACGATACACACCCGTACACATATATATACTCCTCTCCACTGCTTTTGCGTATTGCCCCCTTCCGATCTGTGGCTCACCCACTGCTTCGTCGCCTCTGGAAATCCCACAATCCATCGCCAAGACGTCGCCCTCCGTTTCTCTCTCGCGACCACCGCCGCCTCACCCCCTTTCCTTTCTCTTTTCTTCTTTCTTTTTCTCTCTTTTCTTTCCTGTTTTCACGAGACCAGCCCCTGTTTTCCCTCAAGCCGTTTCTCTTGCTTTTCTTTATTCCCAGCTTCTTCAAGAAGCTTCCTGATTTTCTTATCTAATATATTATATAATATACTATAATATAATACAATATAATATATATATTATGTTGTCCCTTCTTCTAACAACTTTCTTTTTTTTTTTTTCCAAGTCCCTACATGCAGCCTAAATTTCTTTTTCCCCGGATAAGGTACTGTGGGCAATTCAACTACTTTTAACACATGTGATTTGCTACATGTACTACAAAGTACAAGCCTTGTGGGACACTCCACCGCAACGGACTTATTTATCGTAAAATAGGTAATTATTTGGTGAGATCATCATATTATGTGATTGTGTGATAATTTTTTTATGAAAATTCAATTTTTTCATGATTTTAATATATAAACTCCTTTTCAATTTCAAGAAAGTTGAATGTTTTGTGACAGTCACACGATCATTTAATGTGACAGTCAAGTTAGATAATTTTTTCAAAAAAACATAATTTCGTATAATTCAAATAAATTTACTCATGCAAGTTTATTAATGTGAAATGATTTAATTGACAATAAAATAAAATAATTAAAAAAATTAATTAAATCACATCACATCACATTATATCACATCACATGAAATGAATGAATTTTCATAACTAAACGTACTTAGGTTATAAAATATTACTGGTCCGAGAAAACATCGAGCTCATAGTCATCACGTACTCGTATGTCGTAACCGGCCAGCGGCAATTCTAGGAAATTCTTAGCAAGCGGCGGCGTCATGGATCGAATCAACAACTTGCCCCAAGCCATAATACATCATATCATGTCTTTCTCAAGTACGCAGGCCGTGACACGAACCAGCATCTTGTCCAAAACATTCAGATCTTTTTGCGCTTCCTTCCCAAACATCAATTTGGACCAAAAACAGTTCCAGGGAAGGTTGAGAATTTGGTTCGGTAAAGGAAGGTAGAAATTCTTGAATTACCTGAATGATTTTATAGAATGCTCGCAACATCATCAGCTTTATATACACAAATTCAGACTTCGAGTTATCATATCCAAATTTAGACGTGAAGTGTCATCGATCCCTTCCTACAAGAATATCGCATCAACAAGGCAATTTGTTTCGCCATAGAGAAGGGTTTGAAAAAGCTAGATCTTAACATACAAGTCTCAGGAAACTATGTTAATCGTGATAACCTAGGCATGATCCTCCCACTGCTTGGTCTTACGTTGGACGACTTGTTTGATGAACTAGAGGCACCTGAAAATTTCAGCTTGACTATTTCCGAGCTTGTCCGGAACAAGGTATGCTACAGTTTGCCGCTGTCTGTTTATTCTGCAACATCAATATCTTCTGTAAAGTTAAAAGGCTTTAAGTTCAACCTCCATGATCTGATTTTAGGCTGTCCTTCGATTGAAAATTTGAGTCTCTGTCACTGTAATTGTTTGAAGGAGTTCAAGGTTTCGAGTTCTAAACTCAAAACAGTTTAATTGAAACGTTGCAATAAATTAACAAGTATTGAGATCGAAGGTTCAAATCTTAAATCTTTTCATATGTTGGCAATTTAAATCATTGCGACATCAACCTCACTGCTTGTATATAACTTAAGAGTTTGTCAGTTGTAGCTGCTTCAGTTTCAGATGAGCGGCTTAGTGATCAATTTTCTAGTCTTCCTTTTCTTGAGGTCTTGGAACTAAGAGAATGCAACAATTTGAAAAATCTTAGTAAGGTTTCAAATCTAATCTGAAAAAGATAGAGTTGGTCTTGAGATCGAATTCCCAAATCTTCAGTCCTTTTATATGATAATAGGGATTCTAAGCCATGCAAAATCAACCTATCTGCCTGTAAACTTCTCAAAGATCTAACATTTGATGGTGCTTCTTTCTAAACTTGTTCAACTTGAGAAATTGACTCCGCAGTCAAATTATATGTTGAAAAGGATTGAGATTTTTCATGAAAAACTTGGGAGAGTACACGTGTTCGACTGCAATAAACTAGAAGAGGTCAAAATTGATACACCATAATTACTTTTATTCACGTACAGTGCGGAAGTGGTTTCTTTTGGTTCAATGAATTCTCCAAAACTTGTTGATCCCCGGCTTTCACTGAAGGCACCTGAGGTTAGAACAGCTGAATGGTTTGTTATGTTGAGGGAATTGCTTGCAAATTTCTATCACTGCAATGCTTTGGTGTTCACTTTTGTCTCCGATGAGGTATGTTCCCTTCAATATATACAACACTATTAGTGTTCTTGTTTTTTAATTCAAAAAGTATTTCATTGTTTGTAGTTTTTCCAGGATTTGATTTTTCCTGAAGAAGTGAGAGAGGACCTTGCTTCATCCACTATCTGATGTCAGGCATCTGAAGATAGCACTAAGTTCCCTATCAAGGAGTTATACAGAATTGGTTGATGGCTTGCTTTGGCTTCCTCCCCATCTAGAGGCACTGCACATTTTTTCAGGTTCTAGAGAAAAAATCCATTCAGGTGATATATGTGTTGGATAATTTTTAAATATTACGAGCTAAGAATACTGCTAAATATTAAAAACATAATAAATATGATATAGAGATAAGATAAGAAAAAACTTAGCGGCTGAGGCGCATGCAATGACATTGTTTTTAAGAGTGATTTTGTTCCTCAGAAGAAGAACCTCGGTGTAGCAGGTTAATGGCATCCCACCTTCCTGGATACAACAAACCGATTTGCACAAGCGTATATTTGCAATGTTTGGATCAATTAAACAATCCTTCACGATTTTCTAGTGCAATAGTAGATACAGAATGAACAGTAGTGAAAGTTCTCAACAAAATGAATAGAATCTCAAGTAGCTAGGCTGGACAACAAAGAAACTCTTAAAATAAATAACAATAAAGAAATTCGCATTAGCAACTCAGAGCTTAAAACTTGTATCTTATATCTCAAGAGTTCATTAGTTTGTATAAAGCTGTAAGTGAAAGAAATAAAGGAAGATCACTTTATTCATGGAATATGTCCAGTCTTGATTAAGGATCTTTGTTTAAAATGATTAGTCAACTAAATATAGCAGAAAAGTTTGACAATTGAAAGGTAATGATGCTGCACCGTTTTGATCAGTGGGGCTTCCATTCTTCGTTGCCTGTCAAGAACTCAGAAGTGATCAGAGGGCTACCGAGTTGGCTCGGTAGTAGCCCGCTCCAATGATGAAGTCAGTAAAATAGAAGAAAGACTGAACTTAAAAGAAAATAATTGACTGTAATTGAAAAGCGTACCTTAGGTTGTATTTATAGGTTGCAGATTCTCTAAGTTGATTAGCATTTGGAGTCGTAAAGATCAGAATTTGATGATATCTAAAAATGGCAGTTGCTATATTGGACTCTGATCTTTGCAAAGGTAAGGATCAGAAGATATCTGAGAATTGCAGTTTTCATGTCGCATTTTGTTTTCTTATTCTGAGGGCGGTAGGGTAAGCAAAGTGGTGATCAGCTCGATACCTCTTTAGACACATACTCCGAGCTCGCTGTTCAAGAAGATGTCCGTGCCCTTTTGATCAAGGAACGTCTGTAAGATCTGAATAGCTTTGTGTCACTTCTTGACCTGGACATAAAAGAACTCAGACACGTGTCAAGTTTGGGTTAGGCTGTCATTTTATGGTACATCAACTCCCCTCCGAGCCTTAGTTTTGTGGGACCCATGCAGAACTGAGGTTAGGGTTTTTGAAGGGTCACGCGTATTCTCATTAATACGTTGTTCCGCATTATGAGAAAATAGCTGTTAATAGAGTAGTTATTGTTGAAAAAATGGGTTTTTGAGCATTATAATTAGCTATTTTTGAGCTAAAATTAAAGTGGGTCCCACAAATTAATTTTAGTGGGTCCATATGGGAATGCGTTCTCCTCCATGAGAAGATTAAGATTATATATTAGGTTGCTCAAAACCATTAAAAAGTGAATGAGAATTGTCTCAAAAAATCACCACTTGGAAATGGTAACAAAACTTGAAGCTTATACAAAAGCTTGTGTCCCACATACGATGGGTACAAGGCTTTTAAAGAGTATATATACACTTATCTTGGAGAAAGATTTGGGCCCCAAGGGGTACCCAAGTTTTGTGGAAGGGGGAGGACCTAGCACATGTTTGGTTCACCACACACGCGCACGCGTTGCTGCTACGCCTCGCACCGAACCGGGCCTGGCCGGGTCGGGTTCGAGCTTGGTCTTGGTCTTGGCCCATTGTATATATATCTTTTTGGAGAAAATTAATTTAAATAATTTTCTATTAAACGCTGCTGTTTTGTTACTATTAAAATAAATCAAAACACTGCCCTTTAGTTACCATATTAATTAAAACAAAAAACGTCACCGTTTTGTGAGATGTCGTTTTGCGATTGCGTTGGTTTGAATCTTGACTGAACAATTGTCTTCTTCATGGGGCGACTGTGTCTGTTTACCATGAATAGACAAATAGAACCTTCATGCCTGTACCAAATAGGCATGAAGAAGTCTATAAATATGCACACATTCATTGCATATAGATTCATTCAGAAATATACATTCTGTGCATTAGTTTTGAGAGAGTTTCAAGTCACTGTCTGGTTCGTTGTTCACTGAAGTTTGAGTGCTTCATCTTCAAGTGTGTTGGTCATTGTATCCTGAGAGACGGATGACCAAGAGCTCGTAAGCACCACTGTGAGGACATTGTGTTAAAACACAAGCCTTGATCCTCTTCTGTTTTTCCAGTTTCTGTAAGTGTTTATAGATTTTATTTTTCTTATACTGCAATGTATGGTTTTTACAGTATTCTATTCCTGGTTTGGAAATATATTCTACTGTTTTCCTTTTTAAAACCATTTTTTGTAAATTTCTATTTTCTATAAGTTTTTGTTTTTTGTAAAAATTAAAAACAACAAATTCTATTTTCTTAAAACAGTTTCTTATTTTCCTTTTATTTGGCAAAACTGTTTTAATAAATTTAGATTAATAGTTACAGCGCAATCATTTACTTAAGTCGTCGATTTGGTAATCGAGCCCATCATTACCCAACCTTCGTTTGGGATTTGGGGCATTAAATGACGACCTTAGAGTTTTATAAGTAGTCGTAATCCTTATTTTGGATTTCTTTACAAAGCTTACACTGTTTTTTAAGCTTTTGAGAGGAAGAGTTCAGTGAGATTTTTGGTATACCAAAAAACTTCTTCGTCATCCAACCTCTTGTTCTTGGGTCGGCGAGCGATAACATTCATTTCCTTCTTTGTTACTATTTCTGTTATTTTTCTTTATTCTCTTCCTTTTTATATTTTCATTTCCTTCTAGCTATTTTCTCCGTGATGTTGTCCTCTGACACACATTCCGACAGTGTAGGAAATAGGGAACTCATAGAAGTGGGTAATGGTAGGGCACTTCCGTTGAGGAAATGAATGATTCCTTAAGTAGTGATTTTGAGGTGCTGCTTCTTGAAGCGCACCTCGAATCTAGGAATAGGGAGGTCGACACATCGGGCCAATCTCAGAGGGAGGAAGGTGAGAGTGCTATGACTGAGGGCATGCTAGATGCCTTCGAGATGCATTTTGATTTTCCAAAATATGTGGTATGTAGAATTCATAAGAAGTTAGACCGCCCTTCAGACATTGAAAGGGGAGAAATTTGCGCTTACCTTGAATGGTTCAAGGTCAATGTGCATTTCCCTTTACACCCCCTTTTAAACGAGTTCTTTTGCTGGTTTAAGATCTGCCCTGTCGAGCTGAATATCAACAACTGGAGGCAGCTTATGGCCTTCCTAGTGTTAGGTTATAAGAATGGGGTTGAGGTAGATCTGGACCTTATACGGAGCAATATGGACATGAAGTACCTTAGGTCGGAGGGACTATATTATATATCCTTTGACAAGAGGTTCAAGCCCCTGATCGGATCTTGACCCTCCAAAACTTTATGGAGGAAAATCTGGTGAAGAACAAGTCAGCCTCGTTGAAGAAGTCAGAGATGGCAAACTAGACGCTAGGCCCCAAGAAGGTTAGAAAGGCATCCAGCTCTACTATTCCTCCCCCTCCTCAGAAGAAGAGGAGGACCAAAGTGGGAGCCACCAGCTCCTCGGAACGCAGGGTCTCCGAAGAACTGGTGACGCCAGTTGTCCACGAGGAGCTGTCGCTACCTCCAGCCCCGCTTGTAAGTTCGGGCCCCCGCAGCAAGGGGAAGCTGAGCTTGGCCCCCCCCAGCATTGCTTCGGCCAGGGAATGGGGAGGCCACTATCAAGAGGGCCTACGAAAAGGCGTGGGTTTCTGCTCCTGAACACTTCAAGGGCGTGAAACCTCGCAGGATTTCCAGAGACCTTTTGGTCTACCACATGAGGGTGAAAACTTCTTTATTTAGGAATTTTTTTTGTTACTTCTGTTCTAACTAGTTTGAACTTTGTTTCTTGTAGGCCGTGCACACCATGGATTCAATCATGGACTTCTCCGAGGAGTCTGAGAGGGAGATAAGCTCCAAGCCGAGCTGGATGACGCTCGACTCCAGCTCGGGACTACTCGTTTTGCCTCCCACTCCTTCAAAGAGAAATTTAAGGAGGCTCTGAATAATGTGGCCATTCTGGAGTCATAGATTAATGCTTTGGCTTTCGAATTGGAGGCCCTAAAGAAGAAGAAGGAAGAGACAGAGGCCCGCGGTAGCTCTAAAGCTGGCCTCCAGCGTCCAAGCTGCTAGGGAGGCGGCTAAAGAGGAGACTGAGAAAGAGCTCAAAGAAGAATTGAACTAGCTTGGCGGCGAGTTTGTGGATCATGGGTATGAGCTATTTCACAAGAAGATCTAGAAGCTCTACCCTGACCTCGACATCTCCGGGGTGGATAAAGTTCAGCTGGACAATCCAGAGTTGAGCCCCTCGAAAGCCACCCCAGCTGAACCTATAGAAAAAGATGCCCTTGCTGCTTAAGACCCTTGAGTGGGGTATTTTTGTTTGTCTTTTTTTTTTTTTTTTTTTGTAAAATTGTACTCTTCTACCTTTTTGGGCTTAGCAATGAAAGAATTTTTTATTTATCTCTGTTCCTTGTGATTAAGTTTGAGAGCATTTTGACCTGAATCACTTGTAATTAAATCAAAGCGAAGCTTTCAGACCTGAAATACTTGCAATTAAGTCAAGACATAATACTCAGACCTGAATTACTTGCAGTTAAATGAAGATAAATCTTCAGACCTGAAACACTTGTAGCTTAAATCAATGTTAAAACTTCAGATTTGAAAAACTTGTAATTAAGTCAAGATAGAATATTCAGACCTGAAATAATTACAGTTAAGTTAAGATAAATCTTCAGACCTGAAACACTTGTAGCTTAAATTAATGCTAAAACTTCATATCTGAAAAACTCGCAATTAAGTCAAGATAAAATATTTAAAACCTGAAATACTTGCAGTTAAGTCAAGGGAACGTCTTCAGACCTGAAATGCTTGCGATTGAGTCAAGACAAAACCTTTAGACCTTAGGGGTCTATTTATTAAGATGGACTAGACCTAGGGATCTGTGCATTTAAGATGGACCAAACCTATAGCACTTATAATAGATACAAGGCCTTTAGGGGTCATCGAAATGGACCAGACCTAAGGTTCTGTGCATTAAGATGGACCAATCCTATAACACTTGTAATGGATACAAGGCTTTTAGGGGTCATTGAAATGGACTAGACCTATGGGTCGATGCATTGAGATGGACCAAGCCTATAGCACTGGTAATGGATACAAGGCTTTTTAGGGGTCATTGAAATGGACCAGACCTGGGGTTTGTGCATTAAAATGGACCAGACTTGGGGGTCTGTGCATTAAGATGGACTAAGCCTATAAAACTTGTAATGGATACAAGACTTTTAGGGTTCATTGAAATGGACCAGACTTAGGGGTCTGTACATTGAGATGGACCATACATGAGAGTCTGTGCATTAAGATGGACAAAGCCTATAGCACTTGCAATGGATACAAAGCTTTTTAGGGGGTCATTGAAATAGACCAGACCTGGGGGTTTGTGCATTAAGATGGACCAAGCCTATAGCACTTGTAATGGATACAAGGATTTTTAGGGGTCATTGAAATGGACCAGACTTAGGGTCTCTGCATTGAAATAGGCCAGACCTGAGGGTATGTGCATTAAGATGGACTAAGCCTATAACACTTGTAATAGATACAAGGCTTTTTAGGGTCATTGAAATGGACTAGACCTAGGGTCTGTGAGTTGAGGTAGAAACACTTAAAAACAAAAAGAAACCTTTTATTGACAATACTTTCGTAAGTGCTCAACATTTCAAGGCCTGGGCGCAGAATTCCCAGTTACATCCTCTAACCAGTAGGTTGTAGGCTTAATGATCTTAGTAACCCTGTAGAGCCCTTCCCAGTTAGGGGAGAGTTTTTTCATGGTGGAATCTTTGGTGTTCGGGAATACGTTTCTTAGGATGAGATTTGCGAGCTTGAAGTTGACAGGTTTTAACCCTTGACTAAAGTTTTTGTCCATTCTCTGCTAGTATGCTTCAATCTTGATCCTGGCCCGTTCACGTTTCTCTTCAAGCAGATCTAGATTTTTTACAAGCTGATGGTCATTGGTTTCCTCCTCGTCAAAGATATCTGTCATTGGTCTCCTGGTCAAAGATATCGACGGGGATGACCGCCTCGGTACTGTATGTAAGTGAGAACGATGTCTCTTTGGTTGATGTCTCTTTGGTGGTCCGGTAGGCCCAGAGCACTCCTAGGAGCTCTTCAAACCCATATTCCTTTAGCATTTTCCAACCTTTTCTTAATGGCATTAAGAATTGTGCGGTTGGTGACATCTACTTGCCCATTAGCTTGGGGATGCCCTAGTGAGAAGAAGTGGTGACTGATGTGTAGGTCTTTACAGAACTTCCAAAACACCTTTCTAGCAAACTGCGTGCCATTGTCAAAGATGATGACATGGGGTATGCCGAACTTACAGACTATATTCTTCCATGTGAAGTTCTTTACCTCTGCTTCAGTAATATGAGTCAGAGGCTCGGCTTCTACCCATTTAAAGAGATAGTCTATGGTGACGAGCATGTATTTTCTGTTCTATGGGGCCTTTGGCAGTGGTCCCACAATGTCTATCCCCTATTGAGCGAAGGGCCAAGGACTAGCAATAGGGATGAGCTCGTGATGGGGTTGGTGCTAGCATGAGGCAAAGCATTGGCACTTGTCGCACCTTTAAACATATTCCTTGGCCTGCTTTAGCATGCCTAGCCAATAATAATCCTGAGTTAGAGCTCGGTGGGCTATGGTCCTACCGTCGTTATGATTTTCGCAGATTCTTTCATGTATCTCGGCTAAGACGTATTGGAATTCCTCTAGAGATAGGCATCTCAGGAGAGGTTGAGTATATGATCTTCAGTAGAGCTTTCCATTTAAAATCAAATACCGAGCTGCCCTGATCCGAATCCTTCGGGCCTAGTTTTTATCTTCTAGAAGTAATCCTTCCTTTATATACTAGATAATGAAAGCCATCCAGTTATGGGTTTGTTCTGAGATTTGGGTGGACTGTACTTCCTCGATGCTCGACTTCAGTTGGTAAGAAACCCTCACTGTTAAATCTCTTTCTGATATAAGGTGAGAGGCCATGTTTGATAAGGCATCAGCTCCGGAGTTCTGGCCCTCTCTCAATTTTCTGAATGGTGAATTTATGGAAGGAGATATTCAATGAGTCCACCAATTCTGAATATCAGATCATCTGGTCATTTTTTATGGATAATTCCCCCGTGACCTGGCTTATTACTAGTTAGGAATCCGAAAACGCTTCAAGGTTCTAGGCTTCGCACTCTAGGTCAAGTTTTATCTTAAGGACAAGTGCTTCGTACTTGGATTCGTTGTTAGATGCTTTAAATCCCAAGCTAACTGCCTTTTCAGTTATGACTCTATCCAGGGATTGGAGTACGATGCCCACTCCTGAACCCTTGTCGGTAGATGATTCATCAGTGCAAAGTTACCATAGTGCAGCATCCACGTCGATTTGAGTTTTATCATGTAGCATTGGGGTGAGTTCTGCCACAAAATCTGGCAATGCCTGGCCTTTAATGCAGGTCTGTGGAACATAGGATATGTCAAATTCTCCCAACTCCACAGACCACTTGAGCAGTCATCCTAAGACTTTAGGCTTGTTGCAAAATTGACTTTAGAAGGTAGGACGTAAGGACTTTAATGGGATGTGATTGAAAATAGGGCCTGAGCTTTCGAGTGGACATCACTAGGGCGAAAGCCAACTTCTCCACTTTGGAATATCTCTTCTCGGTATCCAGAAGTGCTTTATTGGCGTAAAAAATTGGCCTTTGAATCCCTTTGTCTTTTCTGACGAGTGTTGAGCTGATGATATTTCTAACACTACAAGGTACATAAGCAGTTTTTTCCCGTGTATTGGTTTGGAAAGGAGCTCGGGGGAGGCCATATACTGCTTTAACTCTTGGAAGGACTTCTCACATTCAGGGGTCCATTCAAGGGCCTTACTCCCTCTCAAGGCTTTGAAGAACGGGAGGCACCGGTCTGTAGATTTGGAGATGAATTGGTTCAGAGCTGCTATCATTCCGTTTAGGCCCTAGATGTCTTTCTTGGTCTTCAGTGATTATAACTCGATCAGAGCTTTAATCTGTGAGGGGTCTACCTCAATTCCCCTGTGAGAGACCAGAAAACCCAAGAACTTCCCTTTAGTGATCCCGAAAGTATACTTTGAGGGATTCAACTTCATCTTGTGCTGCTTCAGGATTTCGAACGTTTGGCTCAAGGGATGGATATGATCATTCTTCGTGATGCTCTCGACCAACATGTCATTTATGTATACATCCATTGTGCTGCCAATTAAGGAATTAAACATTTTGTTCACCAGTCGCTGGTATGTGGCTCTAACATTTTTTAGACCAAACGAGATCACTCTATAGCAATAGAGACCTCGTTCGGATATGAAGGCTGTCTTCTCCTAGTTTGGAGGGTACATTTGGATCTGGTTGTTTCCTGAATATACATTCATAAAGCTCATGGGCTCATGTCTTGCGATTGCGTTAACCAGCTGATCGATCCTTGAAAGGGGAAAGCTATCTTTAAGACAGGCTTTGTTGAGGTCTATGTAGTCAACGCAAACCCGCCATTTACCGTTCTTCATCTTGGCCAGGATTGTATTAGCGAGCCATTTTGGATAGAATTCCTCTTTTATCATTCTGGTGTCTAACGGCCTCTAGACCTCTTCGTTGATGATCTTATGGTATTCAGGGGCGAAGGTCCTTCTTTTTTGGCTTATTGGAAGATGGTCTAGGTCAGTCATTAGCTTGTGGGAGATGAAGTTATGATCTATTCCTTCCATGTCCTTGGTCTCTCATACGAATACCGAAAGATTGTCTTTCAAGAACCCAACAATATTTTGCTACTCGTAAGCACCGACCTCCCCCTTCAGGATTGACGAGCACTTTGGTAGGATCTTCCATGGGCCTAGCCATCCTGCCCCTTCCTCTAGGGCTTAATGGCTCTTTGATTTTAGAGGACATTTTTTTGTCTCATGAAGTTCGAAATGTGCAGGACTTCTTTCTTCATGATAATGCTATGATTCCTATATGAGGGCTTTCTCTTTTAGTGCCAAAGCATGGCACTCTCGGGCGGTTTGGTTGACAACCCCTGATGGAGTAGGCCTTGTCATTTTGGACCTCATTTAGGCACTGATGGAGGGTTAAGGTAACTGCTCCCATCTGATGGAGCCAAGGCCTTTTGATGATGACGTTGTAGGGGGACTTTGAATCCAGGACCATATATTCAGAGATCAACGTCTTTTGAGTATCTCCCTCTTTCGCTGTGCTCGAGAGGTCTATCTTGCCTAGTTGGGTGCTGAGGTTCCCATCGAACCCCGCCATTACAGCAGTGGTAGCCTTGATGTCATTGATGCTGAGCTTTATATGCTTAAAGGGCTCATAGAATAGCACGTTGGTGGAACTTTCGGCGTCTACTAGAACCCTTATGATCTCAAAATTTGTAATCTTGAGCGAGATGACGAGGACATCACTATGGGGGCAGTGTACCCCAACGAGATCTAGCTTTGAGAACTGGATTTGTGGTGCAGGCCTCGGCCTTTTTTCGACAGCGGAGATCTGAAGGATGCTTGGTTCCGCCCTTCCCTCCCAAGCGTAGCACTTCTTGGCTCTATTGGATATTCTAGTAAATGATTATTCTGGTGTGGCTATTCCTTTTGAGCCTTCCTTTGTTCAGGCCTCTACTATTGTCTCCTTTGTTGTGACTTGTCATTACAACAGTTTTTACCTCCCGTCTTGTCGGATGAACTCCTATAGACACCTTCTTCTGATTAGCTGTTTAATTTCTTGTTTGAGGGCTCTGCATTAATCAGTGGTGTGTCTGTGGTCTTTATAGAAGTCACAATATTTGCTCTGATCCTTGGAGTCGGGATAGCTCTTTAACGTTTCTGGCCACTTCAAGTCCTCACGTGTCTGTACCTGTTGGAGTATGTGAATGAGGGAGGCATTTAGAGGTGTGAATGTTTCGTACCTTCGAAAGTTAGGGTTGCTCTGAGTTTTGGGTGCCGTCTTCTTGTCAAGACTTCTACCCTCTTCCTAGTGCATTGGAGTCCCTCTTCTAGGTGTGGTCATCCTTCTTAGCTTACTTTTTGGCTTTTCAGAAGGACATCTTCGTATCCATCAAGTTTATGTACTTTTGCGCGCGCTTCATAAGAGCAACCATGTCAACGGAGAGACTTTTTGTCAAAGAGTCCTGAAAGCGCCCAAGGCCCAAGCCAGAGGTGAGGGCTGCCATAAGGAAGTTCGAACTACAGTCTATTATCTCTGTGAGCTCGGTATTAAATCGAGCGGTATACTTCGGAAGCGACTCCCCTTGGCTTGCTTTATGGTGAGTAGGAATTCTGGACCCTTTCTCAACTTCTTACTAGTCAGGAACCGATGAAGGAACCTCCTGCCAAGCTAAGAGAAATTGATGATCGACTCCCGAGGAAGGTTGTGGAACCACTTCAGAGTGGTACCCTTGAGGCTTGTCACGAAGGTACAATACATGAAGGCATTGGTAGCCTCATGTAGAGCCATTGTATACTGATAGTGGGAGAGATTGTCCTCGGGGTTCTCAGACCCATCATATAGGGTGAACTTCGGGACCACAAATTTTTTGGGCCGCTCTTCCGCCATTATGGCAGGAGTGAACGGCGTGGCAAATCTTTCGAGTAGCTTTGCAAGTTCATCCTACTCTCGAGGAACGTGGGTCCTTGTGGTAAAGATGGATTGCTCCATAGAGTTTGCTATTTCCTCTACCCTTTGAGGAACTCTGGTCAGGACTGGTTATTGTTGGTCTTGCCTTGCAGCCTTAGTCCCAATATGCAGAGGATGATTTTGCCCAGTAGCAGTAGGGGGAAGTTCCTCTCCTTAGATTGGGGGGACTGGTGCCGGTGGAGGCTAAAACTCAGGCGGTGCTGGATTGGCCCTCGAAGTTGCCGGAGTTGGAATCCTTGTCCTTATTTGGTAATGGACAGCAGGATAAAAAACAGGCATCCCTCTCCCTACTGCGGTTGATGGCTGAGGGTCACCTCATATGTGAGTGGTACCATGGGGGTGCATCTACTACACGTTGGGGGTCTTCACATTAGGAGGCCCTCCGTTTGTGGTGGTAGTAGGGGGCAAACCCCTTCATTAGCAGCGCTCATAGGAGGATGAGTGAGATTGTTCTATGGTTTTGGGCCATGGAGGCCAAGGCCTGGGACATAGCGAGAAGCTGTTCTTGCATCAGATTGGACTATTGTTGGATGCGATTGAGCTGTTGTTGTACGTGTTAAGGGGTTTGCCCCATTCCTCTTCTACTAGAAGGCTGGCTTTGAGGGTTTTGAGAAATTTTCCTTGGATGAAGATTGGGAGCCATAATTTCTCAAGGACAAAAAAACTGTTTTTGACAAAGAGGATTAGTAGGAACATTTGTCGTTCCCACAAACGACGCCAAACTGATGTTGCACTTTCTGATCAATGAGCCTTCCACTCTTTGTCGCCTGTCAAGAACTCAGAAAGAGATCAGAGGGCCACCAGTTTGGCTCCGGTGGTAGCGACTCCGATGATGAAGTTAGTAAAAATAAAAAACAGACTGAACTTGAAAGAGAATAATTGACTGTAATTAAAAAACACACTTTAGGTTATATTTATAGGATGTGGATCCCCTAAGTTGATTTGGATTTAGAGTTGTAAAGATCGAGATTTGATGATATCTGAAGATGGCAGTTGCCATATTGGACGCTGATCTCCGCAAAGGTAGGGATCGGAGGATATCCGAGAATGGCAGTTTCCATGTAGTATTTTGTTTCCTTGTTCTGATTAGGTCGGTAGGGTAAGCAAGGCAGTGATCAGCTTGGTACCTCTTTAGACCCATACTCTGAGCTTACTGCTCAAGAGGAAAGGTCTATGCCCTTCTGATCAAGGAATGTTTGTTAGATATGAATAGTTTTGTGTCACTTCTTGACTTGCACATAAAAGAGCTCAAACATGTGTCAATTTTGGATTGGGCTATCATTTTATGGTACATTAGGTAACATAAGGAGTACCAAGAGAATGACATGAGTAACCAGGGAATCCTAAGAATTCAACGCATCGGAACTGGTGTCTTTTGGACTATGAATCAGCTCTAGGATGAGAAAGCTATAACCTACAGAAACTTGATAAAATTTATAAATTCCTATGAACCAATGTTTCTTTATTGTAAATCAGCTTACTACCCACATTGTCTCCTTAAATGAAGGGTTTGTTCTAAGTGGGTAGGCACAAATAGGCCATGCGCTCTACTTGGATATTCATAAGTGCTCTAAAGAGCATGCCTCAGCTCTCGTGGGAAGCGGCCCCACTTCCACACTAATTAGTGATAACTAATGTGGATGACAATTTAGGACTTGACATGTTAGTATTAGTGGTCCAGCCTTACTATTAGATAATTATTTTTTTGTGCCAATTATTTTATTTAGTTGTATACTTTATATTTTTGTATTAAAAAATTTAAATAATGGAATAAATAATTAGTTTATAAATTTAAATGGATAATATGAATACATGTGAAAGTACAATCCACATACATTTGATGATGATTAAAGTGGACAAGGAGTAGCCAAGACTACTATGTGTGATCTATATATATATATATGTGTGTGTGTGTGTGTGTGTGTGTAAAATTAAGAGGCCAAAAAAAAAGAAGGGTTGTTGCACTACTGTAGTATACATGCAGCGTGTAGGAAGGTAAAAAAAAAAATTTAATGAAGAGCTCTTACCCATGTCCAAGGAATTCCAAACTAGTGAAAAGGAAAAACAAAATTTTTGCTGGAGGTCTAATTGCAACAGCCTTGGAGTTGTCATGCCCCAGGTAACAAAAAAATAAAATAAAATAAAGGGAAGAGTTATGCAGCTCTAAAGTTGTCGTGGTAGGTAGCAACTGCACACATATAGGTACATATGTATGTTTATATGTATATCTATTATAAGTGAAAAAGAAGAAAAACAAAAGGGCTTGTACCTGCAATATGCATGCAACCTGCAGGATGGTAGGTGAGCAATAAATGAGGGCAGACCTCCCTTCAACCAAGAGAAATTATAACCATAAATATATATATATATATATATATATATATATATAAACATAGGTGGATCATATGTCACAAGGTCTAGCCTAGCCTTGCAGGGTTGATCATCGTGGTAAATATGGAAAGACAACAACATGCAGGTAGGACAATTGTGCTATATAGTGTCAAGCCCATGTGTTGTCAACACTAACCTAATCCACCCACCTATATATATTCTAACTTATCTTGATACAATAATATTGGTAGAACCTCTTAACTTCTTCAAACCTCACTCTCGGCAAGTCCTTCTCTTATGTTCATCCCCCATCTCTTCTTTTGTGAAGATCTCTCTTAAATCTTGGAAGAGTTTTCGAGGTATTAAGACTTCATTTATTGTATCTTACATCACAATTACAACCTTTGGTTGGTTGAATATTGCAAAGAGACTAAGAAGAAATTTCTTTTGGGATTTTACTACATCAACCTAAGAGGTAGGGATTTCTAACCTAAGGTTGAAAATAGAATGTCTAGGAAATTATATTCTTGTTGTTCATGATTTTATTTACACTTGTTAATATTAGAAATATTTGATATACTACATATTTCATTATTTACATATCACCTCAATATACTTCATGTCACTATTATTAATATTTTTTTTATTTTTTATTTTTTTCTGTCTCTCACAATAGATTAAAAATACATGATGTGAGTACATGATAGTTATTCTTATATGTTGATTAAATGACCACAAATATTAAAACATGTTTATTAAATGTCTACCAAATGCTAATATAAATTCCTTGGTTATTTTAACTTGATGATTAGTTACTCATTTTATTTTATTAATATATCTTGTGGAAACACTTATTAGGACACATTGAACTTGACTATTAGTAAGAGGTTTGGTTTGTCTATATAAATTTTTAGTGACTTGATAAGCCAAGATAATTAATGTCTATGACCAGGAAATACACTGTGTTTGGGATTGTGTCTCCCTCTGACCTTATCTTTAAACCTGCGTGGGAGGTTGCCTTGGTCCTTTAGGTTAGTAGCCTGAGAACGGCTGACTTGATACTACGAGTCCGTATTATGTCAATATTGAGGTTGATCCTAAACTTCTAGTAGCAATTTGATTGGTAGTAACATGGTTAATAAATAAATAAATAAATATAGAATTTGAGAGGAAAAAGTTAGTATATGCTTGTGATGATCTTGTGACAGCTTCTCATGATTTAATATAAATTATATATTTTATTTGATGCTAATAAATTGCTTGCATATTTGAATTGACATGTTGAACATCACTATACTAGCACGAGCATCCACTTTCACTATTCATATTTTTCCTTTTGTTAGAGTCTCCTACGGGGCGTTGTTCTAGCCCCCTACTAGTTTCAGGACATGGCAAGGAGTCTGAAGCTTGATGACTTGACCACCTTCTTTTTTTTGGGGATACTTATTTTGTAGCATATGCTCTTTTTCATGAGGGAATGTATTTTATTTCATGCTATTTAAAATTTGATGTTTGTAAAACTAAGAACTTAAGATTTATCTTTTGGAGGACTTTGAGAGGTTGCAAGTTAAGGACTTAGATCTCATTTATTAACTTACTCATACTATGAGAAGGTGATGATGTAACTGAAGAGTAGATATCGATATTTAAAAATTAATGAAATATTATTTTTGTCTAACAAAAATACCGATTAACTTGTATTATTGGACTTTTAAATTTTGGGGTGTGACAAATTAACACACCACCCATAAGGGCTATGATATTCATTAAAAAAAATTTCTCAACCTTACACATTGCAATCTCACACTATCTACACCATAGGGAGTGACTCTCAATATAAAAATTTGATAGTGCATCACCAAGCCACCTAGTGACTTGTTAATACCCATATGAATCTACTTTTTGGGATCGCCATTTATGTAGGTTGGGTTGCCATCACTATTGACCCTTGTTATAGGCATAAGTTACATCTCCCTCGATGTATTTGGCCAGAGGATTGACCATGATTTATTCTAATCTCACATAATCTGGGGATAAAACCCTATTCTCAAATAACAACTGTTTCACAATATTATGTCATGTGCATATTTTCTCAATTTTCTGTCATTTTTTTATCCGCTATTTCAATTTGGCAATCATATCATATAGACACAACCAAAACTGGTCTTTTCCATATAGGAATATCCTGCTAATAGCTTAATAAGCCAATTAGCCTTAAATCTAGCATTTTCTAAGGCTATAATCTTGAATTCCATATTGAACTAAGCTATGCAAGTTTACAGGACAATGCTCCTCAATCAAGGGTCAACAAATAGTAATTTATGGATTTCTTTCTCATTTGAATCATAGATTCTCTAAAGACTTGGAAACTTTTTTTTTTTTTTGGAATGAAATTTTTTATTATTATTATTATTGTTATTAATAATATTATTTTTAATTCAAATGTGCGCATGTATGCATATATGTAACACCCTGACCCAGATGTGACCGAGCAGGCCATGTAAATCAAGTCGTTAAAGCTTATTGTTTCATATTGAATAAAATGGAACGATTGGAAATTCAATGGTTTTAGAAGTACAAATAGCTTCCGGGCAATGCCCGAGCAAACCACGAATAGATACTGGAATATAAAAAAAAAAAATGAAATTTTAAATAAGTAAAATAAAAGAAATGAAAAATAAAATAAAAGTTAAATAAAAAAAAAGAATTGGAATAAAATAGGAAATTGAATATGGAAATAATATATGTATGTATGGAGGTAAATAGGTATAAATATATAGTTATATAAGAGAATGTGTAATATATATATATATATATATATACACATAAGGTCTAAGTTACCTGTAACTGAAGAAGAAAAAGAAATAAAGAGGAGAAGAAAAAAACGGATGGGGGGGCTGTAGTGCAGAACTGGAAAGGCGCGGGAGAGAGAGAGAGAGAGAGAGAGAGAGAGAGAGAGAGAGAGAGAGAGAGAGAAATTAAGTGAGGGGCGTTTCTCTTGGTGTTGTATATACAGCCGGTGGTAGAAGCAGAGAAAGAAGAGAAGAAAAAAAAAAAAAACAGAGGACGGCTGGACGCTAGAACAGAGGAGAAAAGGAAGGAGAAAGAGGAAGAAGAAGGAGGAGATAGGTCAAGGGGCACCTTGCGTGAGTTGAGAAAGAAGTGGAGGAGGAAACGAGCCAAGACAAATCGGGTCTGGACAGTGGATTCGGAAGTGAAAGCAGTGATTTCTCTGTACGCGCGATTGGGTGAGATAGATCAATTTATGTGATTTTATTTTTATTGTAAGCATGAATTATTGTTTGAAATGGATTTTTGGGAAGCATGAGAATTTATTTGATTTATGAATGGATATAGTTGGTGTTGGAATTGTTAGAATTGAATCAAAGAAAACAAAAATTAAACAACCGGACTGAATGTTAAACTGGGCGCAACAGTGAAAAACGAAAGAGAAAAACTGATCGGGTGGGGCGATTTTGTTGCGATTAATTGGGTTAGATCATGGGTAATTGATTCTTTTGGGTGTAGGGACATTTTAGAATCAAATCGGGATTGAAACCGTAGGAGAAAACAAGAGAAAACGGAAGGAAAAGGGGCTGCCGGAAAATCGCACAGCCCCTGGTGCGCTACTGTTCCGGTCATTTTGGGAGTGCTCCGGCACTCCGATTTGAAATCCGACGGTAGATTTGAGTTGCCCATAACTCGTAGGTGTTAACCCCGCTGAAAAACGCAAGAAACCCGTCACCGGCGAGTCGCCGTTGACGAAGAAGACAACCTGTACGCTGGAAATGGCTGCTGCGGGGCTGCTGTTTTCCGATTTTATTTTGGCCAAACCGGGTTGGGTCTGATCCGACCCACCCATTCAGATGACTGCCCAACACTTGTACTTCATGGGTAAATTTTTAAATTTGAGTTTAGATAGTGTTTGGTTAGAAAGGAGAGCTATCCAATGGTTGGGTTAAACTTGAACAGGAAATGAAAAAAAAAAAGAAATAATAACGAGGAATGGAAAATTTGTATGTGCAGTGAATTTAACCTGTGACCAAAGGAAAAAGGGGGAAAAGCTTAGCCACTGTGCCACCAAGGCACATGTGGTCTGTTTGGACTCAAATACGATATGTATTAGCTATATTAATTAATTTAAATAAGTGATTTAAATTAATAAATTTTAAATTTAATTCCGAGGCTTAAATTAGTCGAATGAATAATGAAAACTTACTATTTTGGACCCTCTGAATTTAATGGTGAGGTCCGTTTTACGAGACAGAGTTTCAAAAAATAAAATAACCGTAGAATGCCAAAATGACCAAAATGCCCCTACATTGAAGGTAAGTCAAACGGACTCCGATTGAGTTAAGTAAATAGTGAATTTTTATTAATTCAAACCTAGTGGACTCAACGGTGAAGTCCAACTTATGAAAATAGAACCCAAAAAGTAGAGACATGTAAATGACCATTTTGCCCTTGGGTAAATTAAGTGTAAAATGGAAATCGTAAAGCATAAATTAGTACGGGAGGTATTTAGAGTAACGAGGCATAAATTCAGTAAATGATATGAAAGCTGAAACGTGTTTATTGATTTATAGGCAAGTCAAAAGGAAAGGAGAAAGTCACGGGATATTAAGACGTTGATGAGGTAAGTGGATTCCTATCTTTGATACGTGGTTTCCAAGCCATGATCTTTCCATTACTGCCAATCTTGTACTCAAAGGTTACTAGTTTTCGGGAAAGACTATGCTATGACTGACTTGATGTTTCTTGGACGACTGGGATGATTAAATGAATAGTAACTTTTGGGAGGAAGTAGTATGCTTGAGGACAAAGGTTGAGAATTCTTAGGAAGAATAATACCAGTGTTGAGGTGGGTACCAAGCTGTCACGACCCGAAACCCACCCTATGCTGATCTCGTATCGTGGGGCCGACCCAATGGCCGTCCCTACTTTTTCCATTCCTTTACCAATGATGACAGTAAATAATATAACATGACATTAAAGTGCGGAAGCTTTATTACAATTATTATTCAAAGACTAAACTTCAAACTAATAATAAACTGATCCTAAACCACTCTTAGGTGGTGAATACATGGGAGAGACTTCATTCATTACTATTATGCTCCTCAACTGTCTCTTAAATCTCCTGATCTCCTACTGTGGTTCTGTAACATTCTCAGTTGAAAAAAAAATTTAGTAAGGGGTGAGCTACAAACTCAGTAAGTAGAAGCCTATCCCCAATACGAGTGGGGATGACATAAATGAATACAAGTCAAAGTAACATGATAGCCAGTCATGATAACGATTCCAGTCAACTGTAAATTGCCACAATGGCCAATGAGCGACAAGGTACAATAACAGTCAAGAGTAACCAATGAATGACAACGTACAATAACCGTCAAGAGTAACAGTGTAGCATGAATATAGAATAAGCTCGATGAACACAATCAACATAAATACTGCCACAATGGAACGGTCACAGTCAAGTCCAATGAATCAAACCAATCAACATAGAACAATATCAATTAACATGGATGATGCCTTTACTTTGTTCAGGGTTTGGCAGACCCTCGGTCTTTTGGGGCCCGGCATACCCCCATTAACATAAATGCATATAAAATGCCCATTTTTCTTAATGCGTAAAAACGCCATAATTGCCATATGTCCTTTTTGACCCGTAGGTCCCATAAATTGACCCGTAGGTCCCAGTCAATCAGATAGCATCAGATAGGTAGTGTGACTGAGCACAAAACCCGGCACTTAACATAAATTAAGATTCTATAGTATTCCATATGAATGTACAAAACATGGAACATCATAACATAACATACAGTAAATAGACATCAATGAAAGGAATCAGTCATGCAACATCAACCAATAGACATCCACCAGGTAGAACAATATGCATGGTGGGAAACAATGATAGTGAATACATATATGAGTACAAGATTGGCAGTAATGGAAAGATCGTGGCTTGGAAACCACGTATCAAAGATAGGAATCTACTTACCTCATCAACGTCTTAATATCCCGTGACTTTCTCCTTTCCTTTTGACTTGCCTATAAATCAATAAACACGTTTCAGCTTTCATATCATTTACCGAATTTATGCCTCGTTACTCTAAATACCTCCCGTACTAATTTATGCTTTACGATTTCCATTTTACACTTAATTTACCCAAGGGCAAAATGGTCATTTACGTGTCTCTACTTTTTGGGTTCTGTTTTCATAAGTTGGACTTCACCGTTGAGTCCAGTAGGTTTGAATTAATAAAAATTCATTATTTACTTAACTAAATCGGAGTCCGTTTGACTCACCTTCGACGTAGGAGCACTTTGGTCATTTTGGCATTCTACGGTTATTTTTTTTTTTTCGGGACTCTGTCTCGTAAAACGGACCTCACTATTAAATTCAGAGGGTCCAAAATAGTAAGTTTTCATTATTCGTTCTACTAATTTAGGCGTCGAAATTAAATTTAAAATTTATTAATTTAAATCATTTATTTAAATTAATTAATCTGGATAATACATATGTATTCACTATCATTGTCTCCCACCATGGATATTGTTCTATCTGGTGGATGTCTATTGGTTGATGTTGCATGACTGATTCCTTTCATTGATGTCTATTTACTGTATGTTATGTTATGATGTTCCATGTTTTGTACATTCATATGGAATACTATAGAATCTTAATTTACGTTAAGTGCTGGGTTTTGTGCTCAGTCACACTACCTATCTGATGCTATCTAATTGACTGGGACCTACGGGTCAATTTATGGGACCTACGGGTCAAAAAGGACATATGGCAATTATGGCGTTTTTACGCATTAAGAAAAATGGGCATTTTATATGCATTTATGTTAATGGGGGTATGCCGGGCCCCAAAAGACCGAGGGTCTGCCAAACCCTGAACAGAGTAAAGGCATCATCCATGTTAATTGATATTGTTCTATGTTGATTGGTTTGATTCATTGGACTTGACTGTGACCGTTCCATTATGGCAGTATTTATGTTGATTGTGTTCATCGAGCCTATTCTATATTCATGCTACACTGTTACTCTTGACGGTTATTGTACGTTGTCATTCATTGGTTACTCTTGATTGTTATTGTACCTTGTCGCTCATTGGCCATTGTGGCAATTTACAGTTGACTGGAATCGTTATCATGACTGGCTATCATGTTACTTTGACTTGTATTCATTTATGTCATCCCCACTCGTATTGGGGATAGGCTTCTACTTACTGAGTTTGTAGCTCACCCCTTACTAAATTTTTTTTCAGGTGAGAATGTTACAGAACCACAGTAGGAGATCAGGAGATTTAAGAGACAGTTGAGGAGCATAATAGTAATGAATGAAGTCTCTCCCATGTACTCACCACCTAAGAGTGGTTTAGGATCAGTTTATTATTAGTTTGAAGTTTAGTCTTTGAATAATAATTGTAATAAAGCTTCCGCACTTTAATGTCATGTTATATTATTTACTGTCATCATTGGTAAAGGAATGAAAAAAGTAGGGACGGCCATTGGGTCGGCCCCACGATACGAGATCCGCATAGGGTGGGTTTCGGGTCGTGATAGCTTGGTATCAGAGCAAAGTCTTAGGTTCTAGTGAGTCATGGGAGACAGGATTAGAGTACTGGAATTGTTAAAGTCTAAGAGGTAGTCGATAGATAATACTGACATTACTAGGCTAGACTTTTATGCGAACACTGACAGTTATTTTACGTATACATTGACTGATTATCCTTTACAGGAAAGGTTAACACCAGATGATGATTGGGCTACTGTACCAGTATCCGTAGGTATTTTTCAGTTACTTACAACCTGCTCATATATTGTCTAGAGGATTGATTTATAATTCCGCATTTACTGTTAGGTTGAACCTTGAAACAGAACCTCTAGGCTACTTGTTAACTGTTCCAATACCATTGAGAGATTGTTATTGATGAATACTATATATCGGGGAAAAGACTATATGTTATCGGTGATTCTTGAACAATTGAGATGATTAGGGTAATTAGTGACCTTTAAGGAAATAAAAATATGTTTAAAAGAAAAATGAGGAGGATTCTCAAGGAATGACACTACAAATATTTGAAGAGATTTTTATAAATGTTACGGATAGATAAATGAGGCTTGAATGAGAGATAGTTGAAGAAAACTTAATGGAAAAGTCTTGAGTAAGTTAAGAGTAGATCCTGATAGGGTAGAGATGAATAGAATCTTGAAGACAATTACTAAATGAGCAAGATTGCTAGAATTGATCTTATGAAATGTGATGATTTTGAAAAGAGACTGACACATGAAGAATAAATATTATGAAGAAGTCCATGAATCTTGTGATCTAAAATAAGGTATGATATGATTGTAGTCAATACCCTATCAAGTTAAATGAAGTACATGATAAATGATTTTGAGTAACTGTTAGAGATCAAGGTGATCTAAATGATCGTAAAGACTGAACTGGTAGTAAATCATTTAGAGAAACCATGAAATTGAGATGATACATGATTCTGAGGTATTACGAGGAAATCATTATTGAATGATATATATATATATATAAGGCATATGAGATACAGATCATAAGTACACGGTTATTAACCGATTAGATATCTTTGGAGGAACAAAGAATTCGAGGATTTAAATAGTTAAATGATTGGTGATTTTTGGAAAACGATAGCTTTGATTAAATACTAAGGTTACTAGTTTTCGGGAAAGACTATGCTATGACTGACTTGATGTTTCTTGGACGACTGAGATGGTTAAATGAATAGTAACTTTTGGGAGGAAGTAGTATGCTTGAGGACAAAGGTTGAGAATTCTTAGGAAGAATAATACCAGTGTTGAGGTGGATGACTCTTAAGTCATTACATTGGAATTGATCTATGAATTGGGGGAAACTAGCATTTTAACAAGGGCAACAGCAAATGCTCTTTTAAAAGATATAAGGTGACATAGAGTTGGGATTATGAAATCTTGGAAAGTCGAGGAATTTAACAACAAGTCTATGTAAGAGATGGTCTGAGGAAGACTTACTGAATGGTAACATGAGGCGTTAAGACTCTAGATGGACTGACGATATGTCAGAATTAGGAGGATTCCTGAGTGAGTCATATAGGGTAAAGACAAATGCATTATTGGTAGACAGAGACTAATTAAATGAGACTATCAAGTGAACATTTATGAACTGTGATGGTCCTAAAAGGAGATTGACATGTGATAAATGATAGTTGGAAAAATTCAATGGATCTTATTAACCTAGGTAACAATAGGACCTAATTGTGGGTTATACTTTATTGAGCTAGCTGAATCTAACTCAAAAGATAAATGATTGATGACATTGAATGATTTTGAGGATTTACGTGAACTAGCAATTAAAGAGACGAAAATTGTGGCATACATAATGCATATAAAAACTAGTGAGGACAATGACTGTGCTAAAGTGATACCTAATTAATTGGGTTACGAGAACAATCAAGATTGAGGTAGAAAGTAGGAATAACTGAATTGTGACACCAAGGAAGTAGGGAATTTCCATGATGGAAAAAAAAAAATATTGATATCGTTGTGATAAACTTTGAATGTCAAATGTAACGATAAAATGATTAGACGATTAAATGATGTGGACAATCCTAAAATATGATATGAAGTCACAAAATGTACAAGGGACTCCCTCTACGGTTGAATAAGTTCTTGAAAGAACGAAATGAAAAAACAAAGTGAATAACGACTGGGGAGAGAAATGTAACATATGATGAAAAACCGAATATAATGACGAGGATAAGAAATGAGACAGTTGAACAACCGTTATGAGCAAAGGTAAGTGAAACCAAAAGAATGGTTATAAACTAACAAGTCATAAGACTTGAGACTTGAACTGATCAAATGATGTGGAAAATCCTAGGTAAACCAAATATGATAACACCATTAAGGATGCTTTCGAAGTAGACTATCACATGAAGAATCAGTGACTGGGGTAAAAGACTACCCTAAAATTTTATAAGTATATGTACCATACCTTAATCTATGAAGGGATGAGGAATCAAAACTTATGAAAAGAGCAATGGTAAAAAGCACCTGCCTATAATGTGGAAAAAAAAATAGAGGAATTGATCTCCTTAATCTATCTAAATCATAAAATGATAAGCATGAATTTGAAAACAAAGACAGTAATGCCAATGAACAATAAAAGTGAAATGAAAAGAGGATTGATAAATCTTCAAGAAATGGACAATTGATTAAGAAATCACAAATGAAAAGTTCGAATAAATTTGAGAACACCCGAGCAGGGGATAAATATTGTAATGCAAAGAGAATACGAGTAAATTGTCCTAACAAGAACCAAAAGATGTTCATGAAAACGAAAGGGAATATGATATTTTATCCTTAAGAAAACTTAAAGTACTTGAATGAGATGTCCAAAACACTTTAAACGATAGAAGTAGTATAGTCTAGTTACACCATTGACTTCCTATGACCACTATCAAAGGAACAGATTGAAAAGAAAAGATCAAGGTACTAGAAAGCTTTACCCGGCACATGATACGCTATACGATGTCAATAGAGGTTGAGAGACCATGAATAGTAAGGTCATCATGACCTAATACGAAATGAGATGAATATAACGACTAAACCTGGAACTAGTCAAGATATTGGTAACAAGGGAAAATAATCAATGAATTAAAAAGATGACTCAGAGTGAGTAATGAAAGTAATAGACCCCTAACTGTAATGTTAATACTAAAACTGAAGACAATGTGTTAAAAGTCTCGAGGAGTTAAAAAGTCAACCTCTTGACTTTCAAATTCACTATTGAATTAAAATAAAGAGGAATACAAAAGAACTCGGAACTTTGTGTAAGGAAATTTTCTTGCATAAGAGTATAGCATTTGAATACCAAAGATAAGACCAAGAGACAGGTTTCAAGGGGAATTATGATGATGGAATTGGCATGATGGGGTGGCAGAGTTTCATGGATTACGAACATTCGAGTTTTGGGGACAAAACTCAATTTAAGGGAGGTAGAATGTAACACCCTGACCCAGATGTGACCGAGCAGGCCATGTAAATCAAGTCGTTAAAGCTTATTGTTTCATATTGAATAAAATGGAACGATTGGAAATTCAATGGTTTTAGAAGTACAAATAGCTTCCGGGCAATGCCCGAGCAAACCACGAATAGATACTGGAATATAAAAAAAAAATGAAATTTTAAATAAGTAAAATAAAAGAAATGAAAAATAAAATAAAAGTTAAATAAAAAAAAAGAATTGGAATAAAATAGGAAATTGAATATGGAAATAATATATGTATGTATGGAGGTAAATAGGTATAAATATATAGTTATATAAGAGAATGTGTAATATATATATATATATATATATATATATATATACACACACACATAAGGTATAAGTTACCTGTAACTGAAGAAGAAAAAGAAATAAAGAGGAGAAGAAAAAAACGGATGGGGGGGCCTGAAGTGCAGAACTGGAACTGGAAAGGCGCGGGAGAGAGAGAGAGAGAGAGAGAGAGAGAGAGAGAGAGAGAGAGAGAGAGAGAGAGAGAGAGAGAAATTAAGTGAGGGGCGTTTCTCTTGGTGTTGTATATACAGCCGGTGGTAGAAGCAGAGAAAGAAGAGAAGAAAAAAAAAAAAAAAACAGAGGACGGCTGGACGCTAGAACAGAGGAGAAAAGGAAGGAGAAAGAGGAAGAAGAAGGAGGAGATAGGTCAAGAGGCACCTTGCGTGAGTTGAGAAAGAAGTGCAGGAGGAAACGAGCCAAGACAAATCGGGTCTGGACAGTGGATTCGGAAGTGAAAGCAGTGATTTCTCTGTACGCGCGATTGGGTGAGATAGATCAACTTATGTGATTTTATTTTTATTGTAAGCATGAATTATTGTTTGAAATGGATTTTGGGAAGCATGGGAATTTATTTGATTTATGAATGGATATAGTTGGTGTTGGAATTGTTAGAATTGAATCAAAGAAAACAAAAATTAAACAACCGGACAAAATGTTAAACTGGGCGCAACAGTGAAAAACGGAGGAGAAAAACTGATCGGGTGGGGCGATTTTGTTGCGATTAATTGGGTTAGATCATGGGTAATTGATTCTCTTGGGTGTAGGGACATTTTAGAATCAAATCGGGATTGAAACCGTAGGAGAAAACAAGAGAAAACGGAAGGAAAAGGGGCTGCCGGAAAATCGCACAGCCCCTGGTGCGCTACTGTTCCGGTCATTTTGGGAGTGCTCCGGCACTCCGATTTGAAATCCGACGGTAGATTTGAGTTGCCCATAACTCGTAGGTGTTAACCCCGCTGAAAAACGCAAGAAACCCGTCACCGGCGAGTCGCCGTTGACGAAGAAGACAACCTGTACGCTAGAAATGGCTGCTGTGGGGCTGCTGTTTTTCGATTTTATTTTGGCCAAACCGGGTCGGGTCTGACCCGACCCACCCATTCAGATGACTGCCCAACACTTGTACTTCATGGGTAAATTTTTAAATTTGAGTTTAGATAGTGTTTGGTTAGAAAGGAGAGCTATCCAATGGTTGGGTTAAACTTGAACAGGAAATGAAAAAAAAAAGAAATAATAACGAGGAATGGAAAATTTGTATGTGCAGTGAATTGAACCTGTGACCAAAGGAAAAAGGGGGAAAAGCTTAGCCACTGTGCCACCAAGGCACATGTGGTCTGTTTGGACTCAAATACGATATGTATTAGCTATATTAATTAATTTAAATAAGTGATTTAAATTAATAAATTTTAAATTTAATTCCGAGGCTTAAATTAGTCGAATGAATAATGAAAACTTACTATTTTGGACCCTCTGAATTTAATGGTGAGGTCCGTTTTACGAGACGGAGTTTCAAAAATAAAATAACGGTAGAATGCCAAAATGACCAAAATGCCCCTACGTTGAAGGTAAGTCAAACGGACTCCGATTGAGTTAAGTAAATAGTGAATTTTTATTAATTCAAACCTAGTGGACTCAACGGTGAAGTCCAACTTATGAAAACAGAACCCAAAAAGTAGAGACACGTAAATGACCATTTTGCCCTTGGATAAATTAAGTGTAAAATGGAAATCGTAAAGCATAAATTAGTACGGGAGGTATTTAGAGTAACAAGGCATAAATTCGGTAAATGATATGAAAGCTGAAACGTGTTTATTGATTTATAGGCAAGTCAAAAGGAAAGGAGAAAGTCACGGGATATTAAGACGTTGATGAGGTAAGTGGATTCCTATCTTTGATACGTGGTTTCCAAGCCACGATCTTTCCATTACTGCCAATCTTGTACTCATATATGTATTCACTATCATTGTTTCCCACCATGGATATTGTTCTACCTGGTAGATGTCTATTGGTTGATGTTGCATGACTGATTCCTTTCATTGATGTCTATCTACTGTATGTTATGTTATGATGTTCCATGTTTTGTACATTCATATGGAATACTATAGAATCTTAATTTATGTTAAGTGCCGGGTTTTGTGCTCAGTCACACTACCTATCTGATGCTATCTGATTGACTGGGACCTACGGGTCAATTTATGGGACCTACGGGTCAAAAAGGACATATGGCAATTATGGCGTTTTTATGCATTAAGAAAAATGGGCATTTTATATGCATTTATGTTAATGGGGGTATGCCGGGCCCCAAAAGACCGAGGGTCTGCCAAACCCTGAACAGAGTAAAGGCATCATCCATGTTAATTGATATTGTTCTATGTTGATTGGTTTGATTCATTGGACTTGACTGTGACCGTTCCATTGTGGCAGTATTTATGTTGATTGTGTTCATCGAGCCTATTCTATATTCATGCTACACTGTTACTCTTGACGGTTATTGTACGTTGTCATTCATTGGTTACTCTTGACTGTTATTGTACCTTGTCTCTCATTGACCATTGTGGCAATTTACAGTTGACTGGAATCGTTATCATGACTGGCTATCATGTTACTTTGACTTGTATTCATTTATGTCATCCCCACTCGTATTGGGGATAGGCTTCTACTTACTGAGTTTGTAGCTCACCCCTTACTAAATTTTTTTCAGGTGAGAATATTACAGAACCACAGTAGGAGATCAGGAGATTTAAGAGACAGTTGAGGAGCATAATAGTAATGAATGAAGTCTCTCCCATGTACTCACCACCTAAGAGTGGTTTAGGATCAGTTTATTATTAGTTTGAAGTTTAGTCTTTGAATAATAATTGTAATAAAGCTTCCGCACTTTAATGTCATGTTATATTATTTACTGTCATCATTGGTAAAGGAATGGAAAAAGTAGGGACGGCCATTGGGTCGGCCCCACGATACGAGATCCGCATAGGGTGGGTTTCGGGTCGTGACATATACGTGTGATGTATTGTATGTATCTATATAAGTATAATATTATGTATTATATACATGTACAGGCAATTAGGTATATATATATGTGTGTGTGTGTGTGTGTGTGTGTAAAAAGGTGTGTAATGTATGGCTGTGTGGGTGGCAGTGTGTTGCCGTGTGCGTGACATAACATGTGTGTGTGTGTGTGTGTGTGTGTGTATATATATATATATATATATATATATATATATATATAAAATACCAAAGGTCAACTTTGTATTTAATACAAAGCTGCCTTGTGATAGAAGAGGGTGGCTGGATCAGTGGGGAAGGTCTGAAAAGGAAGGGAAGGGTAGGCTGGTTACAGGGAGGTTGCGTGAGAGAGTGTGTGATCTGTGAATATACATATGTGTGCTTGGATAGAGAAAAGAGAAAATCAGAAAGAAAGAGAGACAGAGAGAGAGAGTTCTGAGAAGGAGAAAAAAAAACCAGAAGCAAGGAGGGGGTCACTGTTGAGGTAAGAACCACTAACCCACCTTGTTTCTCTCTCTAGAAATTTCAATATATATAACCTGTCTTGAAAGCATTTAATTTGTATTGATTTTAGGACATTGTAGCATATAAAACGTAGGTTAAAATACAAAAAGAACCAACTAATTTGGTCGAGAAACAAGCTAGAAAGGGTCACTTACAGGTCACGGGTGTGAGATGAGTTTTGATGTTGCATGTGTTAAAACTAGGTTTGAATGATGGGGAGTTATTGGGGCGTGGTGCAGAAAATTTTTAGAAAAGAAAATGGTACAAAATAGTGGTTAGATGGACTCAAAATTTTAAGATGACAGTTCGCCTGATTTTGGGTTGGTGGCCGGAAAAACTGATTTGGACGTTGGGAAAACCAGTTGGGTTGGGGCTGAAATATACTCTAAATAATTGCTTGAGGTGCTAGGGTTCATTTGGTGAAGAAATGGGAAATTTTGGACGTTGAAAACCCAAGAAAATTGGAGGAGTTTTCCGCGGTCTTTGGCAACATGGCCGGAGAAGACGACCGGAGGGCTGGTTGAAAAATCGTGGGGGCACAGGGGCGAGTTAGGCTTGTCTTGTTTCAAGACTTGGGCCTGTTTATTTAAAACCCTTGGGCTTGGTTTGTTTTAAAAAGGGTTTGGGGCCTGTGCATTTTAAAAAGGGGTTTTGGGCTTGTTTAGGTTGGGCCCAACTGTTAAAAGAAATCAAAAAAAAAAAAAAAAAATAATGAAAAGAAGGAAAAGGGTGGGGGTTACTGCTGCCAGGGATCGAACCCTAGTGGCGAGTGTGGCAAAGGCGCGTGAGACCGGATGAGACAGGACAATCCCGTGTCTCTTTTTGCACTAAATAAATATATATATATATATATATTACACTTTACTCTATTTTATAAATTAAATTTATTTAATTAAATTAAATTTATTTAATTAAATTAAATTTATTTAATTAAATTAAATACTCCTAAATGGCCCGGAACCCAAATACGACAAATCATATATATTCTCTTACTATCTTGGACCTCCTAAGACCAACGGTGACGTCCGTGATGCGAGACGAGGTCCCGAAAAATAAAAGATCCGTAGCACCCTTAAAAATTACCAAAATGCCCCTGAGTCAAAACACAGTCAAACGAACTCAAATTTAAGTAAACAAATATTGGATTTTTATTATTTCGAACATTCCGGACTCAACTATGAAGTCTGATTTAAGAGAAGGGGTCTCGAGATATAAGAACCCGTGAAAGTGCAAAATGACTGTTTTACCCTTTTTAACCCGGATGTCCAAATTAAATTCCGCGAAAGCCCTAACCTATTTTCTTCGACGTTCCAGACTCAACAGTATAATTTAATTTAGAAAAATATAAACTAATGAAGTAAAGACATGAAATTTGATGAATAACATAATTCAAATAGAGATAGACTAAATTGTATTGTGTGATTTTAGGGACATCAAAGGCAAGGAGAAGGCGGTTTGATCTCCTGCATCATCATTGTTAGTTCCACCACCCAGCGAGCACTACATCTTAGGGTTGAGATCAACCCATCCAGGTATGGTATTTTGCTAAGTAAGAAATAGGATTAAGTTTAGGAATAATTACTATGTTGACAAAATGATTTACATGTTTGTTTAACTGTTTGCATGCCAATGTGATTCTTGTTACCTTTCCAATTGTTTGGTTGAATAATTGATATGGATTATAACTATATGTATATTCCATGTGTAAATTAAAAGTGTGATTAAATTGATTGTACATGATGTGAATACTTGTGGATTGAACTATGTGGTTTGATGTCATTACTACCTTAAGTAGAATATGCCTAACTTAAAGCATGCTTTATGTATTGATAAATGGTTTCGTTAAGATTGTATCATTGCATGGTGGAATCAAGGCATATTGGCATAGTGTGATTCCTTGAAAGCATAGTGTGAGTTAAGCACGTGGTGCTATGCATTATGAAGCTGTAGATCCTGTGGTGAAAAGCCCAAAATCGGCCATGGTACTCATGCTAGCGGGGACGGACCGTAAAGTGAGAACAAGGTATACTCAGGCCTTCGGGGAAGGACCGTAAAGTGAGACATGGGTGTGACATAGAGTTTGCATGGGTACGTCATGCATATTGATCATGTATTGCATGGGTGATATTGCATGACATGTAGAGATAAATGTACACTTGCACATGCCACGCCTTAATTTTGTTTCTTGCATTAGCACTATGTCATACCAGTAGTTGAGCTGACCCATTTGTGGGACACCATATTACAAATGAGAATGCCCCTGCTACCGGAGACTTGGTGACACTTTGATAGGGGGATGCACTTGGAGTATTTTTGGCCCTTGGGGCATATTTTGATATATAAGGGCTTAAGCTCGAATGACATGTGAACGATATATTCATGGGATGTAATTTTTGTCTTTATATGTATTGATGAGAATGGATGCATATTTAGTTAAATCTGTTTAGATTGTCCTTTATTTTATTTTCTTCTTGTCTCGTCAGTCGCACCTCGGGTTCGTAGAAATTCGGGGCGTGACAACGTGGTATCAGAGCATAGGTTCGAATACCTAGAGACTGTGGGGTGTTGCTAAACACCATGAGACCCTAGAGACTTAGTGTGAACCGTTAGTAGCATGTGATAGGATTTTATATGTTACGTGGTTATTTATGCTTGAAGCATGACCTATTATGAATATGTGTTGATTAATGCTATGTTAATATGCATGACATATATGATATGTGAAAATTGATTAAGTGTACATTATGACATGCTATACGTGCTATCTGTTAAATGTAAGTGTGGACAAGAACATGACTGAGATCCCCTTAATGCTTATGCCCGAATGTGGAAGAGTAGTATTAAGATTTTCTTTCTTGAACTTGTAGACTCATGCCGCCACGGAAAGCTCCTGCAAGGACAGGACCACCTAGATGGGGTAGACCCAGGGCTACTGCCTCACCCCGACGAGGCAGACCCAGAGCTGCTGCCCTTGTTCAGGATATAGCCGAGGAGGCTGCCACTCCAGCTGTTGCACCTGCCTACAACACAGCTGAGGAGGTTATCACCCTAGCTCCTGCTCTTCCACCTGCACCTGCTCCTGTACCAGCTTCAGTGGAGGAGGTGGAGCAGACCATCGGTGTCAGAGATATGGCAACCATCATACAGGAGTGCTTCCGCACCACGTAGGAGGCTAGGACTGCTAATGTTGAGGCCAGGGCCGCAGGTGGAGAGACTAGGGATACCTTTGTGATGAAGGTGTTCCAGATGATGAGACCACCCTCATTCACAAGACAGCCTGACCCCCTAGTGGCTGAGGAATGGTTAGACCAGATTATCAAGATCTTGGATTCCCAGGGGATTGTCGAGCCACACTTGAGTATCCGATGTGCCACATTCCAGTTCACAAGGTTGGCAAGTCAGTGTGGAAGGTAGCTGCAAGGAGGATCAGTAGGTTCGGGGAAGGATGGGTTACATTTGTGGCCATGTTCAATGACCACTATTTTCTAGCGGCCGTCAGGATTGGATTCAGGAAGGAGTTTGAGACACTCCTCCAGTGGGACATGACTGTGACCCAGTATAAGTCTCGTTTTACTGCTTTGGGGAGGTTCACCCCACACATCACCAAGAAGGAGGAGTTGAGGGGTTTACCATTGTCACGACCCAGGACCCCACCCTATGCGGATCTCGTGTCGCGCACCCGATCCGACGCTGCTTGTCAAACCAAGGGTCTCAACTTGCAACACAATCAGTGCTACTAACATGCAACAACTAAATGCGAAAATAAAATTTAAAAGTTGCATGTGATATATATATGTTTACAAAATGCGGAATATAAATTTCTTAATACAACTGTTCATCTCCAAGACGTGGATAACATGGGAGAGTTATAAAACTGTCTGTACTAAGTATTACACTTACAACTTCAAAAGAAATGTCCACTGCTATCTAGCTGACTGCTACTGCTATTGCTATTGCAACTGCCTTTCTACAGCTTCCTTTCTTGAAAGGGTTGGTAAGTTTGGGGTGAGCTAACTAAAGCTCAATAAGTAATGCTCCTTTGCTTTGCCATTTGTACAAGAATATAAAAACATTATCCATAAAAGAACTAGGATAAATACAAATGTGCTAGCCAGTCAAGAAATAAGGAACTCATCAAGGAATATCAAATGGTAGGAACTCAAATGATAAAGCAATGAAAATCTGTCTGATAATATAATCATACTAGCTACAGTCATGAGCTATCTCAAGTATAATCATATGCACTAAATAAAAAACTATGAAATCTCATGATCATTCATAATGAAATAACATGATCAGCTATGAATATCAATAATAAGGGATAATGATATCAACTAAAACTGAGATGCATTGGTGGTGGTGGGGCCCGGCTACCCCTTGAGCTCATATTCAGTTCCAGTTGGCTGTATAAATATTCAGTTCCCATTCGGGTTGTATGAATATTTAGTTTCGGTCGGCTGTATGAATACTGCTCTGTGTACACTGAAACTCTACGTCTCATGCCTCGCATAGCAACGTAATAAATGTTCCACTTGGAACCTGGACCCGAGGGTCATAAATAACATTAGATGGAGATGTGACTGAGCACAAATCCGACACTAATAATATATCAGGATCATGCTATCTTCCACGAAGAGTATAGTGGAATCATAACTGGTTCTAGGCAATCTGACGTAACGATAGTTAGCTAAACTACGATTACTAGACTGCTTCGAATAAAACTGTCTGGCCCTCACGGCCCTAGGTACAAGTGTACAAAAGGAATCCATGCACAAGTGTACAATCATGATCAAGATATATATAGAAATCAATAACTGGTTCCCACATGATAGGGCAATATCAATGTGACTCAATAAACTCTGGTATATATGGAATACAACAAGTGATATATGAAAAACTGTTGACATGGCTTGGAATGTAACATAAGTAGAGATCAGAGATTACTTACCTCTTTCTGTATCTGTCTAGAAGGTCCAACTACCTTCTCTTGTATTTCGGTATTCTTATGATTCAGGAAACTCAATCTCAGTCTAGGCATATATATTTTAACTCATGCTATTCATCAAATTTTATGTCTCTTTATTATTATATCTCTTTTACTAGAATAAACTCTAGTATTGAATCCGGAATGTTCGAACAAAGTCGATTTAGGCTTTCGCAGAATTCAATTTGGACTTCGGTACTAAAAAGGGCAAAACGGTCATTTTGCACTTTTACTAGTTCTTACTTCTTAAGACCTTTTTTCACAAATCAGACTTCACGGTTGAGTCCAGAATGCTCGAATTAATAAAAATTCACTATTCTTTTATTTTAATCGGAGTCTGTTGGACTACTTTTCGACTCAGGGGCATTTTGGTAATTTTTCCTCTTCTAATTAATTAAATTAATATTTAATTAATTTATTCCTCAAGTTAATTCATAATTAACTATAATTTCAGGACACAATCAAAATTTTATAAAGTTTTATTCACTGTCCATAATTTTCCCAATTCTTATATGTTTCTATTATTTTTTTCTATTATAAGCCAATAATTGGATAGCTTCTCTTTTTCAACCAAACACCTTCCGAACTCAAATATAAAATTTTACCCATACAGTAACAGAGTTGGGCAGCTATTTGAATGGGTGAGTTGGGTCAAACTCCACCCGGTTTGGCCCAAATAAAATTACAAAACTTAGCTGCTAAGCTACATTTCCTTGCCTTAGTTTCTGGATTATTTTTTTTTCTTGACTCCAATTTGATCTAAAAAAGTTTCTATGCTTACTGAAATCACAAAATCAATCTAATTATTCATACTTCTAAAAATTCAAGACTAAAAATTCAGTATCTTACCCTGTTTGCTACCTCAGTACAGCTCCTGTTCCACTCGCGGCAACACATAAATATGTATAATTTCTCTGCTGTGCCGTTGCTACTGCTATTGCTCCATCTCCCCTAATTTATCCACAACAACCCATCAGGTCCTCCAATCCATTCAGAGCCAGCCTGATCAACAGACTTGAGAGCAACAACTTCCTCAACTCTCCTCTTGCTGCAACGCCATGAACAAACACCCATATATATATATATATATATATATATATATCCACCATATTGCCTTCACACTTGGGCTGCTGCTTGGACAATAAACCAAGCTGACCCAATGTGATTTTCCTCCAGGTCTACTGCTACACAACTACACCGGACAGCACCCTACACGGTGCAGCACCACGCACCACGCAGCGCTACTGTGCTGGATTGCAACAGTTGCCCGCTGCTACTGGCCATGCCCCCACTGCACCATTTCTGCTATAGCACAATCACACACATACTGACATAATATATATTATATATATATTTGCCACTCGCCTGCACCCCACTTTAACTGTTTTCTGTCGCAACACAATCACACACATACATATATAAATCTCACGGCACCACTACACCTGAACCACCAACAAACACACCACACAGCGCAAGCACACACTGCACTTGCTGCAGCGCTGCTGCTGCCGCTTCATTCCCCCTTCTCGGCTGCTCTTGTCTGCTGCACTCTTTCAATCTTTCCCTTTCTTTTTCAATCTATCTCAGAAACCAATCAGTCCTCCAGTTTGTCTTTTGCTCCTGCCCTAAACATACACATAAATATATATATATATATATATATATATTCTCTTTTTCTTTTCTTTCTCTTCCTGTACACGCAACCTGCACCACCCCACCTTTTTCTCTCTTTTCTTTCACTTCTTGCTTTTTCATTCTCTCTTGTACGCAACCCTTACTGCACCTATGCTACACCACACATAAATATATATTTATATATATAATTAAACATATCCCTGTTGCTACGCTACACACCTGCACACACATGATATATATAATATATTTCTCTTGCACGTTTTGTCAAGCCTTGCGGTCACCGCCTCTTCCTTCTTGACTTTCCTTGATCTTTTCTTTCATTTTATTTCTTCTGTTTTCTTTGGTCCACTAGATTATTTATATATAATATATAACACATGAGGTATACACTACACACTCTCACCACCCTTTCTGCCGACACTCCATTTTCCTTTTCTTTATTTGTTTTACTTTCTTTGCTTCATTGTCTCATTTGAGACATCATATACACACACACACATATATATATATATATATATATATTATAATACACCCATGTCAACACGCCACATTGCACACTTTCCATTCCTTTATTTTTTTCTTGTTTCCTTTGTTCTCTTTCCTGCTTGTTGTATTTACATGACCCATGTCAACACGCCACATTGCACACTTTCCATTCCTTTATTTTTTCTTGTTTCCTTTTTTCTCTTTCTTGCTTGTTGAATTTACATGAGATACTATATATATATATATATATATATATGATACATGCTCACACGGCCACTTTGTTTGATTTCTTTCTTCCTTTATTTTTTTTCTTCTTTGCATGCATTTGCATGCTTATATATATATATATATATATATATATATATTCTCGCATTTATTAAAATGCACTA